>NQII01002896.1:91303-147836 GCA_002778355.1 Clitarchus hookeri | reverse complement strand
GTGTTTAGCGCACTTGTAATCGGAGGGACGCTTTGCTGCTCCAGTTTTCATGCGAATCGACGGCCAGTCCGGCGTGTAAAAAAAAAATATATGCACGCAAAAGATTAGCGAGGCGACATCCGTATCAAAACTTTTCGTGTTACCTCGTACGGTTGACCGACGCAGTGTGCAAAACGATTAAGTTTCTGAATCGATAAAAATTCATTTTTCTTCTATGGGCTATCTATTCATGGTAAAGTGAGAACTTTTTATGGCCCTCACACCAAGCATGATAACCAAAATAATATTTTTTTATTGTTGCATCAGACGTTAACTTTTGACAGCTAACTATATGTTTATTAGTCACACGGCATTATTGATAGTAACAATTCACAAAAGGATACAAATAAGCTGAAAGTGACTTTTAAGTACGGCCTTAAAAATTCTCACTTTAGCGTTAACAGCCAATATATTTTAGTCAACCCGCGTTTAACTCGTACACGTGTGATTTGCCAATTCTCTCAAAAATATTAAGTTCTATAATTTTTGTGTAATTTCATGCCAGAACCATTACTTCTTTTTTAGAAGATACTAATAATAAAAAATACCTGCTCACAGGAATTAAATAATTTAGTTTTACATACTTTATATGGTTTAATATATGGAAATGTTTGCTTACGATTTGATTTGTGGCTATTACTAATGTTTTTTAACATGAATTTATCTCAACATAGTTCACAATAAATTAAAGCAATTATTTCACTTTCTTACATTTTTATGTTGAGTTATTTTACATGTATGTTTGAAAAAATGGTAAATTTGTAATTTTGACATATAATTGTGGAAAAGTAATAAAATTAATTTTTACTGCAAAATCTCAAAACGTCTTATTGTGAAAGTTGGCTGCAAATAGTATTTAGGAACGTTATTACCGTTTATATTAATTTAATTACCACGACGGTCCTCTCAGCGTGGTTTCTAGAGAATGAAAATAGCTTAAATGGGTGTTTTTACAGTGATAATAACGTACGGGAATCCCAGTATAGCGGTTCGTGGTTTACTGAGCAATTATGGCAGCCCTGTCGCTGTTGGTATCCTTCCGCCATATGTAAAATCTGCGTTGCCATGAGCCGAATCACTTCATTCATCCGTCAACCGAGTAAAACTGTGGAATCGTTACGAACCTAAATATGTTGTTAATACGCCAGTTCTTAATCTTGCGTCCATTAAATAAAAAAGAGAAAATGTGATAAATTCATAGTCCGCAGATTTAGAAATGGTACCTTTTTGTAAGACATGAAGACATGGAACTATATTTCTTATCTCGCTGCCAACTTTAGTTGGTGCATGTAAGTAAATGTGTCGGTTAAAATAATTGCAGTTATAGAAATCAACTTTTTCAATGGTTGATTTCAAAAGTTCTCAACCGCGAACAATGCAACCCAGAGGCATTAAATTATTTGTTCATAAATTGTGTCTCCTGTGTAGGCCGTGTGGTTTTCGCACGGCCTTCCGTCACGGCGATCCGGGGCTCGACTCCCGGCCGGCTTAAAGACGGATTAACGCATGTGGATAACGTGTCGGACTTAGTCTTTAACCAACGGGTTTTCTCGAGTGAGTGAGAGAGTGGGGCAGGTTTGGAAGGGGCTCAACACCTAAGGTATTCTGTGACTATGGGGAGTGAAGCGAGTTGATCATGTAGCAGCGACGGGTTGTTGAGTTTGGGCGGCTCTTAACAAAGAGGTCTTGAGAGCCAACGAGGGTTGAATGAGATGAAAATGGAGCAGCGCCGGAATACAAGGGCGGGGAAACAAGATCCCAGAGAAAACCTGCCGACCAGCGGCATCGTCCGACACGATTCCCACTTGCAAAAATCCTGGAGCGACCCGGCCGGGGATTGAACCCGGTTCACCTTGTTGGGAGGCGAGCAGTTTAACCGCTCAGCCACCATGGTCCCAGCAGCGACAGAATGCAACGGTGTAGTGTAAGTGGAAACACCTCGATAAAATCTACCGGCCCAAGGCAACGTACGCCACGTTTTCCATATTTTAAAATCTTGGAAAAGCCGAGAATCGAACCCACTTCACCAAGGTGGGAGACGATTGGTATGACCACTATACCACTGCGAGGCCCTTTAGTTTCCTCTAAATACTCCACTTGCGTCGTCTTTCAGGGATACCGTGCACCTGCTGACCCAACTTTGGACGTCCTGTTACTTGATGTGCGTGAATCCCATCCTAGGGGATACCTCTCAAAACGTACAATTATTCATNTCTAAATACTCCACTTGCGTCGTCTTTCAGGGATACCGTGCACCTGCTGACCCAACTTTGGACGTCCTGTTACTTGACGTGCGTGAATCCCATCCTAGGGGATACCTCTCAAAACGTACAATTATTCATTTTTTTTCACTATATAACATGACACGTGATATTTATTTCGGCGTTAAAGATGATAAGTAATTTTTTACATTTCCAGTTTATTGAATTTTTATTTTTTTGTTGCGAAATGAAATAATGGTCTGAAAAAAGTGACGACCGTAGAAAATTACTTTTAAAAAAGGAATAAAACACATAATTGTAATTTGAGATTTATGTGTTTTTTCATATAAATCTCAAAAAGGAACACAGATCAAAATAATTGCTCAAGTTATTAAGACGTCGTGAAAAAAAAATCCTTGGGAATTTGTTGGATGGTTCGCTCATACTTCAATTATTACTTATGAGGTAAAATTTAAAGTCAAAATAGAAAATCGCAAAATGCAATTTCCGTAACTTCAAATTAACACTTCAGTTGAAACCAAACTTTGGGTTGAAATGACTTTTTGAAATCCGCACGTATCAAGATTTTAATTTTAAAACGTCATGTTTACGCTTAAAACACGATTAATATTATATTTTTCAGAAGATTCGATATTTTTATGAAGTTATTACCAACATAATGTTACTAAACCATAAAATATCCTAAATCTCCAGAAAAAATTTGCCTTTCAAACAGCTTCATGGCTAAACGCGGCGCGATTGCAAGAACACATTCGTTCCAATGTCTTGCACACAGAGGTAGGTAGGGCATAGAGTAAACCATCCCGGCATTCGACTGAAGTGATTTCGGGACAACATGGTAAACCGAAATAAGAATGTCCGGACCGTGAATTGAGCCCGGGTCCTCTCGAACGCGAGGTCAGTGATTTACCATGGCACCACCTCACTCGGTGCGCAGAGAGGTAATGAGTCATTTCATTCGTATGCTAACGTCACCCTTAATTTCTCCACAGTAATTTCTCCATAATAGTGAGGCCCTTAACAAGACAAATGCTTATTCAGAGGTAGGGGATCTGCTTTGATAAACAACTTTTATATAAACGTTACAAACTGCACGATTGCCATTTACCTACATATATTAGCCATTTGAAGTTGATCGGTTTATGCTTTATTGAGGCTGATACACTACAAATCACGTAACTGGGTACAATCGTCTTGAATCGTACAAAATTCGTAAGTTGGACAATAGGGGTACCCCTTGACGCTAAACTATCGTACGTCTTTTGTAAAGCACCTTCGTTGAAAATGAATACTAGTAATAACTTATGCAGTTACCAATGTGTAGGTTAACAATTTCGCCTTCTTGGGTGGTTACAATCTGTTAGAATGTTTTAAACTAAGAAAATTGGTAGAATTTTTTTCCGATTTTTGAAGAGGTTTACAAGGACGAAACAATATAGAATCTGTTTAACATTCATCAAAAATTAGATGGCGTATTTCCTAATTCCGGTAGGGTGACAGTTTAAATTATTAACGTTGGCAAGATTTGCTGCTTAAACATTCGGATACACTTGGCCCAGCAATAACTGAGTACACGTGTAAATCTGTTCACCGGTTCAGTAGATCAAAATGTTACGGAGGGGAAGGCATGGGTTAGCCTTTAAATCTGCTCTCCTTGTTCAAGGAAATAGGACAGAACATAAAGGCAGTTGCTGTTCGTTATCGGCTCTGCTTAAATATTTATAACTGGCTAGAAGCACAGTTAAGGTAATAATTTTCTGTCGAAATGAAATTTTTTGATCACTCCTTGAACTCAGAGAGAGATCTGGTTGCCGATACAAAATATATTTGTTTGAAAATCACTTCTTTAGGCTTAACAATATTTCTTTCACTCAGCTAATCTGTTGTTGCTCCAAACATTTGCATTCTTTCTTTTGAATCAAATAAATCATTTGAGAGTAATTTTGTTGAGCTGAATAATTATTTGGTTGTACCAATATGGTTCATAAATATGTTCAGTACACATAAATATTTTAGTAGTACGTTCAACTAAACGGTTTGGTTTTCGTAAGCATTATAAATATCACGTTATAGTCTAATAACTATTTTATTTGAACTGAATAAATATTTGGTTCCCTGGAACAGTCTGATGCCTACTATTACATAATTTGTTGCGGAAGTAGAATGAGCTTGGTCCACTATTGGCATTTATTTGGTTGTCTTCGGTCAAAAATATAGTTCGAGAGTTAATTTGTAATTTCTGTAATGATTAGGATGGTAACAGTTTATGCTAGTGTATTTATTGATACTTCATAACTGTTAAACAATCAAAGTGAAACGAGTTCAACATAGGTGACAAAAAGTAAAGCTTTAAGATTTAAATACTTAAAAAAAAATGTTATGATAACTAAAATTTTATGTACGTAGAGCCATACAAATATTTAGTTGCAGCAACCAAATCTTACAAGTTTGTGGCAACTAAATATGAACAAGAAAATAATGTTTCAGCAACAAAATATTTTATTGCCACTATATAAACAATTTATTTGTTTGCGCCAAACGAATTTTGTTTTATTTTACCCAACCTTTTTCTTGGTGTGTAAGTAAAATCCATGTCGCAGCGTAGGAACCATAACCACCCTGGTTAACCCATCTAGACGAAAAAAGGCCGACAGTAGGTCAATAATGTGACCTGTTTATGGCAGTTGTGGAAAGTAGAGTTCTATTATAGTAAATCTGAAATGTTGTGGTCAGGTGCTTCGCTTCTAAAGTAGACTTATTATATAAGCACGGATAAAATGTGTAAAAACCTGTAATCCTTCTTTATTAAAATATTTTTATTTCCTTAACATGAAATCCACCATTATCATTCAGCTTGCTGATACGTTCAAAAAATTTAATTGATATTTCATTGAAGTAGCTAAACGAAGTAAATATTGAGTATTTTATATGCACGTTAAGAAATTTTTCAAAGATCAGAGAAATGTCCAATAGTTTGGTGTTTATAGCTTACGCATCTCTTTTTTTGGTAGTCAGAATTCGAGGATAGGAGGAATATAACACAAAACTAAAACAGGCATCTCAGTTGCTTTCAGAGTTAAGAATTGATAGCATCACTAATTGATTTCAAGCACTGAAACTTTATTTTTGAGGTATGTAACATACTATAAGAACAATGCTTCTTCTAACAAACCGATATTTTGTCCACGTAACTTTAAATTATATTACGAAATTTTAAATCACAGGTAAATTTACAAATAATGATAGTGCTTTCCAGTGTTGGTAAGCCCGAAAGGTAAAACTAGATTTAATCTTTATTTTGTCGCTAAACTGTAATTGTTATGTCAAAGAAGGCTATGATCAAATTATTTCTTCATGCAAATTTAGCTGTTCAAGAAAATATCCAGGTTGTGTAGCTGATACCAGTAAACAACGAGCTATTGATATCTGCAGTGAAGTTTTAAAAAAGCGAAGACATAAATCCAAAAATTAGATTTGTTGCGAGCTCCTGTCAGGGAGTTCTAAAATTTGACGATAAATCAACCCTTTGAAGTCTAAACATATGGGAGTTCTTATAGCAATTTACAATTTTTCGCAGCTCAGTCATATCACAATTAACTTTCGTTACAATAAAGAAAATACCTTTCTTTTCCCCGGAAAGTACTCCATGAAAATAATTGCGTACCAATAAAAATATAAAAGCTGAAGTTCAGAACACGAAGAGAAAATCGCCAGCCAAGTCGAAAAGAGTCTATCCATGGTATCTTTACACTCTCTGAACAAAACCCCTGAAGAATCACCTCATGTGTGGAATGTTAAATTATTTTCTATAAGTAAATTATACAACACAATGGATACAAACTTCCAGTAACTATAACGTACATTAATTTTTAGTTAAATATAATTTTCACTAATATTTTGTTTATCGATTAAGTTATATTTATTTCTTATTCAATATATATTACAAACAGTGATAAAGGTCGTGTATTGACAGTGGCTAGTAAAAAATTACGAGGTATTCCTTGCACTTTTGAGATGTCATTTTTTTCAGCCTATTGCGTATCCTTCCACCATATGTAAAGTTAACACTTATATGGAACAAACAACTTGTATTCAGGCTTTGGTAGATATGACAATGTGAAACTCTTAGAGACATAAATATGTTACTGTTACGCCATTATTACTCTAGTTTCATAAAATGAAAACAAACCAAATTCAGTGAGTAACATTTTAATGCAATTTCAAAAAGACGTTATTACGTGAACCTATTTCTTCCATTTTGGTGCCAACTTTATTGCAGATGCTCCGATCTTTGTTTTCCGTTAAATTGTACGCAGCTAATGGCAGGGGGTTCTCTGGAAGGCTGATTTAAATACTGTACATTCAGCTCCGAACACGCTATAAAGCGTTTTTCTGAACTTCAAATAAAAAACCGTCGAGATAACTCCTTACGCAAAATAAGAAGGAAAATACAAGAAGACTTGTGACCTATGTCTGTTGTGTAGGAAAGTATGCGTTCTTGAAATCTATTTATTTAAGTGCCTTCATTTCAAAGCGTAATTAGAAATTAGTTACGATAAAACATTAAAATAGTGATTTCTTGCTGTGAATGTTTGGAGGTGAATATAGTCTATTTTCATTACGATAAATAAAACTCTACCCTGAAGATTGCANGGGGGGGGGGGAATCAGCACCATTTCAAACTCTGCAGATCTAGTATCGAAAACAGTGTGCCTGAGAGTGTAACACAAAGACAATATTTTTTGTTAATTTAAATTAAATTATCATCCTTCATAAAATATTGAAAATCTCAGCCCAGAGTTGTAAATTTTTTTTCTGTGAGAACATGGCACCCTTATTTATTAATGAAGTGAATGGCGTTTCTAATTTAAGTTTCACAGATTGCAAATTACAAATTCAAGAAAATGTCATTAATTGTGTTCTGTTTCATTGTAGGTGCAGTTTGTAATATTTTAAAACAAAAACAATTGAAATGCCGATTTTCAAAGGTGTATACCTTCTTTTATAATTACTTTAGTTTAATATCAGTTGTATTGTGATTTATTTATTGTTTTGCATAATCATCTCGCAATAGTTTTGCCTTAAATTCAGAGAAGTTCTGTCCACGAAAAACGCCGTGACCAAGGGCAATGACACAAAGAAACTCAAGCGCGTTCAAATATCTGTCAGACTACACCTTAAATTCTACTGTTTCTTCTTAATGAACTTGGACGCTAATAATTCACTTCGAATTATCTGTTTCTGTTATAAAATGCATTATTTCATGCAGAAAATAAAAACTTCTGAGAGACAAACTTTTTATCGATATTTACGTAGCCCTAACGTTGCTGGTATTTATATTGCGTGTGTCAGGAATGACGTTGCATGGGATGTTACATAAGCAATGGGTTTAGGAAAGAAGATGAGACCATATCACAAATGTCATAAGAGAAAATTTTATTTTCTTGACAAATATCTAATAAACTAACTCATATAAATATGTATAGACGTTTAGTAGTTCTTGTTACAGTTTACATCTACGTGGAGAATTTTAACCCGAACCTCTCAGATCTCACAAATCAAACGCATTTAAAATAAAACTCTTTCAAAAGTCATGCCCTAGCAGCTTGTGAATTTTCCTTAACACCCATTTAAATATCGCATTTAAAATTAATTTTAGCTAAATTACCACTGGCTTCACTCCATTAATCACGAGAAGGACGTGCTTTAATTTATGCGATCGGGTTTTTTTTTTCCGAAAACGTGTATGCTTCAAAATCAAACCTCTGGAATCTTGCATGAGCTGGAGAAAGTTTCAAGTAGATACAACTTATTAATTACCTACAGGCTATAATTTCCCGAGTACTGAGTAGCGAGTTTCGCCTGCCATTGGCACATTAATTACCTCGACTTATAAGACGCTATTAACATTTTACTGAATTTTGGTATCGCTATTTTTTTCTGTGGCGAAACAATTGTTTTTTTTGTGTAAACAAAAATGACAGAGCCGAGAAGAATAACTCAGTGACTTAAGAAATGTTTTTTTTAGTGTTTTTTAAAAAAAGAAGAAGAAAAATCTCTACTCGAATATTATTTTAATTTGTGGAAAGAAAAAATATATGCAGAAGTTTGAAAAGCAAATGAACTATGTATTTACTGTGCCCGTCTGAAGCAGGGTAAAACTGGATGCGAGCAGATCAGGCGGTGACCAGAGAATACCGGCTGCGTCGTCCGAGAAACAGACATGTTGCGGCCGTATTGAAGAATGAATGAGGTGCTATTACGGGATGAAATCAAGAAGGTAAGGGAACAGAAGAGCGCTGAAGAGAAGGGAAAACCCCACATTAATATCCCAACACAAAAAAAAAATGTTTCTCCTGACGTCTGCCACGAATGCCTGTTTTAAAATGGATTTTATAAAATGTGGAAAAGTAAAGACTGCCATGCCCAATCAACACTGTGCCCAGTGTGAAAAACGGTTCACCTCATTAACCAGGTCATTCAGAAAAACTATTACAGTAATTTTGTACACTATATATTTTTGTAATCCAGAAAAATGTACTAGTATGGGCTGTTCACGCTAAAGTGAACCTTAAAGGCCCTAGTTACGTTTTCCTTTCTGGCATTTTTTAATACTTTTAACTACCTTTTTAAATAAATATTGTCATGTAATTAATAAACACGGCGTGTATATTCCACCTCACTCGGAAGTTAACGTCTAAGGATAAAACTTTCAAAAGGGCTTTCTTTACTGTGAATAGCCTATAACCTGTAATACTTGCTTGCGTATTTTCGTGAAATTTTCCATCTTTAGGCAACAACGTTATTTTTATAATTCAAACAATTTGCAAGCATATAAACGAGAGTAAAATAAATATTATCATAAACGGCGGTACTGTGTTAAACGTCTTCAAAAAAGAAAAAATTTCTCTAAACGCGGCTAAGTAACATGTTCAGGCATTTATTGTTGTAAATTATATTCGTTTTGTTAACTCCTTGCAAATGTTTTTTTTTTTTTTTTTAGAAACCCAAATAAAACACTATTTAAATGTCAGACTGAAGGACTTAAGGGCGGCTGCTTTGTGATCAGAAAGAAGTTCCAAAACTTACTAGCTTTTGTTAACGAGAATAGGCGGATTCCGAAAACCTCTAAGAGAGGCCATTTTAATTTATATTTAATTTTACTATTTAAAATAATTTTAATGAATTTTTCGGTGGTTTTTCCTAAATGTTAATCGCAGAAATACTCTCATTCTCTGCGTGTGTGTTTGCTTTTATGTTTAACTCTCTGCAATCGTGACGAAAATTTCATCAATTATCATAGAAAAAAAATGTTCTGTAACAGTGAATGTGCATGTGTTTATGTCACAATTATTTGTTTCAAAAAATTACTTCCCATAAATGTATTTTACGTGCTTACGGTGGTCTGACTGAGGTCCCAATTTGTTGCGAAGAAAAAAACGCATTTCTTTTTACGTCACACAGATGTAGAAAATCTACGACATTCATTCCGTGAATCAATACCTCGGGTTCATAATTATTATACTAATTTTTTCAACGTGATACAATTTTGGTAACCCAACGTAAGGCGTGACTGATTTTCACGACCTAGCTCAATTTGTTGTGAACTTATTAAATGGAGTGTATCATAATTTTACTTTAAACATACCGCTTGATTAGTTCATTATAAGTATTTCATTCCATAAATTGTCTCAAACTTGCAAGACATCTAGAAAGCAGTGCGCAAACTACACGTAGAGAAAATTCGTATTGAAAACATAACAAAGTTACGTTCGTTAATTTCGTCCTAACATTAAAAAATTTTGCGCGTACATTTGTGGGCTTCGCAGAACACCACTGCACAACAGCACGCAAGTCAAGCCTAAATCAAAGAAAAATGTCAAATATAAATAAAAACACATATGTACTTGTAGCATACGTAAGTCACAAATTTCCTTTTTAAAAGTATCCTAAAAAAAATTAATATTTTCCAGTCTCTGAAAATATAGATCCTTGCGGGGTAAACTAAAAACTGCAGTAAAATGTAATATGCCCAACTCAGAATGCTAATTTTTCTAGAGTTTGTTAAGATACCAAAGGTAATTTGTGTGCAGCGAACACTTGTGCGATGCGAACAATTTGGTAAATTACTTGAGAAATATTTAATCCAAGACTGTCGTCTACTTACGTGTTTATATAAGAATCTTGAAAGCATTAAGATAATTTAGAGTAAAAAAAATCATTCAGGTGAAATATTTTACCGGCAAAATACGTTGGAAGTGCAATTTTTAATTATTTCGCAGTTTTATCGCAATTTCCGCTTCGACACGTATGAACTTACGCGACTTCGATGCAGCTACAAAGCTCTAGCTTACATTTAGTGTAAGAAAATATTTATTTTTTTTAATTTTTGCAATTATTTGAGCACTTTTGAAATCAGGATTTGAAAAATGTCGCTGTTCGTACCTGCATTCTTCATAATGCTCGGCTTCGCCTCCTTTTGCAGAAATTCTTCGTTTTCGTGTCATCATTTCAATTTCAGAGGTATTACTGAATATGTTTGACAATAGAAGATATACAATTTACTAGTTTTTTAATACTTTTGCATCTAATTTGCACTGTGTGTTATTTCCTACTTGCACAAAAGCAGGAACTTGTTGATAAAATATGAATTTGTTGTCGACTTTTGTAACTAGCAGATAACACACAATGTAAATTTTCTAAAATTTTGCATTGTCGGTAGTTACTATGAATTTGAAATTATGACGCGAAAACGACGAATTTCTGCAAAAGAGGTGAAACTGAGCCTTAACGGGCACACTGTGTGACATGCGCCCAGTAAGTTGGTGACGACGGAGGCAAGTAGTTCCCATATTTTAACGTTCAAATAAAATACTAGGTAAACAGTTGTGAATACAAAAGCGATTACTTTGTTTTTTTTTTTTTTTTTAATTCATAACGCTGTAAAAAAAACTAGGATGTTTGTAAAATATATATATTTTTTTAATAGTTTCGCAGTGATCAGGCCCATGACAATGTTTGTTTTTTGCATGTGGCGGAATAATACACTATGTGCGTACAAGTAGATCCTAAGAAGGTCTTTCAAAAGTGCTCAATTTACTTTTTACCGTACATACATTTCATACAACTTTGAGAATGAAAGCCAGAAGTTACTGAACATGAAAACATTCTTGCTTCCGTAACCAATTCTTCTAAAACACACTTTATAAATTGCATCAAGGTCATTATGCTTTTCACTTAATCGATTTATTACATGCTCTTAATTTTGTGTGACTGAAACACATTAATTTTTTACCTTGAAACTTGCCACTGTCTCCCACACAAATAATCATTATCTCCCCATAGAGAACTACTGGTGATGATTACGAGATTTACTTCAGATCCTCTACGTATTTCAGCAGCGTTGGAAAGTCTCTCCGTATTTTAAATGGCCACTGAGAATTACGTTAAGGTTCTGCTGGGCATCACGGCTACGACACTGATAAAATTAATACACAAAACATAGCAACTGTATTTGAAAATAAACACTCTTTGCGAAAAGGTGTCGTAATAAAAAAAAATTAATAGGTAAGCGTCAAAATTATATTGTTTCCCAGCTTTATATGATTATGCATAAATATAAAACATTTGAACTTTATAGTATTAACGGGTTATTATTATTATTATTTTTTTTTTTTTTTTTTTTTTTTTTGCGTGACGTAGGCACAGAGTTTAGGCAGAGATAGGATTTATACATTAAACGACATCAACCGTGCCTTCCACTTTTATGACATCAGCTTTGTAATTTTATTGTATTTATAAAGCTGTCGGATTGGGCTCAGAAATTTGCGAGAAGCACTTGATTTTTTTTTTTTTGTGTTGCAAACTTTTACGTACGAGCGGTTTCCATTTCTGGCCACTGTTATTCATTCCGTGGTAGATAAATCTGATACCAGCAGCAAATATTCTAAACCTGCAAAAACGAAATAAAACTAATTAAAGAGCGCCTTTGTTTACTTTTCTTAAAATTCCGTTGTTTTTTTTTCTCTCATTTAACTTTAATCTGGCACGATGAAGGCAAGAAAGAACGATCATGCTCATGTAAGATCTGTAGTTTGTAATCTCGCTTTACGATTTACGCCTCTGCAAAATTTCTTGGGCTCTCCGAAATACTGAGTTCTGCAAACGTCGTTTATCCGGTTCATCTCCTGTGCATAAATGCTGGAGGTTTTAAAGATGAGTGATGTTCACTCCGCTGGTGGAAAGGATCCAGCTGTTGTAGTTCCATGGACTGCCGTCAGGAGCGCTGTAGTTTTTTATTCAGTCACAGAGCGCGCTAGTAGCGTTGTTACGCTCGAGACGAAAATATTTGTTTTTTTTTTCATGTAACTATTTTAAATCGTGCACGATGCACGATTCAAAGTAAATTATTTATTTTTAAAAAGATATTACCAAAGACGTAAACTTTTTTTTTGTGTCAATCATTATGGTAATATAATTTTTAGGAGATAAAGTTAAATCCATTATCTGCAAATTTCCTTCAACATTAGTAAAATTATTTTTCATTAACGCCAATTGATTGATTTAAACGTAACGTACTACATAGTTGCAATCTAGTTTCTGACTTGTATGCTATGTATTGTGTATGCACGTTAAACTGCTGCACAAGATGACATAATTGTAACGTAATCGTAATTACAATTATAAATACTGTCATTTTTTTTTATCAGTGTATTTTCGTTGCTGTAAAATCAATAAACCATATGAATGAGTTTTCGTAAGGTACTTGAAAATTGTTTTCAACCATAAAATAAAACCGTTAATTTAAATTAAATAAAAGTGTGTAATTTTGTACTTAATATACTTTTTTTCCCCAGCCGGAAACAATTTTGAACTACCCTACAAGGCGAATGTAAACATTGGTTTAATTTGTTTTATTACAATTAAAATTCATCAATAATAAAGGTGTGTAAATAATTTTAAGTTAGGAAAAGTTAAGTCTCATTTGTAAACAAAATCAAAATTTCAAGATGCGATTACGCGTCCCAAGGAATGAAAATCATAAACACTACGTTGGTTCATAAATTTGGCGCACTTTTCGTGGCACCATTATTAACATTAGGAACAACTCATGTAACATATGTAGAAACTATGTACAGTACTATACATGTGTGTCGATTTATGTGAAAAGTAACGGGGATGTGGACTGCATACCTCCAAACAGTACGTCCATATGAACATATGTCCTAGGTTTGATGGTTCCCCAGAGTTACGGGTCCGCCTATGTCACTGCGTTATAAGAATTCATCGCTGACCGTTTCAGCTTAACAAACCAAACCACTCCTGTACAGTTCGTTAAGTTCTAAAATCCCTTTTATCTTTTAAACTTAATTTCAATCACGTCCATGGCCCACACTCTGTAGTCACGTGAGTATTTTACATTTCAAAAGAGCGCAGCATAAGAATTCTTCACTTGCAAGTTCTTACGTGCGTGTGTGTTGTGTGCGTGTGTATCTCTCTCTCTCTCTCTCTCTCTCTCTCTCTCTCTCTCTCTCTCTCTCTCTCTCCCTCTCTCTCTCTCTGTGCTAAAGTTATTCAGAAAGATTTATATATCGATTTCAGACTCTCGCCTTGAATGTATATATGTAGACAGAAAAAGTGAGCAGACTCAAAGGACTAAAATTATTAAAGAAAAAAATATTACTTTTCGAGTACGTGTAGCAGACGAATACTCCTCAAGAAATAATGTGCACCTGTACTATAGGAGTAGCTGCTTGCTCCTGAAACGAATAGCATTGGAGACGAAACTCATATCAAATCAAGTATTAAATGACAGTGATATGATAATTATTATTCAATATGAAAAAATTGGAATATCGCAATAGTTTTAAGAGCTTAGCAAATAAAAATTAATTGTTCCCATAATTTTATTCTCCAGATAAGTTTAAATATTATTGTAATTTTTTTTGTAATTAAATTTATAAAGTGTGATATTTCAAGCAACGTAGACTAACTTTCAGATAGATAAAATTGAATATCTCTTTACAGTTCGTCATTTTATTTTAACTCAATTTTGATAAGCAAAACGAAAATGTCGATTTAACATCATTCGCAAAGTAGACATTTTATTGAAATGTAAAATAGTGTTATTGTTTATAAATACCCTTCATCCGAATATAGATTAAACAATTTCTCAGCAATTATAAATATTTGTTAATTGCTTTTGATGCGTGCCGTCAGCGTTGCTGCCTCCGAGCCAGGGTATCTGGGTCCGAATCCCGATCCAAGTGGTGGAAGTGTGTGGCTTACCTCCATACCGTGGAAGGCATCAGCAAACCGCTGTAGAGTCATGCTGTAAGTCTTCATGAACACGCCATGGTTGCGAACGCAGTGGATATGCCTGGGTGCCTGCAGGCTGCCAAATCAGTATCATTCGTCGCATATAGCTAATTACGCCGGGAACCTAGCTTTTTGGTAAAAAAAAACGTAAGGATATCCCGTGAATGAATTCGAATCACATAACATATTTTCCTCGTCTAGAGCCTTACATGACAAACTTGCAAAATGGCTGTCATCTTATTTTTGAGGTGCCTTAATCTCCTTGTGATATACCGTTTCAACATCAAGACACTGTCTCAAATTTTGCCGAATCTATTCTAGTCATGGAAATCAGTGCTGTGAGAGCGTAAATAAATGGGCCCAAATAGTTTTCGAAACTCTACGTCGAGCATACCGATACAAATGGAATATAACTGAGTGAGTGGAGTACTCGTGTTAGTCACACATCAATAAAACACATAGGAAGTTGTAACTAATTTATGGAACCACCTGTAGTTCTGATTTATTAAATCAACTCAAAATATTTCCTCAGTTACACTAAGATTGTATATACGAGCAGTAGATACGCAAATCGAGAGTGATTAAGGACAGTGTGGTATTTAGAAACAGCCGTTATAACCAACTAGGTAATATACATATGTGCGAAAACTTTTTTTGTCTAATCAAAACGTCAAAACAAAGAATAAATACTGCAAATGATGTTTTGCATAACAAAAGAGAACAAATTTCGATAAGGAAAATCTACCACTGCCGCATTAACAAAGTTTGATGTAGATACGGAACCTATTCTAGGATTAAAGTTTCCAGATTTGTTTTCAAAACTAATTTTCCGCTCGATCTGAAATTCTTAAAACACTACGCATTTTCCATAGTGTTTCATGGAAACCTATACGGTAAAACTGAGTTAAATTGTTTCCGAAATGTGATATGAAAGTTTGATAATTCAGGCGATATCATCTCCCAAAAATGCTAATAGAAAAGGTTTCTAAAAGGTGATTCTGATTCTCCTGTTATTCTGGAAGTACATCAAGTTTAGACTGAATAGTTACGATGATTCTGTAGATATAGTAAATAATATTAAAAGTATAACTTAGCCACCATTAAAAATTATAACATAAAGTTTTCAAATTATAAAATAATGCTACATCTAAATCATATTTGATGGAAATCAGTTTACGAGTTCTAGAAATATTTGGTGACTATTCAAAATCAGGGAGGGAGTGAAAAAAGTTAACAAACAATGTGTAAACTGAACGATCTGAGAAGTTGCAAATATTGCGTCACGTTTGTTTTTAATCTGTCGAATTGTTTTTATATATGGCATATAAAATTAAAACACTACCTATGGTACCTTGCTGTTAAGCAAAGTTACGGAATCGGGTGAGTAGTTCCTGAGATAAGATATGTAATGTGATGCTTTGGTCAGGTGGCGCTATCTCTAAACATGGCTGACCAAAGGGCCAGTACGTGAATATACACTCGTTGCCATAAAAATGAGCGCACCCTGTAAAAATAATTTTGTAACAGTGAAAATTAGTAAACAGGCACATATATGCATGATACGCAGGCGTTTTAAAATTCGTAGAATACTGGTGCTTGTACAAATGTTTCATAAGGCCGCGTCCATCGCTCCTCATGTGGTGTATATAAACATTTCTCAGACAGGATATTTGATAAGCCACGCACGATATTTTCCAGGCGTGATATGTAAGCGATAAGGCATGCCGACAAGACGCACGATGCAGCTTTACGAGCAACAGTCTGAGAGAGGCCAGATAATAGGGCTGCGAGAAGTAGGGTTGATGACACACAGAACTGCCTGTTATTTCGACCGGTTAGTCATATTTCACAGTCAGATTATTTTGGGAACAATGGACATGTGAAAATATCCATACATAACGGATACCAAGAAAAAACACTGTTGGCGAACTCTCGGCCCAATACCAGTTGTGTGGCGAGTCGCTGCAAGACCGATATCTTCTGCTGGTTCTTGTCTTTAAAACAATCCCATGTCAAGATATTTTTTATGTTTGCCAGCTATTTAGTTATGCAAATTCAATAGCCTAGAATCTTTACAAATATATACTTCGTTGATTCTGGTAGTTTGGAGTTAGCAGGCAGATTACAAGTTTGGTGATATCCATCACTAGGTATAAAAAAATACAACGGGCCAATAATCGTTTCACGTCCTCTGGCATCTTATCGATACTTACTGACACTGTCTATAATTAGTCGACAACTAACCGACAATTTTATGTTTGATGAAATGGTTCTATGCGATCCCGATAGACAATCAGGAGGCAGAACCATTCGATTTTCAGACAGGCAAGAAGAACAGAGCCAGCGGCCTCATTTCCCGCCATCCAACGACACGTGACAGCTATACATTAGCACCGCATCTTTGCCGGAATTATTTTCAGATGCCTAGCTCAGGCAGACCTGCGATCCCGACGAAATGTGCGTGTTCTGCCTTTAACATCCTGACATTGTCGCCTTCGACTGCAATAGGTTTGTTCCATTCGGCTGCTCTTTTTGACCTTTTGTCTTTTTCGCGTTCCGTTCTCCGGAAACGGTATGGTGGCGGTCGTTCAACTCGTCAGGTCAAATTGCCCTTGGGTCAATTGGACCATGCCCTTTTCGCTCCTCCTCTCAGGTATGAGGTCGTCTGGTGGGTAGTTATGGCGGGTTTCGCTGGTCTAGGTGTTCGCCATCTTTCTTGTTTACAAAAATTACAGCGCCTTTTAACCTTTACATTTTTCTTCGAAGAGATTAGGCACTGAATTTAAGATGTAGTGGATGATGTAACGTATTATAAAATAAAACTCGATAGGGAAAAATTCATTTTGCGAAAACAGACGATTACAAGAATAAATATAACGTCTGATACAAGGCGTATGCTTTATTCTAGTTTTGGTTTTTTATACACGGAAGCACCTATAGGCGTTCCTTGTTTTTCGAAGAGGTTGGCAATTCTTTTTGACCCAGGTCACTTTGACCTCAAATCTCACAACTCCCAAGAAGCTAAAAGAAAGGCCAAATGTAACACACCTAGTAGCGTCATTAGAGAGCAGCTTCGGACTGAGGACGTGTTGTCTTCAGCGAAGAATCGCTCATGTCTTTGGGGATGGATGACCACAATCTGTGAGGAAGAACTCTGGTGAGCACTGCAGTTTCTGCGTCGCCTTACAGCGACACACGTTTCGTATTATTAGCCTGATAGTCTGGGGAGCCGTCGCGTATGACTGTCATTCGCCACTGGAAGTAATACGAGTGGCATTTAATGTATGTGGTACGTTGAAGCCATACTGCAATCTCATGTTCTACCTTTTGTGGTTGGATGTCCAGGAGCCAATCTCCAACAATATAAGGGTCTCCCGCACACAGCAATGATTCCTAAGAAACACTTCCCTTGTATTTCGACACATCCGCGACCTGCCGAATCTCCTGATTTGTATCCCAATGAACATTCGTCTTGGAGCATAATTTGCAACAAGCAAATCTTCTGCGGGTTAGCATAAGGTGAAAGGCGTTTGTTTGATTCAATTGCCGATTGTATCAACGCATATATCTAAACACGAGACGGTCTGTCGAGGTACTCAACGTGTCCTATTCCTCTGCCAAGTGTGGACTGAACATTATCCTGATGCAATAATACTGTGATCACTTCTTTTTTTGTATAATCATACTTGTTGATTTTTGTTTTAATATTACGGTCCTGTTTAGTGCGTAATGTATTATGCCAATAAGTGTACTTTTCACATTGGATGCTACCAGTATAGTAAGTTACCTTCAACCCGGTTGCCTTTTATATATATATATATATATAAACTGAAGAGCCAAAAAAAATGGTACACCTGCCTAATATCATGTATCCCCCCCNGTGCCGCAAGACGACGTGGCATGGACTCGACTAATGTCTGAAGGTATGCAGGAGGCAATTCACACCATGAATCCTGCAGGGCAGTCCACAAATCCAATCTGCGCCAATTTCAGAAAGGGTTGCACGTCTGTCACGTTTTAATGATTCTCGTGTCAGTCGTCATTTGTCCCGTTCTTTCACGATCTTTTTCCGACCGCAGCGATGTCGAAGATGTGATGTTTTACCGTATTCCCGATATTCACGGTACACTCGTGAAATGGTCTTTCGCGAACATCCAAATGTGATCGCTACCTCGGAGATGCTATGTCCCATCTATCGTGCGCCGACTATAACACCACGTTCAAACTCACATAAATCTTGATAACCTGCCATTGTAGCAGCAGTAACCGATCTAGCTGCCGACCACATCGCGTTACTCTGATTGGTTCAATACCTCTGTTATTTGCATATGCACGCCTATACCAGTTTTTTTTTGGCTCTTCAGTATATATATATATATATATATATATATATACATATATATATGTATATATACATATATATATCAGTAATAATGCAAAGGATTGTAATTTTAAAATAAGCATTCAATGCTGTTGAAAATTTTAAAAAAGCCGAGTGTCCTACCATGGTATTATGAGTGTATCAAGCACAGTGAAACGCGATGCAAGAGTCCAAAAATTCCTAGAGGATAGAGTGAGACACGAACACCCAGAGAAGTAGGCGAATCCAAATCCCGGCTTTCCAAAAAGAAATTAGGCTGAAAATTGCAAGTTATTATACGGTATGTTTTAATTTCCAAAAATTGCTCAAAACTGTCATATTATTAGCAATTTCGACATACAGTTCAGTTGTTGGTGAGGCTTATACATATGTTTTTAAAAAGCCGACGCACTTGAATTTTTTTTTTCAATGACAAGCTATATTTGATCGTAACACGGTTTTCATCCTGCCTCTCTTTTCACTTTGCCAGTATCTTGATAATGTTACCGTGCTTTCCACATTTGTATGTGAATAAATTCTTTAAGCTTCCTGCGATTTTGATTAAAAGTATTACATTTCTTCTGCGCGAGTAAAAACTCTTAAAGGAAGGACCACCTACTCCGATCATGAAATACAATACACAAAGTACGTTCCAAAAAAGTAATGAAAAGGGAAGAAATATGGAGCCTTCTTTCCTGCACCTCTCAATTTCTCTCTAAAGTGCGCTGTTTGGAGTTGGACGCAATATGAAACTTTTTTTTGAATGCTTGATTTTTAATGATAAAAAAAAAAGGAATATTCCTGACTAAGATTGATGGGGAGTTTCTTTCGAAACAAGAGTTTCTGTTTTGTATCCTGGGTAAGCTATGAATGTGTTTGCAAGTTTTGGTTGTAAGTTTGTGGTTATTACCTAACGAGGTGGCAGAGTGGTAAAGCACTGGACTCGCATTCGAGAGGGCGGAGTTCGATCCCCGGTCCAGCCAACCTGATTCAGTTTTCCACGGTTTTCCAGCCAAATGCTGAGGTCGCTCCTTAATACAAGCGACATTTCCTTCCTTGATCCTGCTTTGTCTGCGCAATTTGCTGTGCATGTGACGATACCGCTATCGACGATCTACCTTTCGGTGAGTTAAGTTTGTAAACTGCCCACGTTTATCCTTCTGGCCTAAAAGCAGGTGCCTTAAATATTGATTAAAATAAAATCTTGGGGATAAAAATATCACTGGAAGACTTCTGGACACCACTAAGTCATAACTCATTCCTTTATTTTATATTTGCGTCTGATGTATTGTATGATTCCACCCCTAACTCCTGTGGTTGAAAGCCACGCAATCTCGAAGTTGCATGCTAGTTTAGCCGGGAATACATATAAAATAAAAAATTGATAAACGTGATATCTTCACCATACTGATATCCTACATTACCTCAGTAATCCAAGGTATCCGTCATGCGTCTTGCACAAAACCATTCCATTTCTCCTCACTGGCAGCGCCACAGAAACTGGCTATTAGAAAACTTCTAAATGAGTTCAGGCCTTGAACAGGCAATGTCCGCACAACTTGGAAAATACTTCCTGGTTCCAGCTTGACTTTGCAACGACCTACTGAATGAATTCATCGTCGCAGCTGTGTTTTTGTATGTTGACATTACTCTTAAGGTCAAACGGGACCACGTTCTGGGCCATGAAGGAAGCCGTTTCAGGCTGTTCTTTGTTGGTTGAACACTCTTGGAATAAACCGTTGAACGAATTCCCTGGCAACAACTGCAGCTATTTAGACATAAACACAGNAGCTATTTAGACATAAGCACAGATTGGATGGAGCACTTACACTAAGATTGGCAGGAAATGAAGAAAAAAACAGTCCCATTAATTTTTTATTTAGTGTGAATTGATTAGCCTAAACTAAGGTCAAGAAATATAGGTTTTTTTTAAAAACAAATAAGAGAATGAATTCGTCGTGACAGCGAAATATTTACATATGCAGCAATTCCACAGTGTTGCTTGTTCGATTGCAACGTATTTAATTTCTGCTTATATTTAATACCAGCCAGCGCCTTCCTAATGTTCACTCTACCTGGTGTGTAAAGTTTACAACTCGTAAGTTTTACACACGTATTTTAGTCAATTTTATTATTGTTTTAAGACGCCGGTAATATGATTTCGTTCAATACTATTTTATATTTGTTTACGTATTTATTTAACATTTGTTCCCAGGACTGAAAATCATGGCTAAAATAGTTAATTTAATATTGAACGATGCGTGATGTTTATAGGGCTGTGTGTTACGGTGTTGCTATAACAACGTCTGTTGTGAGAGTGCGACCCTAACCACGCACAGTGGAAGTGTTCTGAATTTTAATTTTGCTTTGTAGAAGCTAAACGCACCCACACAACTTCAGCCGTTTTGAAGTTTTTTTATAGAGCACTTTCGCCATCTTGTTTCAGGGCAAGAAAAGGGCTACTGAAGTAGGGTCACTTGGCAGGGCTTAAGTAATACAAATGGTTAACTGTAAACTGAGCACTTTTGAAATCAAATTCTGGAAAAAATCACTGGCCCAAACAGCATATTTTTTAACGGACATATTGACTGGCGTGCTTCCATCTAGTTAAGTTGGCAACAAAATACGAAAAGTAGTCGTATAGCTCAACGTCGTATTCGAAGCTTAAATATTACATTTGTGGCCACGGAATTCATAAAAAATATATTCTGCCTGTTTTCCGCAGATTAAACTAAAAATTGGCATACTGGTTACACATTTACCTTCTTAATTGCACATATTTAACTTGATTAGCGCATGAATATTCTGAGAGGGTTAACTCCGATGTTGATTTCAATAATGGCGAAGGATACGAAATGGGCAGAGAAGTAGATCTTAGGCGGGTCTTTGAAAAGTGATCAGTTAACTGTGAACAAGAGTAGAATGATTATGGCGGATCAGGGGCAAAGGAAATAGGGCAGCGGAGCATTTGAGCTGTTCATGCTCTGCCATTTCAGTCGGCCGGTGGCCATCTTGCCCGCCATGTTGGATGTTGGTTACCTTGATTGACCTTGACCTTTGATCTTGACCCGGTGACCTTTAACCTTTAAAACACCCCAAAAACACAAAAAAATCCAAAAATTAATAAAATATGTATTTTTTGATTTATTAAAAATTAATCACAAATACTTTAAAAAAATATAAAAGACAACTACGAAAAATAAAAAATTATTTAAAAATTAAAATTTTGAATGTTTGGGCATAGAGAGGACTAGGGAAAGAACCGGGGCGCTTGCCACCATGTTGTGACGTCACTCAAAAACCACATTGGATCCAGGTGACCTTTGACCTAGACCCGTAACATAGACCTTGACTCATAACTATGACCCCATTCCTGTGATATTGAATGACCTTGAAAACAAAAAATTCCAAACAAATTCTAGAAAATCCCAACAAATACCCAAAAAACCCTTGACACTTGACTCAAGACTCAAGACCCAAGACTCAACATGCAAATACACTTCACTCAAGACTCAAGACTTAAGACCCTTGAATAAAGACTCAAGACTGAAAACCCAAACCATTTACACAAAACTCAATACCACTGACTCAAGACCGNCCAAAAAACCCTTGACACTTGACTCAAGACTCAAGACCCAAGACTCAACATGCAAATACACTTCACTCAAGACTCAAAACTCAAGACCCAAGACTCAAGATGCAAATACACTTCACTCAAGACTCAAGACTTAAGACCCTTGAAAAAAGACTCAAGACTGGAAACCCAAACCATTTACACAAAACTCAATACCACTGACTCAAGACACTTGACTCAAGACTATTGGCCGAAGACTCAAGACTCTTGACCCAAGACTCAATATCTTTGACTCAAGACCCAAGACTCAAGATGCTAGACCCAAGACTGTTGACTCAAAATCCTTGACTCAAGACATAAGACCCAAGACACTTGTCACCATGACCCATGAATTTTGACCCCATGTCCGTGTCCTTAACCTTCAAGCCATCGTGTTTATAGAAACTTCAACTTCATGCTCTGCCATTCCATATTGCCACTTCATGCTTTGTCATTCCATCGTGCTACTTCATGCTCTGTCATTCCATCTTGCCTCTCTCTTTCTTCTCTCTCTCCTCTCTTTTCTCTCTTGCGCCTTTTTCGTCCGCTATATTGGATGAAGTCTGCTGTAGTTCCCTCACCGCATGTTAGGGATGGTGGTGTTGGCCATGTTGTTGTTTATTGCTACTAGAATGCGCAGGTGTAGCCGCTTGCTCTACACGCCANTTGACCCCATGTCCGTGTCCTTAACCTTCAAGCCATCGTGTTTATAGAAACTTCAACTTCATGCTCTGCCATTCCATCTTGCCACTTCATGCTTTGTCATTACATCGTGCTACTTCATGCTCTGTCATTACATCTTGCCTCTCTCTTTCTTCTCTTTCACCTCTCTTTTCTCTCTTGCGCCTTTTTCGTCCGCTATATTGGATGAAGTCTGCTGTAGTTCCCTCACCGCATGTTAGGGATGGTGGTGTTGGCCATGTTGTTGTTTATTGCTACTAGAATGCGCAGGTGTAGCCGCTTGCTCTACACGCCAGTGTGTATATTTACTTATGAATTAAGGGATGTAGTGTAATTTGCCATTTTCGAGAAGGTGTAAATACGGTATGTGATTATTCCAATAATGAGAACATTTTGAATTCTTCCGATTATANATGTAGTGTAATTTGCCATTTTCGAGAAGGTGTAAATACGGTATGTGATTATTCCAATAATGAGAACATTTTGAATTATTCCGATTATATATATAATTTTTAAGCTAAATTAAATTTACAGTATGCCAGACCCCAATCATACTTTCAAGTTTGTCAATAAAATTTAATTTGTTATTTTAAAATGTTTTTATTGCAATTTGACAGTGCATTCCAGCTTTGTATTTTTTTACTGTTTTATTTAAAAATGAGGTGACCGTACCATGCTTTTCATGCCATTCCGCTTGCGCTCAAACTTACCGTGTACATATTTTAACCATGTGCAAGGCTCTACGACTTGGGACAGGCAGTTCTAGTATTTTAACAGGTCCGCATTTGCACTGTGTCGAGTAATCCCTAGCTTGAGTGCTTTCAAGTCGTTTTTTCACGTCCACATCTGCATGGTGTTATGTGCTTTCAAGTATTTTTTCACGTCCACGCCTGCATGGTGTCTGGTAACCGAAGTGTCTGCATGTTAGACTTTGATCCCATGTCTTGTAACACGATCTCCACACCGCACTTGGCAGCTAACTACAGCACGCTGTCCATCCAGCTGGCGCTGTGGATTACTGTGTGAACTGCTGTGTGGATTGATATTGGTGCTGATTGTGGTGCGTGTGGTTCTGATTGTAGTGCTGAAGGTATTGATGATTGTGGTGTGTGTGGTGCATGTAACACTGAATGTGGTGCTGATTGTGGTGCATGTGGTGCTGATTCTGGTGCATGTGGTGCTTATTAAGGTGTGTATGGTGTTTATTGTGGTGCACTTATTGAGGCATGTGTGGTGCTGATTGTGGTGCATGTGGTGCTGAATGTGGTGATGATTGAGGTGAATGTGGTGCTGATTGAGGTGCATGTGGTGCTGATTGTGGTGCATGCAGTGCATGTGGTGCTGATTGTGGTGCATGTGGTGCTGATTGTGTTGATGATTGTAGTGCATGAGGTGCTGATTGTTNGGTGCATGTGGTGCTGATTGTGGTGCATGTGGTGCTGATTGTGTTGATGATTGTAGTGCATGAGGTGCTGATTGTTGTGATGATTTTGGTCCATGTGGTGCTGATTGTTGTACGTAATGATCGCAAGTTAAAGTAAATTCTCCGTATTTTAAAATAAAATTATGTAGTCCTGCCTCCAAAGCTGAAAGGTGGATATTCAATAATTTCGCTTTTAGAAATAGATATCTAGGTACCTGGGTATATTTAATCACTTCCTGGGTATATTTAATCACTTCCTGGGTATATTTAATCACTTCCTGGGTAAACTGTATTTGCGCTTTGCACTAAAAGTGCCTAGAACTACAGCAGGCACCCACCATGCTTCGCCATTGGTCGATGCACAGCTTGGACTTTCTACTGAACAACGCAGCACCACGGCAGGNGACTTTCTACTGAACAACGCAGCACCACGGCAGGCACCCACAATGCATTCCAATAAGTCGCTGCGTGACTTGAACTTTGTAAAGATTGTCCACGTAAGGATACAAGGAAAATAGTTCCAAAAATCTTATATCAGCTAGAAACGCAACTAATTCGTTATATTCTGCCTTGTGAATTTGCTGTGTACGATTCCGAGTGCTTCTAGTCTACTCATCTTGAGTCTATCAACAAGTTCATTCGGGTCATTGAGAAAATCACCATCATCGTCTTCAGCACTATCACTGTCTTAATGTTTATTTTAATTAATGCTGTCTTCATGATCGTCTTCACCTCCTCTTTCACACTTTACAATAAATTTACTTTTCTTTCCAGTAGGAATTGTATGGTCATCAGTTTTTAGAGCCGATGGCTGTTTATTGTGAATTTCATCGATTTCACGCGAAAGTCTTGCAAGTATATATTTCACACGAACCACTCTACTGCATGACACAGGTCACTCATTCCGTCTTTAGCATTAACTGGCTCACCATAATTGCATGTGGAGACAGTACCCATCGATGCAGCAAGAGGTATTCACTGCACCCCTTGCTGTCTTTCAAAAAACGAATCCTTGCAGTTTTTGGTGTGGTTCTTTAATTTATCACCTTGCATAAGCTACATGCGTCCATTGTCGTAATGTTTCCTCGTGATAAAAGGTCTCTTCGAAAAGGTGGTTCTCTCATGTTTCCGAGCATTTTGACTGAAGGTGAAAACTCGATCGCAGAATCGACACCGACAACAATCAGGCAGCGATGATGCAGGTCACGGCTCCATGTTCGTTGAAGTTAAAGGCAGACCTTCGCATTCACAATTCTTCTTCGCAGTATGGCGGAAGTGCGCTTCCAAGTCGATGTGTTCACCTCGCGATGTCAGAACGACAAATGCATTTTTTTTATATAAAGGTGATACTTTTTACGGCAAAGAGCCTAGCTAAGACCACAGATGGCCTTCTGCAATACATATATTTTTTTAATGTGAAAATATAACAGGGGAGCACTCTGAGGAAACCCAAGTACTCGGTCGCCACAGAATAAAACACGCAGATAATTATGTATACACAAACATTGGAATATAACATTATTTTTATATATTTCATACATAATTATGCATAAGTATATAAATTAGTAAATATAAAATTATTTAAAATTCATTTTATACATAAGTATGTATATATAAATATGGGAATATAAAATTATTTTTAATTTGTATAATTATATATACATATACCTACAAGCATATTAAAATAACAAATTGTTATGTAAGTATCTATGGAATCTTCAAGTGAGCTAGACCTAATACATAAACTTATTTTTCCATCCTTTTGGAAGATAGTACCCCATAAAAAATTAAACTTTTGTGTCCTATCTCGGGAAAAAAATTAGCTGGTATACACCAAATTCAGGCAATACTTTTTACTTTTGTAGTCCATTAAAATCTATATGGCATAAGGAGGCAGTCACATATTTCCAAAATAACAGCCACGTAATTATTTTGGTTTAGTATGCAATATGCCCGAAACAATTTCAACCGAACTTAATATGAAGCAGTATCTATGACAAGCATAGAATAGCCCCATACGTAACCAATAGCCCCGTACGTAACCATTTTGTTCTCTATGAACATAAGGAAATGGAGCTTTATGCCATATGTCGGGGACCAATAATCTGATTCCCACCGAGTTTTGCTCAGAAGTAGTGCTACATAGGCCACATAAACTTACACGTTTTAATTGTATCTGGCAATATTTACAATGTGGCTGGTATATAAATAATTTTGACAAATTTTTCATATCTATTAAACAATTTAACCAATTTAAATTAAATTTCGTAATATGAGAGTGTATATTAGAAGCATCAAATATGCTTATAGAGATCATATTTTGGCCGCCTTCTTGTCAGATAGTGTCAGGTGGAGAAATGTAACATTTATGCCGTATCTCGGGAACCAATCAACTAACTAATTCCCACTAAATTNGTGTCAGGTGGAGAAATGTAACATTTATGCCGTATCCTACACAAGTAGTAGGTACTACAGTATGATATGTAAAATTTTATAATTTAAGTGTGTCAAAAATGTTTAATAGGTGCAATATAAATGATTTGGTAAGTTTGTGATATCTATTAAATAATTTGACAAAATTAGACCAAACTTTGGATGCTAAGAGTATCTATTAAAAGCATCATATATGCCTACACAGAGCCTGTTTAAGACATTTTTTTACGAAAAGCACCAAATAAGAAAATAATGCTTTTTTTTGCCATATCTCGGGAACTAGTCAACCTATTTCCACAAAATTATGCACACAACTAGTGCTACGATAGGCCATGTAAACTTACACGATTTAAGTGACTCGCGCATTTGTTTTCAAAATAGCGTCCTGCAAATATTTGAGGGTAGTGAACCCAGTCTACCAAAACTTTAGACTGATTACGACCGAAGTTGATGCTTCGAACCCTACCTCCGTTATGGAGTCGGTTGCACGTCAGCTTGCGGTACGAGGCGTTCTGGGTTCGAGTCACGGGTAAGGCTTGTGCGTATTTGTAATTGTCTCACTAGTATTGCCTTTGTGTCTGCATCCATATCTAATGATATCTCTGCCAACGAGACGTCAAGACACGCCTACAATCTAACCTTTTAATAACTTCATCAAAATTATTTGCACCCACGTAGAGGAAAGTAGACCCTTCAGTTATCGATGACTTCTTGTTAGTAAATATACTTAAAGTATGAATCTTAATGTACATTGATTTCATGTGGAGCCCCCTTGTTAAGTCTTTCGGCACCCCCAAGTAAAGCTTGTCACGAGAGGAAGGGGGGGGGGCAGCAAAGGCCCCTCCCGCCCTCACCCACCATTTCCGGTGTAAGTGAATTTGACAATTTTTTAATTCTTTGTTCTGACCAAGTAATTACTTTTGAGCGTAACACTTACTTTCGCCCACAAATGCTCTGAACTTAATTCTAGTCAATAACCACAAGCTTTTAAGCTACATTTAAACGTCTTAAGTGTACATGTGTTTGGTCTGTTAGGATGCTGGCAGACAAATTTGATTTATTTATGTATGAATGCCTAGTACCACTCACCTATACCACCCCTTCTGAGAAAGCCTTCACTATTTCTACTAAATACTCTCTAATTTTCTTGAACTAACTGTTCGTTATCACCAAAATATTTATTTGGATATACATATATGCCTCGATTTCCGAAGTTTTCCAGTAAACGTAAAAACTAAAATTTCCTGATCGTTTTATATAAGCTAGCATAGTCCAGCGTATGTGTATTTTGTAGGATATTGTGAATTGCTATTTAATTATGGTCTGGTAGAAGCGTCATTAGGTCACGATTCCGAACCTTGTGGTGCTCAAAGGGTTTCATGTTTTCCTGCCAATGTGTTCTTGTTCGGGGAAGGTTTTCAGCGCTATTGCATGTGAGATTGAATTGCAATATTTGTATTCTGAGCCTGTCGCCTACACACTACCTTTCCAAAACGCACAATTCCTCTGAGACATTGCCGGGCATCTTGTGTGACGTGGAATTACACCTCAATCAGGGTCCATCACTCTACATGTTACACGATGTAAGTTTATTAACGTATTCAAGGTTTTGTGAACTACATTTGGACCAAATGGAAACTCATAAAAATGCTTGAAAATATGTGTTAAAAAAATTGGCATTTTTAAAATTTTTAAATACATAAATAACTAAAGGCTTAATATTAAGAACCTATTATTGCGTAAAAATATCGAAAAAAATACGATTAGAAATGTTTTACATTTCAAAAAATATAAGAAATTAATGTTTTCTTAGTTTGCAACAAGTGCAGTACTTTGTTAATTTGGTAACAATATTACGGAGAAAATCATTTCCGTTGGGTATGACGCACACGCGCACAGATTTTTTATCATGGTGTAATTATTTTTTTGTTTTGCATTTTTTCAGGGATANGTTTGCAACAAGTGCAGTACTTTGTTAATTTGGTAACAATATTACGGAGAAAATCATTTCCGTTGGGTATGACGCACTCGCGCACAGATTTTTTATCATGTTGTAATTATTTTTTTGTTTTGCATTTTTTCAGGGNTTTTTTATATTATTGGAAGCGGGGATATTTATGGTACATCGTTGTTGTGATATGTAGTACAGCAACACAAAGCTGAGTTTCGCCCACTTGACGTTAAGGTAAATTGGTGATGATGGGTCGTATTAATTTTGCATTGTGTTTAAGTCCATTCATCCAACTGATTCTTATGTTCCGTTTCTAAAAACCATGTTGTCGGTATACGCTAAGGGCTATGGAAATGTCTCTCTGTGTGAGAATTTCAGGAATAAAGGATGAGCACTTTAAAAAATTCACAAAAACTAAGCGGTAACACTTTTTCACTTCAAACATTTTCCTGTGAATAGGACGTCTCTGAAAGATGTCGTGTTTTTTTTTTTTTTTTACATACGGGCCAAATTATTTTCTTGCAAAACACTGCTATTGGGAGGTGATAACGTGTAAAATGGCAACTACGTCACAACAGAATTGTTGGAGCGTCCTTCTGTTAGCGAGAAAACGGAGTCGGTAACTGCAGTGCAGCGTGCATTTCTCACACAGTTTTACCAGAAGCCACCCTGCAGAGTATCAATTTATTCCTGGTACGAAACCGTTGAAGAGAAAGGCTGTGTTTGCAACTGCAAGGGTCCTGGTTGCCTTCACAAGCATGAAAAACACGTGGATCGTGTTCGAGCAGTATTTCTGAAGAGCCCGCAGAAACCAACGGGCCGAGCACGTCGCGAGCTTCAGATGCCGCACACGATACTATCCAAAATCCTTCCTAAACGTTTGCCCATGAAACCGTACCGTTTGCAGTTGGTCCAGGCTCTCATGACAGGAGATAATGCTGCGCAGTACACATTCTGCTCCGAGATGTTGGCAACGATGGACAATGACATAAAACCTGCTCGAGAGGTTAATTTTCGAATGGGTTAAGTTAATCGGCGCAATGTTCATTATTGGGGGACAGGATATCATCATGTGACCATCGAAAACGAGAGAGATTCGCCGAAGGTGAATGTGTTCTGTGCCGTGTCAAGGTTTACTGTCCCTTCTTTTTCATCGAGATCACCATCACAGGAATTTGTTACCAGGGCATGCTTTTCTCGTGGCTTCTGCCTCAATTGCAAGAAGATTCCAACGACTTCATCTTCCAACAAGCTGGAGCATCATTTCACTTTCACATGGCTGTACGGGAACACTTGAACACCAAACTTCCTAGAAGATGGCTTGGCCATGCAGGTGACAATGACGTAGAATCCTATTAATATTATAAATGTGAAAGTCTGTGTGTGTATGTTTGTTACCACTCAGCTCCATAACGGTTAAACGGATTTTAATGAAATTTGGTATGAAGGTACCTAAGGTCCTGGAATAGGACATAGGATACTTTATATCCCGGAAAATTATATGGTTACTATGGAATAACAACAAAACGTAATTCTGTAACGGCTGGGAACGTGAACGAAATATTTTTTTCCTGTCAGAGTTTATCTGGCCGCCCAAGGACCATGAAATGGCTTAACGACTGCTATCAATCGATAACAACCAAAACCGAATATTTAACGTGCCCTCCGGAGCCCGGAAGCGCTCAGATGTTATGCCACTTAACGGTCACCCATCCAAATGTTTGCCGCTGGGAACGTTGCTTAACTTTGCTGGTCGATTAAGACCCCTCAGCCAAGCGCAAAAAGTAGTACCTAGGTACACTTATTTCTATAGCCACAACATGATGAAACTCACGTTTTGATTTTCATACATCGACGCTGGAAAGCGGAAATGTGGTAACTACGCGATAGTTGCACAGATACACTCCAAAAACAATACCCTACTTCTTGGCTATCGGGTAAAAAATATTTCCTTCCTTTTGAGTTGCTGTAATCAGTTAAAAACCCAGGCCAACATTGTATAATTTTATAATTATGTTTTCACATAAATTAATTGTCTCTTCCCAATTAATTTATTAGTGTATCACTGTAAAACTCAATTGTACCCGGGCGAAGCCGGGCCGGTTCGCTAGTAGTACATTTAACCACAGAGGTCATCAGACTTGACCCCATGCGATTTGTTCTTCTTTGTAGGGTTATGTAAAAGAAAACGTGTTTATTCAACCCCTGCCACAATCTTTGTCACAGTTGAGGCAATGAATCACAGCTGCCGTTGAGACCATCACCAGTTCCCAATGCCAAAGTTTGGGAAGAGTACAAATATCTTCCGTAACTTCCTGTAACTCTAGCAGCACATATCAAATCTCTGAAAATAAAATAAACATTCGGAGATGCATAATAGACTGGAAAAGATTTCAAGTGAATAACATTTACCGTTCAGTTTTTATGCATTTTTAAAAGTGTAAAGTTATTTTGTGCTCGACCTTTATATAATGTAGAACACAATTTAAACTACCAATCACATTTTTTAGGAATAAGATTAACTGAAAACGTATTTTAATGCTGATATCTATCATATACAACAGTATTCGATAGTGTATTTTCGATTGAAAAAATCGCCAGCTTCCTGCGAAAAGTTAGAGATATAAGCAACAAAATTAGTAAATTTACGAAATAATTGTTTTAAAATTAACAAAATAATATCACAAACAACTCGATGGTTTTAAAATTTATATATATTAACGATATTTTTTTTTAACCCGTGCTTTTACGATTATGAAATTCAGTTAAAATTATGAAGGTTCTGTTTTCATTTCTTTTATGTAAAATTCTATGAAATATTTTTATAATTTAAAAACAACAGTTTTTGTATATGTATAAAAAAGTATTGTAGTTTCTATCTGTTACTACTCGAAAAAGAGACTCATTTATTCGAAAACTATATATTGTATCAACTATTGCTGTATGAGATGAGTTTGTTAATTCTAATATATAGTCAACAGAACAAACCTCATCGAGATATATTAAAAAGTTCACATGCAGTTCTTGATTTTATATTTTGGAAATTCACGCTCAGCTAGAGCTTTTCACAGCCCTTTATTTTCGCGTGGAGCGGAAATATACACAATAAGCTGCAAGTAGGAACTAAGTGGGATATTCAGAATTGTTAAAGTAAACGCGAACAACCTAAGAGAGAGTGTCAAACACAGAGAAGCCACAGAATGCCTGACAGTATATGAGCGGAAATACCGCGTGCGTACCGAATTCCAACCGAACGCCCGTCGCCAAGTGGCTGCACGACCCGGCACCACAGCGCGGAGTTATCCGCCAATCAGAGCCCAGAGACGAACCAATAGGAAACCCGTACTCAGCCATTGCTACCTAGATTTCAAGGCCTTACAAACAATCTGTAGCCAAGCTAGTGACGTCATGAAAATAAGACCATCAAAAATGGCTGGCAGTTTGGTTAGTTTAGGCATGGTGGCGGGTTGTACTGTAAATAAAACCTTGGCTCAAATCGCGTTATACACCGTGGTGTACAAGTGTTATGATCTTCAGTGTCGTGTAAATTATACTGACGGGCTAAATTCCACGTATTTAAATTTCCTGGCAATAAAGAATAGGAAATGTTTTGTTGGACTATATTTCGCTGGAGTAATGAACTTTACAGGTTTTCAGTAGAAATAGTATTATTTAAGATTAAAGCAGTCTGTGTGTATGTGTGTGAAATAATATCAGAAATAATCAAGTGTAACCGTAGAGGCCCGTATTGTGGACTGTTTCACCCAACTTACTTAAAGGCAAATGTTTGCAGTAATTCATATTTTAAATGAAACATACGTATTTAATGTTAAATTTCCTGTACGTATTAACAATTTTTCATTACGTAGTTTTTTCAACTAGTTTCAAGCAATATAGAAATTTTACGAGAAAAAAATAGTATACAGCGGGTTCCCTCCAAAGTGGATATAAACCGCTGGTCATTAAAACTGCAACGCCATGAATGACGTGGGCTATCATAACCAGATTTATTGGACACAACACCCATCACACACAGATCACATGATTACTCTAGCAACTGAGTATGACGTGCAGAGCATGAGGGAATTAGTACTGTGTGGCCCCACTATGGGCAGCAATAACCGCTGCTACGTGACGTGGTATTAAGATAAAGAGACTTTGGATGTCCGTTTGGGGTATCTCCGCCCATGCTGCTTCGATGCGCGATAGTTCGTACGTTGTGGCCGAGGGTGTCCTGTGGCCGGCCAGTCGTCAGCCGATCATGGGCCACGCGTTTTGGATGGGCGAGAGATCCGGTCAACGCGCAGGCCAAGGAAGAAGTGTGACATGGTGGTAATACCAAGAACCAAAGTCGCTGGTTGGTGTAACAGAGATGCGGACTAGGCGCAAGTGGGACTAGAATCCGGTGGCCACTCATGCCATAACTTCAAGTGCTGGGCCGGTAGGACGGAGCGTAATGAAGGCCTCTGCCAGGCGTGCTTCTCGATGCCGCCAAGCACTGACGCGACTGTCGTGGATCTGCATGCAGAAGCGGGATTAGTAGGAGAAGACGGTGGCATACCATTAGTCCCTCCAAGATCGACGTCCCACACACAATTGCCTGTGGTGAGCAGTCAGTGGCAGCCGCAGTAATGGGCGTCCAGACAAGATGCCTTGATGCTGCAGATGGCGACGATTTCGCGGTAGGATAATCCGCAATCTCGACAGGCCACGATTCTCCCGCGGTCAAAGGCGATACCTGTTAATATGGTTGTCGTGTTCTTCGACGCGTCATGCTGACTCCATCTGTAGACACGAACGGTGGAGAAATACAATGCCAGTCTCCACTTATGTGGCATTGGGCAACAAAACCGTTATCATATACTGTATATATGTAAAATGTTTGAAATAGAAAGAACACAATTAAAAAGAGAATTACAAGTTAAGGATGAACAATGGCCACTTACAAAATATAATATTTATGATGATAACATATATGATGTAATAGAAAGTTTTGTTGATTTAGTCTATAAAATAACAAAAACCATTAATGATGATCTGAGAGATTAGTCTAGGATAGGGTTGTAAATGGGGGGACAAGTCCAGTAGTAGCTGATGGCCCTGACAGGCGAGGCCAGGGGGGCGCCCAGTTTACTCGGCATGGGCCCCGGCAGCGCCACGCATGCTGGCAAGGCTGTCAGGGAACAGCAAAAAACTTGTCTTAATGGGTCNCTGGCAAGGCTGTCAGGGAACAGCAAAAAATTTGTCTTAATGGGTCGTAGCAAATGGTCTTTTATATCTCGCATCTCATACACTTGTGTTTTGTATTTTATTTGTATTTTAATAATCGATATCATAAACTGTAAATTGTATTTCAATTATTGATAATATAATTGTAAACAATATTATGTACCACAGGAGGAGCAAAGGTCTGGGTGACAACCTCCCCGTGGCTCCCCGCGTCAACTGGCTTGCCAGGCAAATAGTCACCGCTCCTCCTGTTTGGAGATTCTCAAGTGTTTAAACATTTTTATCTTGAATGATTTTAAAAGTTTTTTTTTCTTCTGACTTTTTGATAATGCAAGTCTTTTAACGTGTTGTAAAGTTATAATTTAATATGAATTTTAAAAAAAGCAATTTTAAGCGTTGCCTTGGCAGTGCGTTTTTTAAGGTGAAGAATTATGTACAAGAAAACAATAATTAATCAAGTTTATTGAATATTAACTATAAAAACAGATAGTAGGAAAATAGTAGACCCGGAAGGTTTAGCTCACGAAGAGGGTTAGAGTTTGTTTTACTTTACTTAGGTCTCCACTTATGTAACGCTTATCAGTTTCGTTATTGGCTCATGTATTGCGCCACTCGGCTGAACAACCAATGAACACAAGTGTAAAACTCTTGTGATGCATGGCATATTTAGGAAATAACTAAACACGTCATACATGGGGTGCTTATTCAAAGGTTTGATTCAAAAAGTGTGAAGAAACAGTAAATACAATATACATAGCAATATGCAGACAATTGGCAGAGCAAAACCGCTTACTACAAGGTGACCACCGCCAAGCCATGATTCTTCTGTGAATTCTCCTATTCTATTAGCAAGCTTTCTTTGGGTCAGCTCAGCTAAACAGTTCATTCACTGGTGATCGTGTACGTCGTGTTTATCATGTTAGGATGTGAAATACTTGGCCATCGCTTAAGAGTTGAGGTCATCAGCGCCGATGGGTTGAAATAAGGTGGAGATGGAGCAGCGATGGAACGCGATTATGGGAAACGCCCACCACACTCCCAAAATGTATACATTTTGATTCCACCCTTCCCCCATGAAACCGAACCCCGTTCTCTGCAGTATGAGGCGAATCGTACGTACTACCACTACACCACCGTGATATTTTTGTGCTGCGAAGTATACTAGGCTATAAACATAACTTTGTTATACAGAATAATGATTTTATTTATTTATGTACGAATTATATAAAAATACTGGCCGGTTTACAAGTCAACGTGCCATCTTACAAACAATTCATGAAAACTATGAAAATTAAAAAAAAAAAGAAGACAAAACCATTTTGTTACAAAATAATTAAAGATATAGTAGGCCAACTTAATAATAATTGCACTACAAAAACGATTCAAGAAGAATTACTTGTAACTATCTGAAATACTGAAAAAATTAGCTTCAGAAATGTAGTTAAATCAAACTAACAGCAATATTAGTATTTATATAATTAATTATAACAGCAAATAAATACTACCTAGTCTACTTCAGTGCCTCCAAATTTTAGAACTAACACTAACACTTAATTTAGCGTAATAGCTCAGCGAGCTGTGCTGACATGTATTTCTTCCTGAAAACTTCAAGGATTTTTAGATTCTCTACCAGGTCATTACACAAGGTGGAGGAACAATAACTAAAGGACTTTTTGTAATTAGTAGTAGCAAGACGCGGTATTACAAATTTGATTTTGTTCCTGGTATTGTGCTATTGGTGTTAGGTGTGCTGCATTAGCCTTTATTGTAAATATTACTGTTTTCATGCCAACAAAAGTTTATTAATTTGGTTAATGAAATGGTGTAACCGTCTGTGGTCAATGTTAAACCAATTTGCTTTCGCAAATTCGCGACTAACGTGATCGTATTATTATATATATTTTTTTTTAAGTTTTTATGAAACCGCAGGTATGCATTTTTATTATTTTGTGTCATGTAAGCCAGTGTTTTATTCAAGCAAACGAGGAGTCCAATGCAGTAACTGTATATCGATAGCACTAATAAATCACAAAGTTTTATCTTCAGACGTGTAGGAAGTATGTAAGCTTACTTGAACTTATACAGAATGCGGCAGAAATAACTCCCGCATTTGTAACGTAAATAACAAAGCAACACTAGAAGCTTTTCAATAATTTGTTTGACAGTTTGAACGAGCTGAGTTTGACCATTTACGCCACAGACACAGACACATTCACCATCACGTAGTTTTGAAAACGATATCCTCCAAAGGCCGACCGTCCTTTTATATGCAATTCTGAAGTCTCTCTCTGAAGTTCCGCATTACTCTCCTGGTCATGCCCGGTGAAACTGCCGCGATTTCTTGATAGTTGGTAGCTTTTAGGTCGTCCAGTGTTCGCGGTTTACGTTGGTAAACTTGCGCCTTCAGGTATCCCCAGAGAAAGAAATCACGCGCTGCGAGATCGGGGGAACGGGTCGGCCACGGAATGTCACCACGTAAGNTAGGTATCCCCAGAGAAAGAAATCACGCGCTGCGAGATCGGGGGAACGGGTCGGCCACGGAATGTCACCACGTAAGGAGATCCGATGCCCTTAAAACATTCCCCTTAGGAGGTTCATCGATGCCCTTGCTGCGTGTGCAGTGGCACCATCCTGTTGGAACCACACAACGGTGTTCCCTACTTCGTTGAGTTTCGGCCTGTAGGAAGTTGTGTAACATCTGTATGTAACGATCACACGTTACTGTCACAGTTCTGTTGTCCTCTTCAAAAAGTACGGGCCTATAATTCCGAACTCAGCGACAGCGCACCAGAGAGTAATACATTCGCTGTGGAGGAGTTGCTGCTGGAGCTGACGAGGATTGGTTTCGGCCCAGTACCGAACATTTTGTTTATTAACGTAGCCCGTCAGATGAAAGTGAGCTTCGTCACTTGANGATTGGTTTCGGCCCAGTACCGAACATTTTGTTTATTAACGTAGCCCGTCAGATGAAAGTGAGCTTCGTCACTTGAAAGTGCACTGGCGTCAGCTGGAACTTCTTCCAGGATAGACTCGCAAAATGTTCTGTGGTTGACACAATAATGTTCACTGAGTTCCTGCACACCCGTCATTTTGTAAGGATGGAACTTCATCTCTGTGTGGCAAAATTCTCCTTACGGTGCGCTCAGATACTCACATAGCAACTGCATGCCTACGGGCCGAACGTTGAGGANAAAATTCTCCTTACGGTGCGCTCAGATACTCACATAGCAACTGCATGCCTACGGGCCGAACGTTGAGGAGATCGCGTAATGGCTTGTCTCACTGCAAGAATGTTCTCTGGTGTTCGAACGCTACGAGGTCTGCCAAGTGGCTTCGTTTTTAAAGTCGAACCCACTCGTTTCAAATTGGCTACCCAAAACAAAATGGTTTGCCTGTCAGGAACTTTTAGCATTTCAACACAGCCGAAAGTGTCTACGAAATAGGCGTTGTGTTGTGGTAACAGAGTNACCTGTCAGGAACTTTTAGCATTTCAACACAGCCGAAAGTGTCTACGAAATAGGCGTTGTGTTGTGGTAACAGAGTCAGCATTTTTTTAAGTAAGTCTCAACCTCGAACCCATGCTGTTCTCTACTCCACGCCATGATAACGACTGACTTACATGATAGGCACGTGCATCGCAACTAACACCTGAGAAACAACGGCGTCAAATGCGGGAGTTATATCTGCCACTCAATTCTATCAACGTACGCCGCGAAGTAAAGTATATGTAGTATGTGTAGTACGTTCAAACTGTGAAATAACTTTATGAATAGCCTTTGGCGTTACTTTGTTATTTACGGTAACAATTCGGGAGTTACATCTGTATAACATTTTGAGACGGTAATATGAGGTTTGTATAGCCTTGGAAAAGTGATGTGACCAGTCAAGACTATCTTCTAGTGTTACATTAAAGTTTTGACATGCCGAACACAAGGGGATTACTTCACTGTTTATTAATACATGTGGTAATTAATTATTGCAGTTGTTAATATTTGCTGGTGTGCCTATTAACATGTAGAAACATTTTTGAGGGATTGAGTTTGAGTACGTGGGCANCAAAACCATTTTGTTACAAAATAATTAAAGATATAGTAGGCCAACTTAATAATAATTGCACTACAAAAACGATTCAAGAAGAATTACTTGTAACTATCTGAAATACTGAAAAAATTAGCTTCAGAAATGTAGTTAAATCAAACTAACAGCAATATTAGTATTTATATAATTAATTATAACAGCAAATAAATACTACCTAGTCTACTTCAGTGCGTCCAAATTTTAGAACTAACACTAACACTTAATTTAGCGTAATAGCTCAGCGAGCTGTGCTGACATGTATTTCTTCCTGAAAACTTCAAGGATTTTTAGATTCTCTACCAGGTCATTACACAAGGTGGAGGAACAATAACTAAAGGACTTTTTGTAATTAGTAGTAGCAAGACGCGGTATTACAAATTTGATTTTGTTCCTGGTATTGGTCTAATGGTGTTAGGTGTGCTGCATTAGCCTTTATTGTAAATATTACTGTTTTCATGCCAACAAAAGTTTATTAATTTGGTTAATGAAATGGTGTAACCGTCTGTGGTCAATGTTAAACCAATTTGCTTTCGCAAATTCGCGACTAACGTGATCGTATTATTATATATATTTTTTTTNCTGTGGTCAATGTTAAACCAATTTGCTTTCGCAAATTCGCGACTAACGTGATCGTATTATTATATATATTTTTTTTAAGTTTTTATGAAACCGCAGGTATGCATTTTTATTATTTTGTGTCATGTAAGCCAGTGTTTTATTCAAGCAAATGAGGAGTCCAATGCAGTAACTGTATATCGATAGCACTAATAAATCACAAAGTTTTATCTCCAGACGTGTAGGAAGTACGTAAGCGCAGAAATAACTCCCGCATTTGTAACGTAAATAAAAAAGCAACGCTAGAAGCTATTCAAAAATGTGTTTCACAGTTTGAACGAGTTGTGTTTGACCAGACACAGACACATTCACCATCACGTAGTTTTGAAAATGATATCCTCCAAACGCCGACCGTCCTTTTCTGTGCGATTCTGGTCTCTCTCTGAAGTTCCGCATTACTCTCCTGGTCATGCCCGGTGAAATTGCCGCGATTTCTTGATAGTTGGCAGCTTTTAGGTCGTCCAGTGTTCGCGGTTTACGTTGGTAAACTTGCGCCTTTAGGTATCCCCAGAGAAAGAAATCACGCGCTGCGAGATCGGGGGAACGGGTCGGCCACGGAATGTCACCACGTAAGGAGATCCGATGCCCTTAAAACATTCCCCTTAGGAGGTTCATCGATGCCCTTGCTGCGTTTGCAGTGGCACCATCCTGTTGGAACCACACAACGGTGTTCCCTACTTCGTTGAGTTTCGGCCTGTAGGAAGTTGTGTAACATCTGTATGTAACGATCACACGTTACTGTCACAGTTCTGTTGTCCTCTTCAAAAAGTACGGGCCTATAATTCCGAACTCAGCGACAGCGCACCAGAGAGTAATACATTCGCTGTGGAGGAGTTGCTGCTGGAGCTGACGAGGATTGGTTTCGGCCCAGTACCGAACATTTTGTTTATTAACGTAGCCCGTCAGATGAAAGTGAGCTTCGTCACTTGAAAGTGCACTGGCGTCAGCTGGAACTTCTTCCAGGATGGACTCGCAAAATGCTCTGTGGTTGACACAATAATGTTCACTGAGTTCCTGCACACCCGTCATTTTGTAAGGATGGAACTTCATCTCTGTGTGGCACAATTCTCCTTACGGTGCGCTCAGATACTCACATAGCAACTGCATGCCTACGGGCCGAACGTTGAGGAGATCGCGTAATGGCTTGTCTCACTGCAAGAATGTTCTCTGGTGTTCGAACGCTACGAGGTCTGCCAAGAGGCTTCGTTTTTAAAGTCGAACCCACTCGTTTCAAATTGGCTACCCAAAACAAAATGGTTTACCTGTCAGGAACTTTTAGCATTTCAACACAGCCGAAAGTGTCTACGAAATAGGCGTTGTGTTGTGGTAACAGAGTCAGCATTTTTTTAAGTAAGTCTCAACCTCGAACCCATGCTGTTCTCTACTCCACGCCATGATAACGACTGACTTACATGATAGGCACGTGCATCGCAACTAACACCTGAGAAACAACGGCGTCAAATGCGGGAGTTATATCTGCCACTCAATTCTATCAACGTACGCCGCGAAGTAAAGTATATGTAGTATGTGTAGTACGTTCAAACTGTGAAATAACTTTATGAATAGCCTTTGGCGTTACTTTGTTATTTACGGTAACAATTCGGGAGTTACATCTGTATAACATTTTGAGACAGTAATATGAGGTTTGTATAGCCTTGGAAAAGTGATGTGACCAGTCAAGACTATCTTCTAGTGTTACATTAAAGTTTTGACATGCCGAACACAAGGGGATTACTTCACTGTTTATTAATACATGTGGTAATTAATTATTGCAGTTGTTAATATTTGCTGGTGTGCCTATTAACATGTAGAAACATTTTTGAGGGATTGAGTTTGAGTACGTGGGCAGTACTACAGTTTACAAGGTTAACGACATATTAATTTATTTTTGCTACTGTATTTTGTTCTGCATTTGACGAATATGAAATGATGAGTTGTGTATTATTATCATACTGGTGGCAGGTACATGCCTCAGATATTTCCTAGGTGTGTTGACATAGATAAAAAAACAGCAGTGATCCCAATATCGGTACCTATGGTACTCCATGAGAAATTCTATGCAATTTTGAGATCCGCTTACCATTACGTATGTCCACTTCTACAAAATGAGTTATATTGGACAAACCATTTCGGAACCATTCGCATAACGTTTTTGATAACTTCGCCTTGGCGAGCGTGGGCAGTAATATGGGACGGTGGACCGTGTCAAAGGCTTTTGAAAACTAACAAACTACTGATTTCTTCAGGTATTCCGTTGTCCATCTCCTAGCCCTCAACGATATTAAATGTATTCTTCTCTGTTGCTTTATACGTTGTCTGCTTCTTCGCTGTGAGCCAAATTGCGATGCAGGAGCTTGGAAGCTGATTCAGATTATATAAAATTTATCTACGAGCCATTACCTTAATAGCATTTGGTGTTGTAAGTGCGCGTCGGTAAAAAAAACGCAAGACAAACACCCACTTTTAAGCACCGATAAACTTCACAGATGATTTAGGTGAGCACATGGAAAATAAGGCAATGCTTTATCATATATGGGCAAAGTTGTGTTCATAGCGGAAGNGATTATATAAAATTTATCTACGAGCCATTACCTTAATAGCATTTGGTGTTGTAAGTGCGCGTCGGTAAAAAAAACGCAAGACAAACACCCACTTTTAAGCACCGATAAACTTCACAGATGATTTAGGTGAGCACATGGAAAATAAGGCAATGCTTTATCATATATGGGCAAAGTTGTGTTCATAGCGGAAGAACCATGAATTGGTTTTCGCGTCGCTCGGTGGCACGATTTTTCCATTGTCGAACATTTTACATAGTTCTATAAATATTTATATTTTTATCGTAAATTATATAAGACTTGCGTAAGGTAGTAAACATTATGTTTCGTGCAGAGCAAGGATTTTGCTAGTGGAAATTCTAATTAAAATATTTTCTGAATAAGGAAAAAAAAGGGGGTGGGGAGCTTTAACTTATACACAATTACATGTCACCTAAATATTTTGAATTTGACGGTCGTTCTTGGCGAAAAAGGACACTTCATTAATAATTTTACCGATTCCAAAAAATGTGATTGGATGTGTAGCATAACAAATACGAATTTTTCTTGTCAGAAGAAATGTTGTTTATTTTTACTTTCACGGGTGAATGGGACGTACCATGATCAATCTGTAATAAAATACCAGAGTGGCAATTGTGTCTCTGAACCTGTTGAAGGGGGGGGGGGGTAATTAATTTTGGTGAGGCATGTATAACCTTCAATTACATGATATTTAAACAGTTCGGTTAAGCGAAAGTGCCACTCAGTGTCGCACCAGATTCTCCAATGAATAACAGGTGAAGTGGAGAAAGATGTTACGCAAGGTCGGTGGAAGCGGAAATGCCCGAGAAAGCTTGCCGTTTAGGCGGGCCCAAGGAGGTAGTCTTGGGCTGGAGGGTTGAGACATCCCGAGAGATCGCTCGCGCGATTGTTCGCAGTACTGGGTTGTTGACGTGCCTCACTCTGCAGCATTCCTTGCCTTCTTCTAAGAACGAATAATAAGATGACGCATATTCGAGTCGTAATTTATCAAACTACTGAACACAGAAATGTTATCCACTAGTTGCGATGCATTTATTGAAGCGTAGTTTGATGTGTGAATAATGAAATAATTGAGATTATTTGACACACGAGTAGACGAATGTTTTGTTTTCCAAGTAGAACATGGGTCTGTGGTTGGTATAGTGGCTAGGGCTCTCATGTCTCACTCAGGCGATCTTGGTTTCAACTCCCGGCGGGGCTACGCTCGGATTTTGGCACGTGAAAATAATGTGCTTCTCTTGGACAGATTTTCTCGGGAGTGCCTCGTTTTCATTGGCGTTGCATTCCAGCGTTGCTCCACATCCTTTTCAATTTCATCCTCCCTGGCTCTCACGCAAGACTATTGATGCAGCCCAAAATCTTTAAACTCTCAAATTAAACACGGAACTGGCTTAGCTGGCTAACTTGTCAAGTACCTATATAAATTTCTTAGTTACAATATAAGAGCTAAAANAAACACGGAACTGGCTTAGCTGGCTAACTTGTCAAGTACCTATATAAATTTCTTAGTTACAATATAAGAGCTAAAATGATTTACAGGCTAACAACAATATAAGTACTACAAAGTGTATGCAAGTATAGGAATGTTAGTTAAACTTGCCTTTCAAGTGTACCTAATTTCTATTTCTTTACTTGTATCTTCAAATTATTTTTTTCCGATAGCTATATGGAGATGCGGAACCTTTGCTCGATTACCATTCCTATAAATGGAAACACGTCGGATAGCGAGTGCTACCCTATGAATCATATGGCTACAGTAAGGGAGGTTTTGTCTATTTTGTTACTTACTTTTAAGTTACCAGGCAGATTTTACATTTTTTTAAATATATGCTTGTATATCTTTCCGTCTATTTGTTACAGTGAATGTGTGTAACATTAACTGAAAATAGCTTGCCTCATTTATATTACTTTTTGCACTACCAATGATAACTTTAACAAAGAATCAACATATTCTAGTGCAAGTGCACTTTGCTAAAACCAAATGATTTAGTTATCGAAATGTTTATCGTCGTGCTATATACATTTTCCCGCCTATGTTGGTGAAGACAGACATGCATTTGAGTTGCTCGAAAGTTGACAATTAAAAATCGTTTGGCAGATCATGTAAATCATATATGAAATTACAGCTTGAGTTTTACGTCCTAGATAAAATTTATTTTGCCAGTGGTTAGTGTAAAAGTGAATGCTGCAATAAATTAATTTTAAGTTTATATTTATTGCTATAATACAACATTCCTCATGAAAAAATGTCAATCGTAAACCAATAAAACAAGTCAATCGTTTTAAAGCATGAAAAAAAATAAGATGAAATTTGTTTAAGGTTTGTAAAAATGTGTTGGTGTATCCACAACTAATATAATGGGGGTGAAGCACCAAACACTGAAAGACTACGACTTTGATTTTAAAAGGATGTTTATCGTGTTATGTAAACTTTTCGTATTACGTGAAATTTCATCTTCTTTTAATTTCCAAAGTTTGCTTAAATAAACTATTTAAGGAGGGTAGTGAAAATTTTATTAACTGTATAAGTTATCGTTACTATATAATTTAAGTATGAATAAAACTAGGCATAATGAATGTCCACAATTTCATTTATATTATTCACAATTTTGTAGTACCAAACGCAAAAAACTTGAAAGTTGTCATATTTAATACGGAAACCACTTATAGCATATTTTCTCACTTATTTTAATAACAAAGACACCCAATTTTATTACGATCGAAATGTTTGAATTATATGTTTAATCGACAACAGGTTTCATAACTGAGTCATCGTGGTGGCAGAGTGTATGGCCTGACAATTATTTTAAGAAAGTTCAACGTAACACTCACCTAAATAAATGTTTCAATTATGATTTTCAAAGCATTTATGCGTATAAGTGTCGAAGATACATNAAGTTACCAGGCAGATTTTACATTTTTTTAAATATATGCTTGTATATCTTTCCGTCTATTTGTTACAGTGAATGTGTGTAACATTAACTGAAAATAGCTTGCCTCATTTATATTACTTTTTGCACTACCAATGATAACTTTAACAAAGAATCAACATATTCTAGTGCAAGTGCACTTTGCTAAAACCAAATGATTTAATTATCGAAATGTTTATCGTCGTGCTATATACATTTTCCCGCCTATGTTGGTGAAGACAGACATGCATTTGAGTTGCTCGAAAGTTGACGATTAAAAATCGTTTGGCAGATCATGTAAATCATATATGAAATTACAGCTTGAGTTTTACGTCCTAGATAAAATTTATTTTGCCAGTGGTTAGTGTAAAAGTGAATGCTGCAATAAATTAATTTTAAGTTTATATTTATTGCTATAATACAACATTNTGCCAGTGGTTAGTGTAAAAGTGAATGCTGCAATAAATTAATTTTAAGTTTATATTTATTGCTATAATACAACATTATTCATGAAAAAATATCAATCGTAAACCAATAAAACAAGTCAATCGTTTTAAAGCATGAAAAAAAATAAGATGAAATTTGTTTAAGGTTTGTAAAAATGTGTTGGTGTATCCACAACTAATATAATGGGGGTGAAGCACCAAACACTGAAAGACTACGACTTTGATTTTAAAAGGATGTTTATCGTGTTATGTAAACTTTTCGTATTACGTGAAATTTCATCTTCTTTTAATTTCCAAAGTTTGCTTAAATAAACTATTTAAGGAGGGTAGTGAAAATTTTATTAACTGTATAAGTTATCGTTACTATGTAATTTAAGTATGAATAAAACTAGGCATAATGAATGTCCACAATTTCATGTATATTATTCACAATTTTGTAGTACCAAACGCAAAAAACTTGAAAGTTGTCATATTTAATACGGAAACCACTTATNTTATATTATTCACAATTTTGTAGTACCAAACGCAAAAAACTTGAAAGTTGTCATATTTAATACGGAAACCACTTATAGCATATTTTCTCACTTATTTTAATAACAAAGACACCCAATTTTATTACGATCGAAATGTTTGAATTATATGTTTAATCGACAACAGGTTTCATAACTGAGTCATCGTGGTGGCAGAGTGTATGGCCTGACAATTATTTTAAGAAAGTTCAACGTAACACTCACCTAAATAAATGTTTCAATTATGATTTTCAAAGCATTTATGCGTATAAGTGTCGAAGATACATGAGAAACTAACTGCCATATATGTGTTAGGTTTGCTCATAAATTATGGCTATTTCCTTTTACAACATACACAACCAATAAATACCCAGTAATTATCTTGCNTTTAGGTTTGCTCATAAATTATGGCTATTTCCTTTTACAACATACACAACTAATAAATACCCAGAAATTATCTTGCCTGTAAAATCGAATTTATTTCACTAGGAACTTAAAAATTAATTGTGTTTTTATATATGAGTAGTCTTTAATACACAAAGAATCTTTAATAATTTTCTTTATGTACGCTTGACATTAAACTAGTCACCATGCAAAAAAATTTTAAGTGAAACTAAATCTTTGATGTTTTAGTTCTACTCATATTAAAACGGTTGCGTACAGAAGTTATTATCTATTTGATAAGATTATTGGGTGTGTGTAATGTATGTTCCTTACTTCTTTTAACTAAACTAATTTCTGAAAAGGAGTGGCGCCCGTGTCCTCAGAGGAACTATTTCTATCTACTGTGTACAATTTTTCTGACACTGGCTTAGGGCATCTGCCTCAGTCCCTTCCTGTAATAAATGTCAACAACCGGTGTAACAAACAAACATTGTAGCATAAACTTCATATTAATTTCTGTTTTGGTGAAATTTTTTAAAAATACTCTGAAATTAAGTTTTTTTGAGCTGTAGGGGGAAAAAAGTAATATAGAAAAATAAGAACCTTAGAAGAATAGATTGTAATGAAAACTTTGGCTGTTGTGAAGGAAATATGGACTTGGTAAATATGGAACTACGTGTTATTTTTGGAAGTGATTGATAGCTAGAATCGGCTACTGCTCCCAGGTCTGCTGCACCGACTACACTTGGATCTTGGAGAGGACGAGGTGAATGTCAGAATGCACATCTTAAAGTCTTAATAATGACGTCTGTCTACTGAAAGTGAGTTTTATTTTTTATTTACTTCAACCCCAACTACGGAAACCTAACGGATTACAGAGACTCAATAGTGTACCATGAATAGTGGTGGGGAAACTTGATTTGTTAAAGCAAAATTAGAGAACAGTGGGAACTGTTTAACGGACAGGATTATTAGTATGTTTTGGTTTAAATTTGATTCGTTCTTAATTGAAGAAACAATAGTCTAACCTCGCCCTGAATGTAAATACAACAAAAATCCGTTCATTAGATTTGCACATAACCTGCTTCAGTAGAATTTGAGCTGCTGATGTATGTAATACCTGCCTGACTATAATTTAAGTGTGTCATCATTGATCGTTGATGGTACATTTCCTCAATTGACGTTCAGCAGTTAAATTACATACGTATTTCAATAGGATCACCATCGTTTTTACTTACAGACACACGAACTGGCAGTCTTGAGAGGGTATTGGTTCCAGATACATAAATGCTATCCATAATTTAATATCAGCCAAAACTCGGTACAACGTCTTGGTTTCCACGTGCCCACAACAGTCAAGGCGGAAAGACACGTGCTATTCCATTATAACTGTCAAAGCGTGGCTTTCGTAACTGAGCCAGGCTGTATATTTCCTTGACTAGAGTGGAGGCACCGTGGGACGCATCTGGTCGTGCCTCCGCCTAGCTACGGTGGACTGAGGTTATGGAAATGTAGCAACAGAGAAAGGATTAGTGACTCCTTGGGTAAGGGGAGGGACGAAGANAATGTAGCAACAGAGAAAGGATTAGTGACTCCTTGGGTAAGGGGAGGGAGGAAGATGCCTGGGAAAATCTTTACGACATCGGTTATGCCACAGATAAAATATGAGCAAAGGATCGAAATGTCTTTTCTGTTCCTAATTTGTACGCTGTAGAATAAAAGTTTTGTTGAATAAAAACAAAGTTTGATCGGCGCAACCAAATAAATCGTTTGTATACGGGCTATCAAATATTTTGTTTATGAAACCAAAATGTTTTGTTGTTCATATTTGGTTGCCCCAAACTTGTAAGATTTTGTTGGTGCAACTAAAGATTTGTATGGCTCTACTTAGGTGCATTTAAACACTTAACCATGACCGTGATTCAAAAACCGCAACATTCGCGCCTCACACGCTACGCCTTAGCAATATCGGCAAATGCGACTACTGACGAATTAGGAATGTTTTTCAACACGTAATATTTTAATACACGACAGTAAGTAAACGGTTTCCAGTTTTACATCTCTACTTTTTTGTCTTGTGTTGAACTTTTTTTTATGGCGATTGTTTATACTGTTATTAGGCATCAATAAATACACTAACACTGTTACTCTCCTCATTTCCACGGAAATTACAAACAAGTAATACAGCTGCATTTTCTAACGAAGGTAAAAAAAAAAATGATGCAATTAAACCACACTTAACCAAATAAACGCCATCATTCGACTAAGCTGATTTTGTTGCAACAACAAATCCTGTAATAATAGACATAACGTTCCATGTAACCAAATGCTTATTCACTTCAAGCGAAATATCGACTTGAATTTGCCGTGATACTTAACATGTTTACGGTCACCAAACCGATTCGTTGAATGTACTTGTAATTTTGTTGTGTGAACAAAATACGTACGGATTATGTTGGAACAAACAAATAATAGTTCGGCTCAACAAATTATTTTTAAATGATTTATTTAGTTGAAAAGAACGAATCCAGATGTTTCGAGTAATAGCAGATTAGATGAAACAACAAAATATTATTCACTGTGAATAAGCAATTTTCAAACAAACTTATTTGGTAACTATAACTATATATTTCTCTCAGCGAGTGCTCAGGCCCTGATTGTCTGTGGGGTGCTCTGTAAGTGTCATTGTTGACCTATTTTCCTTGAGACGATAGAATTATGTAACAGTGCAGGTATCAGTATGTATTTTTGTTTCTATTACCAATTTATCCTACCCTTAATATCTTCGTAATGCTCAAATATAATGAAATGGATTTTTATGCGAATATCATGTCATAAATTGTTATCTCAACACCTACATACTTTTTTTTATATATATAAAAGCAGGTAGTTTTTATTGTCAATGTTAAAAAAGAAATAAGACACAATATATATATATATATATTTTTTTTTAAATATTTTCCGTACTCAAGCATTTAATGTAAAACCTACGATTTGTAAATGGATAAATGTAATTTAATTTGTATAACGCAGCTGCCAAAAGTTACGATCTCGTAGGCTCTGGAAAAGCAACCGGAGTTTGATTTCAATAAAAGTACCAAGCAAAGCAGTTCTATGGCGAATTAAAAAAAATAATTTTACAACACGAATTTTAAGATTAGATTTTGATGGTGATTATAAAACTTATATTTACAGCTTAAATTTAACAATTAAATTTAAAAGTCATATGGTAACCCTTACAAAACAATAAAAAAAAATTACTAATAAAATTAACATATAAATATTTACGCATTTAAATTTAGAGATGTATACAAATATTAAAACAAATATATTTTTTNATGCCTGGGAAAATCTTTACGACATCGGTTATGCCACAGATAAAATATGAGCAAAGGATCGAAATGTCTTTTCTGTCCCTAATTTGTACGCTGTAGAATAAAATTTTGTTGAATAAAAAAAAAGTTTGATCGGCGCAACCAAATAAATCGTTTGTATACGGGCTATCAAATATTTTGTTTATGAAACCAAAATGTNCAAAGTTTGATCGGCGCAACCAAATAAATCGTTTGTATACGGGCTATCAAATATTTTGTTTATGAAACCAAATTGTTTTGTTGTTCATATTTGGTTGCCCCAAACTTGTAAGATTTTGTTGGTGCAACTAAAGATTTGTATGGCTCTACTTAGGTGCATTTAAACACTTAACCATGACCGTGATTCAAAAACCGCAACATTCGCGCCTCACACGCTACGCCTTAGCAATATCGGCAAATGCGACTACTGACGAATTAGGAATGTTTTTCAACACGTAATATTTTAATACACGACAGTAAGTAAACGGTTTCCAGTTTTACATCTCTACTTTTTTGTCTTGTGTTGAACTTTTTTTTATGGCGATTGTTTATACTGTTATTAGGCATCAATAAATACACTAACACTGTTACTCTCCTCATTTCCACGGAAATTACAAACAANTGTTTATACTGTTATTAGGCATCAATAAATACACTAACACTGTTACTCTCCTCATTTCCACGGAAATTACAAACAATTAATACAGCTGCATTTTCTAACGAAGGTAAAAAAAAATGATGCCATTAAACCACACTTAACCAAATAAACGCCATCATTCGACTAAGCTGATTTTGTTGCAACAACAAATCCTGTAATAATAGACATAACGTTCCATGTAACCAAATGCTTATTCACTTCAAGCGAAATATCGACTTGAATTTGCCGTGATACTTAACATGTTTATGGTGGTCACCAAACCGATTCGTTGAATGTACTTGTAATTTTGTTGTGTGAACAAAATACGTACGGATTATGTTGGAACAAACAAATAATAGTTCGGCTCAACAAATTATTTTTAAATGATTTATTTAGTTGAAAAGAACGAATCCAGATGTTTCGAGTAATAGCAGATTAGATGAAACAACAAAATATTATTCACTGTGAATAAGCAATTTTCAAACAAACTTATTTGGTAACTATAACTATATATTTCTCTCAGCGAGTGCTCAGGCCCTGATTGTCTGTGGGGTGCTCTGTAAGTGTCATTGTTGACCTATTTTCCTTGAGACGATAGAATTATGTAACAGTGCAGGTATCAGTATGTATTTTTGTTTCTATTACCAATTTATCCTACCCTTAATATCTTCGTAATGCTCAAATATAATGAAATGGATTTTTATGCGAATATCATGTCATAAATTGTTATCTCAACACCTACATACTTTTTATATATATATAAAAGCAGGTAGTTTTTATTGTCAATGTTAAAAAAGAAATAAGACACAATATATATATATTTTTTTTTTAATATTTTCCGTACTCAAGGATTTAATATAAAACCTACGATTTGTAAATGGATAAATGTAATTTAATTTGTATAACGCAGCTGCCAAAAGTTACGATCTCGTAGGCTCTGGAAAAGCAACCGGAGTTTGATTTCAATAAAATTGCCAAGCAAAGCAGTTCTATGGCGAATTAAAAAAAAAAAATTTTACAACACGAATTTTAAGATTAGATTTTGATGGTGATTATAAAACTTATATTTACAGCTTTAATTTAACAATAAAATTTAAAAGTCATATGGTAACCCTTACAAAACAATAAAAAAAAATTACAAATAAAATTAACATATAAATATTTACGCATTTAAATTTAGAGATGTATACAAATATTAAAACAAATATATTTTTTNTAATAAAATTAACATATAAATATTTACGCATTTAAATTTAGAGATGTATACAAATATTAAAACAAATATATTTTTTAAAATTTAAATAATTAAATTTAGTTTTTAAATTTGATAATTAAAATTATTTTGCTTAATATATAAAGGTTTTAATTACATGGAAAGTGGTTAATGCTACGAGAGATTTATAAAAATAATAAAAAAATTTAAACGATTAAAATCGTCTAAATCATTATATATCTTTCATTTCATTTATAATTTAAATATATGTAATGTAGTTTATTTCACGTCAAAAAATATTGTTTCAGCAAATTTAATTATTTTATTACTAAATTAATTATATTATATTATTTATATCACGAATTCAGGCTGCTCCCCCCTAATCATTAGCATATCCGCAACCTACATAGTAACAGATATAGGTAGAAGGGGGTCACTCGAGCTCACTCATGGTTTTACTTTCTACTAGGAGGGTTCCCTTTCCACTTCTGCGCTGCGATGCGCGAGGTCGCTATAAACTTATGACTAACTCATTTTAACCATTAACTTATACTTACGGGGTGGGGTACCTAAATCATAAATAAATAAGGTTAACTACTTAATTCAAAAAAGATAAATTCCTATTTAATAAGGCTTTGAATGAAAAAAAGGACATTCGACATTAAACAATTATGAATCTTTCTCAAGACCAAAACATTAATTAAATAGATTAAGTGCAATTCCAATCAAAACATGAATTTCTCTTCACGTCACTGGGCTAAACATTAATACGCTACCAAAACATTATTTATCTGCGTAACACTTACTCTGAGCACCGTTACCAAGGGGAGCCCGTACAAGAATTTATTAAACACCTTAATTAAAATCGGTCGTCTACCATATTGGGGTCCTACCTTAATCTTAAATATAACCAGGTTCTACATTGCGGTTCACTACGTCTCTCGCAGGCAATAATTGTCCCCTCTCATCCACCGAGAAAGTGGCAACACCTCCAGTGGGTGGACGGGCAACACACACGCACTCATCTCACAGACCCCAGCCACCTCTCTACTAGTTTCTCCTCTCCCATTAATAAAGAGCATGGTACCCACCTATCTTTCTCCTGTAGCATTTTCTCATAATGCATGTAACAATTTGTAATTCTTTCCTGTCGAAAGAGTTTTTACGGTGTCTGTGCCGGTTTTTCCCTTTCTCTTCTAGATATAGTTTAACTATAAGTACATTAGGGAGGTTTTTCATTGCCAAACTCGGCCATTGGAAACCCAATCCCTCTTTGCCGCGATGCAGGTCTCCTTGCATGTTTTTCCTTCCCTTGTAAGCGTAAGGGGTTAGCCCTGAGACGCAATAATCCAGTTCCTACCGCGGACTAACATATAACACTTAGTTTTAGAGTAGGTTAGAAAAAAAAACATCTCACAGACCACATCACTGCGTTCCCGCAATTTTTACGCCCCTCGCCGACTTCTCCCGTATTCCCGCGATGCATTCCACGTTACCGCAATATATGACCGCGCCCTAGGCTAGGCCGAAGCCTAGCCTAGGCTTAAACTGTATCCGGACTTACACCAGCACCCAAGCGTCCGCCCTCTGTCGAGACTGGCGAACGACTCTACCACGACTAAAAAAAAAAAAATCGCCTGTCGCCGCGGCCCGCGCTGTACAACTGCTGACCTGTGAGACCCCGGCCGGTGAACTCGGGTCCCGGCCAGTAGCCACGCACATTTCGCAATAGGCTGGGCCACGACGTGCCAACTAAACTGCGCGATTTGCGGAAGTCAGGCGCTGAACTACCGCACATGCCAACGTCCTCCGCAAATCGTCAGCTCAACACACACGCCAATGCCCTGCCAACTGTAAAATTTCCGGGTCTCTCACTTCCTCAGTCGTGGCAAAGAAAACTTACCACAGAACTGCAACAAAACAAAATGTCAAAATTTTCAGCCGAACAGTATGGTAATCACGTAAAATTCGTCATTTATCATTATGCCTGGTTTTCTTTTACGATAAAAAAGTTTGATCATTAAAAAAAAAAGAGCATTTAATTCGATGTTATCTCTTATTCCTATAGAAAATAATAGCTTTGGAGATCCTTGAAAAATATACAATCTTTCATAATCAACCATTTATATTATAAAATATTATTATAACTATTTCTCCTGAGGGTCTNACGATGTGCCAACTAAACTGCGCGATTTGCGGAAGTCAGGCGCTGAACTACCGCGCATGCCAACGTCCTCCGCAAATCGTCAGCTCAACACACACGCCAATGCCCTGCCAACTATAAAATTTCCGGGTCTCTCACTTCCTCAGTCGTGGCAAAGAAAACTTACCACAGAACTGCAACAAATCAAAATGTCAAAATTTTCAGCCGAACAGTATGGTAATCACGTAAAATTCGTCATTTATCATTATGCCTGGTTTTCTTTTACGATAAAAAAGTTTGATCATTAAAAAAAAGAGCATTTATTTCGATGTTATCTCTTATTCCTATAGAAAATAATAGCTTTGGAGATCCATGAAAAATATACAATCTTTCATAATCAACCATTTATATTATAAAATATTATTATAACTATTTCTCCTGAGGGTCTNTTGAAAAATATACAATCTTTCATAATCAACCATTTATATTATAAAATATTATTATAACTATTTCTCCTGAGGGTCTTCGATATATTTGAAAACTGTTAAGGTTTTTAGGTAAATATGTTTACTAATCTATTATTAAAATTGGTTAATTGTTGAGTAGTAGAATGATTATAGGCGTTTTGGCACAACGTATTTTAAATGGGTCCCAGAGAGCATGGAGTATCGTAGCTCGCAGGTGCTCATGTTCTGTCATTCCGGTCGACTGGCAGCCATATTGTCCATTATGTTAGATGTAGGTGACCTTAAAACTTTACCTTTGATCTTAACCTTAAAAATTTTAAAAAGTCCACAAAAATTATAAAAAAATTTAAAAAAAAATTAAAATTATTAAAAAACTATTTTGAAAATGTATAAAAATTAATTAAAAAATAATTTAAAACATTTATGNCACCAACACTTCCCCTCCCCTACCCTATCCCCTTTACTCATTATGTTGTCTGCCCTCTATCCGCCGTATTGGTTTTTTGTTTGTCATTTGTTTGTATTTTCAACATCTAGGTGGTGAAAGTGTATTAATTATCGATTTACTTGCGAGGCAGTGCTATTTTCTTGATTTAGCGGCCAAGTGAGCTGATGGCACACGCCATCTTGTTTTTTCATTTTTCATTTGTTTATACATTCTTGGAGGCCGCCATCTTGGATTTCATATGTTTACTTTTACATCACCTAGGTGACACTAGTGTATTAATTATCGATTTCACCCGCAAACGAGCTGCCGATTTAGCCACCATGTGGCTGCCATATTTATTCATGTTTTTTTTAAGTTTAGGTGATACTGTTGGTGCCCTCCATACAGAATTCTGTTTTCAATACCTAGGTGGCGCTTATTTCTTGATTTTGATGTTTGCTATCGACCTGTATCGAATGATGACGAGGTCCATACCTGCATAGAACGTAAATAACATATTTAATTTATGTTTTATTTTCAACATAAGCATTAAAAAATATAAAATTGAAGTAGGCAGTTTTTATTGTCAATACACTAAAAAAGAAATAAAACACAACATATGTTAAAAAAATTATTTTATTCTGTAATGTACAAAATGAGAAAACACAATTGAAAAATGTACATACACAGGTATATTATTATTACAATCTTCAGTGTTCACCGCTTGATGTCCGCGTCGCCCACCCAGGAATTGTAACGGCCTGGGAAACCCCACCACTTGACATATGACATCCATTATGCAATTTCAGCACCTTCTCGATCAAATGCACATCCAGGTAGAGTGTAGGTTGGATCTCTTTTGCATAGAAACCACCATGGATTGGAACATTATTCAGATCCTCAAGAAATAGGTCTCGTATACATCGCACACGAAAGAGTTCGGGGCTCCAATTCACTGTGAACCCTTTCTCGAAAATGCCTTTCTGTTTGGAGGTGTGCACCAGTTCACCAACCTTGGTTTTAGGCCTACGAGGATCCCTCCTCTTCGGAATAGTGTACACAGTTCGAAGCAAGGACTTGTCTTTCACATCTTATGGCTTCATGCATGTGGTCGAGTGCACTGTAGAGCTATTATCGAGTACGATATTTAAGAGTATATCCAATCACTCGTTGTTACCATTCTCAGCGATATGCCTCTACATCTTACCCTTCACAATCCTGTTGAACCTCTCAAAGATAGATGATTTGAGACTGCTGTATGTAAAATAATGATTTATGGCATGTTTCTTCATCAAGGTCTTGATCTTCGCATTGTAGAATTCCTTGCCCTTTTCGGTTTGTCGATTAGTCGGGATGCGTCCTTCATGCAATACATCTGTCATAGTCTTGGTGACATCTTGTGCATTCTTCGACTTGACAGACTTGGCCCAGTCGAATTCGCTGTATGCATCAATGACAGTCAACATGTATTTATAATTCTTGTCGACCCGAGCATACGGTATCATCTCGACGAGGTCGACTTGAAATAGGTCATTCATCCCACAAATCATGACCTTGCGATGATGGCAGTTGCGCCTGGCAGCAGCGTGCAGTTCATTGTCGAGTCCCAATCGACTAAATGTATGTAGCCTTCCTCCTTCAGTTCTTCTATGATTGAAGATATCTCAACAATGTGTGAGAGATCCCTGTGTTTAAATGTATGAGTATATAATAAAGTTCATTTAGGTATTCGGGAAATATGTAACGAGTGTTCTAGACACATTCTGTCTTCTTTACAACACTTATCGTAGGAAACTAGTTTGAGAAATGTGAAAGAACATCGAGAGAATCACCATCATACTCATCAGACACTTCTTCAACACTGTCGTCATGGTCATTATCAACAATGCTCTCTTCATGATCGTGTACAGCTCGTGTTTCGTCCTCAATATCAAGTTTACTTTTCTTTGTAGGAGTCATATGGTCATCATCAGTATTCAAAGTCATCGATCGTTTATTTTGAAGTTCGTATAATTCACATATAAGTCTTGCAAGTGTACATTCAGCACAAACTGAATCTACTTCACATCGTAGGTCTCTCATTCTGTCATTGGCATAAACTGTCTCGTCATAATTGTCTGTGGAATCAGTGCCCATCGATGCAGCAAGGCATATTGACGACATCACTTGCTGGCACCCAGTAGACAAACTCTTGCATATCTTGACATGTTCGTTCAATGTATCATCTTGCATAAACTGCATGTGGTATTTTCGTAATGTTTCGTCATGCTAGTTTCCTCGTCGTCTGCGAATATATCATGTTATGTCTTGGCATAGTAACAGCAATATTTTACATGTAATTTTTGGGCAGTCGTTGAAGGTATGCATGTAGTTGTACACAAAATACTTGATTTCACATCGTCAGTGGTTTGCAGTGTCTTAAACCATGCATGAATTCATACACTTTACTCCTGCTAACTGGCTCCTGCAGACTGACTCCTGCAGACTGATTCCTGCAGACCGACT
>NQII01002896.1:7678-91062 GCA_002778355.1 Clitarchus hookeri | reverse complement strand
TCTTCACAATTATCCTCTGTAATCCTCCTCGGAAATCCTCACCAATCCTCCACAATCCCATGCAATCCTTACAAATCCTCCAACTAAATGCGAGGGGTAGGGCTATTGGTTATAGTGTTGTGCGAGCAGGAGGAGGGTTGGGTTATGTATGCTATATGTTCCTCGATTGATAAAAAGTTTTTTTTTAATTTTTTGCTATTTTACTTGAATTTTTATGACATGGAAGGGGAATGTTAGAAGTATGGGTGTTTGTTAGGGAGTTGAGGTCGAGCAGGGGAGGGTAGGGCAATGTTATTTGTTCCACAATATTAAAATTTTTTGTGGCATTTTTGCTAATTTTGTCGGTTTTTGTTGAATGTGTGAGTGGTGCTTGTTATTGTTTAGCAGGCAGAGGTCACACTAAGTGTTCCTCGATTTTTGTTTAGTTTTTTTTTTTTTGTTTTTTTTTTTTTTAAATTTTAAAGAAAAATGTAATTGGGATAATTTTTTATAAATTTTTGGAATTTTTAGTGTTCAAGGTCATCCGAAGCGACAGGCATGAGGTCAAGATCACAGGTGTGAGGTCAACATCAAGGTCACCCACATCCAACATGGTAGCCAGATGACATCACAACATGGTTTTTGGCCAGTTCCTGACTCCTACTCCTCAATTCCCTCTAAGTCCAGATATACGAAATTTTAATTGTTTTAATTGCAATTTATATTTTTGAACTTTTTAATAAATTATTGGAAGTTTTTAATGTTTTTTTTGTAGAATTTTCTTTTTTGTGTTTAATGTCGTCCAAGACCATGGGCATGGGGTCAAGGTCATGGGTGTGAGATCAAGGTCAAGGTCTCTTGGATCTAATATGGCGTCCGGGTGACATCACAACATGGCGGCAGTCAGCGCCTAGCTCCTGTCCTGGGTCATGTTATCCCCGAATCAGCATAATCATTCTTCTAAAGTGGATGAAGATGAAATAATATATTAGAATATAACCAATATAGTGTGATTTGGTAGCTTTGGGGCAATGGTATCTGGGATTGGAGCCCAAGCCGTCCACCCATGTATTATGTTACAAAATAGTCCCCTGGTAGTTCAAAATTTTACGTTTTCCCCTCAAAATTGCCCATTAGGCTTTCGAAAATGCCCGTTTCGAGCCCAAAATTGTAAATTTTATCTGCCCCCCCCCTTCCCCACCCACTTAACGCAATTACCAAATAAAATATTTTTTTACAATTGCCCACTGCTCAATTCAGCTGAGTGGATTTACTCTGCTACTGATCATCCACAAAAGTTGTTCGCACATCAGCACAATTGTAGTAATTAGGATATAAACTAAAATTAAACACCCCAAGATCTCACACCCATAACCAACTCAACCCCCTTCACCCTTTACAACCAGCGCCACCCCACTAACACACATGCCACTACACAACACACTTACTACATCCCTTACCAAGCTAGGTGGAGCAGTAGTAACTCACTGGATTCGCATTCGAGACTAGCCGGGTTCGATTCCCGGTCCAGCCATCCTGATTTCGGATTTCCATGGTTTCCCGAAATAACTCCAGGCGAATGCTGGGATGGTTCCTTAACAAAGGCCATGACAGATTCCTTCCCATTCCTTCCTCAGTACCTCTTTGCATCGTCTCTAATGATCTCGCTGTCGACGAGACATTAAACCCAACTACCTACCTATACCCCTTCCCTTGCTAATTGTGTGCAGCCTGCATGAAGCTAGGTATCTCCACTTGAACATTGTGTATAAGGACAGCAAGTGCAATAATAAAATTAATGTGAGGTAAGGTAAGGAAATTTATTACAAAAACACATGTTCAAATAAAAAAATTAATCACAGCAATTAAAACAATTGTAAGTCCTATTATAGAACTTCTCTCTCGTCGAACCAAGAGTTAATGTGCTTTGAGTGTCCACGTCACATCACATATGCATGCCCATTATGCTGTTTCAGCACTTTCTCCATCAACCTTGTACAATTTCTCCGATGATTTTTCTCCCACCATTTGGGGCGATAGGCCTTGCAAAAAATGGCTCTCTGTTTATAGATGCGCACCAGGTCGCCGATCTTGGCTTTAGACTTTCATGGGTACCTACCTCTTCTTCGGGTAGGAATGAACAGCTCTCGAAGCAGGGAATCGTCATTGATATATTCGTCTTTCATGCGAGTGTTGTAGTGAATAATATAATTATACTCGCAAACGAGTTTCGGCACTTATACTTTCCATTCGCAGTGAAATGTCTTCACAGTTTGGCTTTTAGTGTGCAGTAAATGCTCTCCTTGAGCCCAGAGTAAATATAATAGTGATATATGCCGTACTTCTTCATCGGAGCAATTTACGTTAAAGTATTTTTCCCATCGTCGGTGTAGAGATTTTTCGGTATGCATCTTTCATACAATACATCCACCATGGCCTTGGTGACATCGGTGCTTTTTTCGACTTGAGCAGCCTGTTCTATGCATACATGGAAAATATGTCCATTTATGTTTCAAATGTAAGGATGGTCTTTGTCCCAATGAGCGAAGCCTTGCATTTCGATCAGGTCGGATAGGAAAGTATCGTCCAGCGCTTGCATAATGTTGTTTCTTCATAGATAATTCCTTCTGATCGACATGTGCAACTATTCAGAAACGAAGTATTTCGTCATATCATGACGAAGCCAGCTTCGACCAGTTCTTCTCGTTGGGTTGCGCCTGGTTGTCCGCATCCTGCGAAGCGATCCGCAGTCATAGCCTCTCGAAGAGTTCGTTAATATCATCCTAAAATATGTAATCTATCTTGAGTTTGTCGTTGATTTTGTGCAGCAGAGCCAATATGATGGCTTCGGTCAAACGGGAAAACAGTCCTGCGATAATGTCGAATTTCGTTTCCGATATGTCCTTACATCGACCTGTAGCTGAGTTATCGTTCGCACAATGAACATAACGACTGTAGCTAGTGTCGATACTTGTACACATTCAATTCAGTGTAGTGTCTGGGATGTCTGTAAAACAAATTTTCATATAGCCCTAGCATGATTTTCACCTTGAGCTTGCCAATCTTCATCACACCTCCTTTATTATTGTGGTGTCGCAAGCTGCATGTCTTGTCGTTCAGGTCGGAGTAAGAAGCAATTAAATAACCCAACAGGACACCCACCTTGGGTCCATACTACTGTTTTTGTTTATTTTCTTACGCATGTACCAAATATATCAGGGGCACATCGTCTTCGTCGCTAGTATTGCTCCTTCCCGATTCAGGTAGTTTCAGAATTATTTTCCGTTTACTAGATGGGGTCGATACTTTTACCTTGATTTCATGTTTGATNCCGATTCAGGTAGTTTCAGAATTATTTTCCGTTTACTAGATGGGGTCGATACTTTTACCTTGATTTCATGTTTGATATCCGACCAAAGCAAAGCATCGTCTTGTCTATAAAGAAATGTTCATCGAGGTGGCTGGTGATCGGATTGAAAACCTCTGCCCTTTGATTCTTGAGAGTTTGTCTGTCATTTTTCGTGAGTAAGTATACAGTACGAATGTCTATGATGGCTCGCTACAACCCAGTGCCAGTTCGATTCGGTCCGCCATTATTCATTGAAAATAATAAACACAAAACCCTCACAAATTGAATTTGCGATATTTTCCAGACGACCGATGAATGCACCCAGTATTTTCATGCTATGCTCCACATCATCAGTTTTGGTCGCGAGGCAAGAAATACTCGTCATTAGATTGAACAGCATCGTATCCTGCAGAACTTTTTATTTGTTATGCCTTTGTGCATTCGTCACGTTGATCAGGTCTATTATCCGTGCGTCCCTTTCTCTATGCACTGGTTGAGAGCCACCATATTTTCCACCACTTAATTTTTCAAGCTCTCGAGCTTTTGACCTAGAAGCAACAGGTCCTTGCAAAGCGTGGTGAGGCGAGCTTCCGTCAACCCATCCANAAGCTCTCGAGCTTTTGACCTAGAAGCAACAGGTCCTTGCAAAGCGTGGTGAGGCGAGCTTCCGTCAACCCATCCATATCGTCATCGGAGAATATACTGCGTCCTAACTTGAAAACACACTGAAGAGCCAAAAAAAACTGATATAGGCGTGCATATGCAAATAACAGAGGTATGCAACCAATCAGAGTAATGCGATGCGGTCTGCAGCTAGATCGGTTACTGCTGCTACAATGGCAGGTTATCAAGATTTAAGTGAGTTTGAACGTGGTGTTATAGTTGGCGCACGAGGGATGGGACGTAGCATCTCCGAGGTAGCGATAACATTCGGATATTCGCGTACGACCATTTCACGAGTGTGCCGCGTGCAGTGAAATAACGGGACAAACGACGACTGACGAGAATCATTAAACATGAAAGACGTGCAACCCTTTCTCAAATTGGTGCAGATTGGTTTTGTGGACTGCCCTACAGGATTCATGGTGTGAATTGCCTCCTGCATNGCCTATACGATATTAGGTAAGTGTACCAGTTTATTTTTTTTTTTTGCTCTTCAGTGTAGTGTAGTGGCTCATGGTCAAGGTGTTATCAACTGATTGAATCCCCGATGGTACCTATCGTTATATGGACGACAGTCTTCTATGATCACAAATATGCTGTACTCGTCATTCCCGCTCAATGCAAACATATCCCTGAACTCCGCGAATATAATTTCTGTATTAATATGTTCGTCGTACATGTGATGAAAATTCGTATAGTCCACGCAAATAATTAAGTAAATCACCATTATCGGGTAGCAACTGGTTTAGCACATGTGACTAAGTGTCTCACTCAAGTACACGCAGTCCGTGTTTGTATGCCATTGCATGGTAAATTATTCTTGAAAGTAGGTTTGTTTCTCTAAAATGATGCGAAGACAAACATGGAGTTTGGTAGCACCTCGCACAGAGATACTACCTGCTCATTATCACTGCAAGTAAAATATTTCACGACATCCACTGCCTACAGAACACATGCCAGATGCTGGTATTTCAGTTTCTGGAGTGATTTTGAGTACAGGTATACAATCTCGATCCGAAATCCATTCGGTTCCTCTAGACAACTCAGCAAAACATGTCTGGCTGTAACCCAATGGTTTACAAATCAGTCCTCTCATGGTATTGGGGAAAAGTGTGCCATGGCGTGCATCGTATGAGGTTGCGATTTGTTCTTAGGTAACTCGCATTGGAAGGCTACTCTCTTGCTTGATAATCTGAATACAATTTTCATTTAGCTGTTTTATGTAATACATAGAAGTAGTGGGAGGTGGAGGAATAATCAAGTCTTTTGGGGATATTATGTGTGATTTTTTGGGAGATGTAGGTTTGTATATGCAGTTAGAAGTATGTATGTTCAATTAATTATTTCGAGTTAAGAATTTACTACAGTAGCGGAACTGTGGCAATGATACTTCCAGCATATTATCGTTTGTGCTACCATAAAGTAACTAGATGTTTACTCTTTCACAGTCCATAAAAGACTAACTCAAAAGTATAAAAAACATGCTTATATATATTTAAGTTTAGTATTTTATGATGCCTCATAGAAGTAGGAGTAGAAGTGGATTCGTGAACAAGCTTATTAAACAATCTTCCATTCGAACTTCATATACTAGGTTACAAATACTGAGGGACCCAGAACCAAGTTACCTAAAATGCTGACATCTGGAGACACAAGTGTCAACATGCTGGACTAAGCATGCAAATGGCACATCACCTATTACCATCACAAGGATTTACAAGCCAGGCATCAGGTAGAGAAAGTACCCGCGCATAGGACCGACGAAATATGCCGTACATCAAGACCCCAGACTGAGGAAAAATAGCCACCTGGGATGTCTCCAGTGCGATGAAGGAAGAGGCGAAGATGGGCATGGGGAAGAAGAAAGCAAAATATCGTTCCAAAAAGAGAGTGAAGATAAAGATGGGAATATTCCTTCACATCTTGACACCTGTAATCGGTGCTCTGGGTGGTATCGCAGGGGCCATAACGAATATCGTTAGCACGGTGAAACGAGCCTTGAACGAACAAGGAACTGGAGGTAAACTGTCACCACAACCATAAACTGGAAGCTAACGTCATGGGTAAACAAAAAGGCCAAGGACTTTACAAATGCCGGCCCTACCCATGAGATAGAGTGGCGAGAAAGGAAAGCATCGCAGCAGGAAGGGGCAATAGTGAAACGTCTACCGAAACGACTGCTTACGAATGTGGATTTGAAACTGTTGGCACACAAACTTAAGATTCCTCGTTTTCGCTGCGTGTTAATGCGAATTTCTTTCCCCCTAAAGCCAAACATAACGAACGTGTCATAATGAATCTCGACACTTCCATAGGCATGCTATGCACTGAATNATGTTTTTCCCCCTAAAGCCAAACATAACGAACGTGTCATAATGAATCTCGACACTTCCATAGGCATGCTATGCACTGAATATATTACATAATGTACACTATACTATGAAAGTTTCTGTAATTTTCGACATTCACCCAAATTACGATAGTACCCCACGGTACCAATGAAGATAGAGGCATAGACTCCATCTTCAGCTTTGTCGAAGACGAAGCTGAGGTGTCATGGTTTTTTCTGTGGCCACCTCGGGCCACCTACTGTAATAGCATATTATCTAGGACCATTTCTCATGTGAACAGGGCATGTGGGATTTTATTAGTGTGCCTTAATGCCTTGCACTTACAAAGTATGATGGTTTCCCTCACATCATGGCAGCACAGCAAGGCTCTATGTTTAGTGTGAATGGTGCTGGAAACCATGGCCCTTATTAGGGTCAGAACTGAGAAATGCCAGGCTGATAAATCAAGTAAAAGTTCAATTGATGTCTTCTTAATATAATTTCAGGTCCATCCACTTTGTTGGTCATAGAATGCATGTGCTCGATTGTGAAGTTCATTTAAGATTCAAGGGAAATTAGCACAAGTAGGGCCCTTCATTGAGTTCGAGACTTGTTGGAAGTGAGGTAGCGTGGCATTTTCTGTGGCGAGGGAATTCTCCAACTATAATGCGATTTTTTTTTGCTGTGGAGAATATCTTCACTCATAGGGCAACCGACTCTTGTCACGAATAATATATTATATGGGTCCCCTTCTTATAAGAACAGGACATGCAGGATTTTATCAGTGTCTCTTAACGTTTTCCATTTACAAAATGTATCTTATTCAAGTGTGGCCCTTCATAATATGTGATAGCAAAAGCCCTACAGTTGCTTGCGGCTTGGTATGAAAACATTGTTTTGGCAAAATCGAGTACAGGTAATGTGGTTCGCAAATGCTAACACCAAACTCCCTATCCATGCACATGTGCAGGGTCTGGTATTAAATGGAGACGAAACTAAGGTCTCGCTGCTTTTTTTCTGTGGTGAAGTTCTTTACCCATCGGGTAACGTAACCTCGTCAGATTGACGCATGTCGCTTTATAGGATAGGCATAGCACTGTTACCACACACTGCTATATTATTAATACATATCCAGGGCAGGCAGCTGTCAACGAAACTTTCAACCCGGGGTTTCATCCTCGGAGAAGAACCGAAGCCAGAATGAAACAGGGGGTGTCCCGAGGCGAATGCCTAGGTGAAGACCCTTCAGCCACGTAAGAGAAATAGCTGATAGGCGTCTCCGATGAAGGAAACAGGTGGTGTCCCGACTAGAATTAGTGCAGACCGCAGATTCATAGGAATCCCCGAGACATCAATCTCACCCTCCCTCCACCCTGGTGGGAGCTCACATGCTGCTGACAAGACACGAAATCGGGCTCAAAAAACGCCTGAGATACACAGGGGAACTCCCGAATTCTCTCGTGAGAAATTGCTGANAAGACACGAAATCGGGCTCAAAAAACGCCTGAGATACACAGGGGAACTCCCGAATTCTCTCGTGAGAAATTGCTGAAAAATGTAGCTTGAATATAGCAACAGACGCATTAAAATCATGAGTGCAGCCGAGATAGTAGTCAGTTGTTCAGAAACTTTGTCGAGAGGCGGAGCAGTGAGCTCNGCATTAAAATCATGAGTGCAGCCGAGATAGTAGTCAGTTGTTCAGAAACTTTGTCGAGAGGCGGAGCAGTGAGCTCCCCGTGCCGAGAGTGATGTAGGAGTCAGTCAGTTAAATAAGGCCGGGGTTCGGACCACGGCCCAGGCAGTGATGTTCAGTCAGTTGTGCATCAGCTGAGACGGGAGTTGTTCGGCAGCCCAGACGCGAGGAGGAGACGTCGGAAGCGCGAGGGCGGACGTCGACGCAGGAGAGGAGCTAAGGTCTCTGACGGGAATCGCCAGCCGAGGTCGCAGAGACACTACAAGTCCCGGAAAACCAACCTCGGACTTCCGAGAAGGGAAGCCGAACTGACCCAGCTACATCAACCAACGAAGACCACTCACCAGAAGCCGCAGTCACAGTTAAGTATAAACGTCTCCATTCAAGCAACTTTCCCCCGACGCCTAGCATTCCGCCAACCACCCCTTCAGGCCTATGACNAAGTATAAACGTCTCCATTCAAGCAACTTTCCCCCGACGCCTAGCATTCCGCCAACCACCCCTTCAGGCCTATGACGTGTAGGGGGCTCATTCTCGTGTGTGTGTGAGAGTGTAAATACCCATGTTATTTTCAGTCAAATAAAATACTTGTGTGTTAACTAACTGAGAATTAGAGTATTTGTTTANGTGTAAATACCCATGTTATTTTCAGTCAAATAAAATACTTGTGTGTTAACTAACTGAGAATTAGAGTATTTGTTTACCCCTTACACAACAACCACAGGTGCCCTTAGTCTGCACCAAAGTACAGTAACTCAGTACCCTACTAGTCACCATCCTGTATAACTCAGGTGACAGTAGCATCAAATTATAATGGTATATTATCTGGTACCCCTTATTGAGTTATCAGGGCATGTAGGATTTTCTCGTAGTGCCTCGATATCTTTCATTTAATAAAATATAATTAATTTGTGTGCTACCCATCATAATGCGAGAGTAGATGCCATATACGTACTAGCAGCTTTGTGTGAAAGACTGGTTTTCGTCGAAATAGTACCTGGGTAGTGTAGCTGGTAAATGATAAAACCATACTTCCTGTTTATGTATGTGTGTAGGATCTGGCTACCCATAATCATGCCGATGTGTCTACCTGCGAAAATGCTAACACTTCACTTCCCATGCAAGCACATGTGCAGATGCAGACCTGAAAAAAAAATGACATAGAGCAAAGCCACACAAGTGTAGACCTGTAAGTCATCACTTTGACACGGATACTTTAGGAACTTTCATATATGGCTTATACTATTTTAATCGACTCTTACGATTTTTGTGACATGGGATAACACAACTGAGTCTATAGAAATGTTTTTTTTTGGGTGGGGAAAAACAAATAAAACACAAATACTGTTTTGGTTTTTGTTTCCTATTTATTATGCAATTCATATAGAACACGAACATATTCATAAGTGATCCTTTTTTTTTCCTAATTTATTAAAAATCCATATTTTAATTCAATGTTATTAATCTTTTGTTTGATAAAAAAAAACGTACACAGTGTACTACCTTAGAAAGATATCATGTGCAAGACTAATTAGTTAACAAATAGTTCTTTGNTTCCTAATTTATTAAAAATCCATATTTTAATTCAATGTTATTAATCTTTTGTTTGATAAAAAAAAAACGTACACAGTGTACTACCTTAGAAAGATATCATGTGCAAGACTAATTAGTTAACAAATAGTTCTTTGGTATGGCCAGCTCTGGTTGAAATGTTTTACGAAGATTTGCAAAGTTTTGCGAAGATTTCTAAAAGTGTTTGTGTGAAGAGGTTAGCTACGATATTCTTATGAGAAAACTTTTTTTCGAGATTGTCTGTTATTGTCTGTTTGTACAGGTGGGTGGTATGGTCGGTTGGTCTTGTTAGTTGGTCAAGGAACTGGTTTCTGCAGGAGCCAGGCGGGTTTTCTTGGACTCCCAACATGTCATTGATATGCTATGTGGCCAGCATTATCATCACTTTTTGCTTGGCACCTATTACTATCTTCCTACATTATTTTGCGACCTCAATTACATCTAAAATAGCATGCTTACCTCGAACGTATATTCTGCGTAGATGGGAACTTTGTAGCTATTTTCCACTCCCCAAGACATCCATATTTACCATGTTGAGATTTTTTGGCATGAACAAAAGTTTGTTTTTCATGGTGGTGATTCTAACCACATCTTGCATTTTGTCTAGGGTGATGCGATCCAGTTACTACATTACCCACTCGAAATGGTAGAGTATGTGATTGTGAACGAACATGGTTGGTTTTCATGAAGTGGGTCCTGTTTGCTTTCATGAGGGTGCCACAGATGTACAGGAAGGATTGCAAAGGCATAATGTAAATATTTTTACTTTGTATCGTGATGCGAAACTCTCGCCCGAGGGCGTAAGTGTCAGTCAGATACATCCGGTAGCAACTCAGATCGAACTAGTAGATTATGTCGTCGAATTCTGTCTGATGGGTTGTGATCAATACGTATTTTTCAATCTGTTTACATTCAAACCCAGGCTATGTATAATCTGCTCATTGGTACATGTTAGCATGCCAGCATCTCGGGATATATCGGTCACGGTTTTGGTGCTGCTCTCGAATTTATGCATGGTTTGCCTCGCGAAACTCAAAACCATAGTTTGAGGTGCTAGTGCAAAGTGATTGCTTCATTTCTGAAATCGATCTGCTTATCGTTCTGATCGACGATTGTCAGGACCATTTTGTGCATTCTCCTTGTGATCATGGGAATGTAAATAATGTTTTTTTCGGAACTTCAACCAGTTTATAACCTGGCGGTACCATCGGTGCAAACAAGTGCAGTGTACTGCTTGTTTTGCCATTGCTGTAGCAGCTACTTGCCAAATTGCAGTTTATGTGTGTCACATTCACTGGAAATATCTTCACTGGCCACGAAGATTGGTGGGTTTTGCCACCTTCGTAGATTCGCGACTCTAACCCAAGCATGGGTCCAGTGGTATCCGGTTTAGTGAAACCGACATCTGCACTGCAAACTTTTCTGCCTTCAGAGTATTTGGGTTACTGTAGAGATAGAAGTTCCTGTCTGATTGTACAGATTTCGTGATAGAATTGGTGACATCCTTCGGTGTGTATGCCCCAGTAGGAATGCTGATTTCCGTTAGGTCTCCAGCTACTGTATACAAGAATGTGAATTTCACATTTTTTGTATGTTCGATATGATGTTGTAAGTTTTAAAATATATTAGTCTGATGACCCACTCGTGATCATGCTCCAGAGACGGGTAAATGTCACCCTCGACCGAAGAATTTAAGTATGAATGCCTTTATGTTGTGTTANGCGTTAAAGAACTCGGATTCATGATAGTACACCTAGGAATTTGTATCCCATCACACCAGACAGCAAAGACACATGTGTCTGCATGGCATCTGCTTCATCACATAGTTGTAACTGACCATCGTTCCCTTCAGTTACCATCGCAGTTCGGATGGAGAACGCAAAATACCTAAACTGTTATATTATACAGTACATTTGTCATATTTGTTGTAAGTTGGCCAGTGAATACAGGGTTCTATGGTCGCGTCGAGATTAATTCCGGTTCATCCTTATGTTTGGGTTTAGGGGGCAAACCACCTAGCATGGACACACCAGGAAAATGAGGTATCTTAAGTTTACATGCAATCATTTCCAAATTCACATTCGTAAGTGGTCGTTTCGATAACGATTTCACCATTACCTCTTCTTGCTGCAACACTTTATCTTTCTCGCACCTCTACCTCCGTGGTTGGGTCGAATTCCTTAGCCATGTTTTTACCCATGGCGTTAGCTTCCAGTGTACAGTTGTGGCGACAGTGTACCTTCAATTCCTGATATTCGTTGAAAAACTAGTTTCACCACACTAACGATATTCGTTACAAGCCCTGCGATACTGCCCGGAACACCGATTGAAGGTGTCATTTTCTTCCCTTTTCTCTCAGAACGACAGTTTGCTTCGTCGCCCCTGTGCCCATATTAATATTGGCCTTTATCGCATTGGAAACAGCCCAGGTGGCTATTTTTTCCTCCGAGACTGGTATCTGGTGCATGGTATATTTCATCGTGCGCATTTGTGGGTATCTTCTCTGCTTGATCCCTGGCTTGAAGATCCTTGTNTCTGGTGCATGGTATATTTCATCGTGCGCATTTGTGGGTATCTTCTCTGCTTGATCCCTGGCTTGAAGATCCTTGTGCTGGGAATAGGCGATGTCGTGCTACTTGCATGCCTTGTCCAGCGCATTCACACCTCTGATGCCATGCACCAGCAATTAAACTAGCTTGGTTCCAGGCACACAATAATTCTAGCCTTGTATATGAAGTTCGAATGGCAAGTTGTTTATAATCATGTCCATGAGTCTGTGCCCACACTTACCTGTACTAGCCATCACAAGATATTGAAATAAAATCTATATAAGCATTCTCTTATATACTTTGAGTTAAACTCGCACATACTGCGGAAGAGTAAACATCTAGTTCTCCTTTGACAGAATAAAGAAGAGACTTGATGGTTGCTCAGACAATAATATTACTTTGGATGTATCATTGCCACGGTGCTGCTATTGTGGGAAATGTTTTACTCGAAAATATAACTTAAACGTATTTTTTACTATCTACATATAAAAACCTTAATTTGCCAATAAATCACGCACAATATCGCCGGAAGGCATGGTTATTCCTCAACCTCCTCCTTCGCCTACAACCACTCCTATGTATAATATAAAACAGGTAGATGAAAATTGTATTCAGATTATCAAGCAATATTGTTCCCGTGCGAGTTACAGAGGAAGATGTCGAAATCTCATGTGATGCGTATCACAGCACACTGTTGCCCAATACTATGAGAGAACTGATTTGCAGGCCATCGAGTTGCATCAAGATGTATGTGCTACTGAGTTAGCTGTAGAAACTGAATGGACTTTCATTCTAGAATATGTACCTGTACTCGAAATCGCTCACTCATCCGAAATACCAATTTCTGGAGCATTTTATACATGCAGTTGATAGCGTAAAATATTTTCCTAGCAAGGATAATGAGAAAACGGAGCATCGATGTGAGGCACTGCTGAAGTCCTTGTTTGCCTTCGACGATATAGTTTACGAGAAGCAAATCTGTACCCAAAAATACTTTAGCATGTGATGGCATCCGAACGTGTACGACATATACTTGAGCCAGGTTTACTTGTGAATTCCAAAATAGTTGCTGTCCGAAGATGTGAATTTCCTTATATGGAAGACATGACTTTTCATCATGTGTACGACGACCACATCAATATAGACACCATGTTCGCAAAGTTCAGGGATATGTGTTCGTTGTGTTGGAATGACCACTACAGCATATTGATGACCGTAAAAGGCTGTCCTCTGTATAATGACCCATACCGTCGGGGGTTCGATCAGCTTATAGTAAGACTTTGACCATGAGTCACTACACTATTTTTCCAAGTTCGGGCACAGCCTATGCTCCGATGACGATGTGGATGGGTAGATGGAAGCCCGCCTCACCGCTCTTCACGTTGGCCTGTGGCATCTAGACCAAAAGCTCGAGAGCATGAAAAATCAAGTGGTGGAAAATTATGGTGGCCCTCGACCAGGGCACAGACGACGTGAAGGCATGGATAATAGACATGATGAATGTATTAAATGCACATAGGCATTGCGATTTAATTCCCTGCAGAATATGATGCTGTTCAAACTAGCGATGAACATTTTTTTGCCTCGCCACGAAAACTGATGTTGTGAGGCATAGCAAGAAAATATTGGGTGCATGCCTCGATCAACAGGAGAGGATCACAAATTCAATTTTCTCTACTCGCGAGTGAATATGTGTGTGTATATATATATATATATGCGTGTGTGTATATGTGTGTGGTGGCATATTTATTACATTCGATGAATGATGACGGACCAAACCTCCTTTCGCACCAAAAGTATAATATTGTTTTACTTTGATTTTAATACTTTCAAATTCCGCGAAAATACACCAGAAGCAAAACTGAACTTCGATGCAAATTTTTTTTCCCGTGACTCATATTTTCGTTTACACATCACATCTGTTCTTTTGAACACAACAAAAATAGCATACATTTTTAGCAAGAGAAGTAGTACTTCAGTTTCCGAAGGGATATTTTCTGAATATGAATGCTTACTTTCGTCCATGTTTAGACGTTAAATCAGATTGTCAAAATAAACAAGCAGCCAGTAGTGAGTGAGACGATACGTCACTGCACGATTGCCACTTTTACCTTAACCAGTGTTCAGCTTAACACTTAGTAAAATAACGTTAAGAAACAGTACATCACTAACCAGCTGTTAATAATTTTGTTTAAATTAATTACGTGATTGCATAACCTAAATATTTTAACGCTCGTTGTGGAACCGGACCTAAGTGATTCACCGTCATATTGTTAACAAACTATATTTGAACCCAGTTGTTATTTTGATGTTCAAGAAATAAAAATAAGTTTCTTTAATTTGGCATTATTTTTTAGTATTACGCCTACATTCATTTAAAATTACTGTAAGATAAAAAAGTACTGTTAATAAATCGCTGCCAGTGCTGTGTAGCCAGTCAATGATTAAATTAAACTATAGGCCCTATTCTTACGGAGACGAATTCTTTTCAAAGATTAGCATTAATAACGCACATTTAATCGCCAAACAGCTGCAGCTAATAACAATCAGTTAGGTAGTTCCATACAACACCGGATATGCCTTTATCCTTTTTGGTAGTAACTATACACAGACCGTTCTATATCAGGCAGTCTTGCCGTTTTGTGGCAGGAAAAGCTCACTTTGTCCCACATTAAGTAAGCTCACAGTGTACCAAACAATCATATCCGATGTAAAACAGTCATGACAAAATTCAGCCCCTTCATGACTTAAAAATTAAGTCAATTTGCTCAAAACGTGTGAGGTGCCAATTTGGACAGGTTGTTTTGACTGCTTCATGGGAAAACTATACACTGAAATACAACTTTTAAACAACATCATCCACCATTCTCTTCATTTTGCCCATTTCCAGCACAGTTTCCTGACGAACCTGGTTAAACAATCGCAAGAAATAGCTACAAACGGAGTTATCCTTAAATTTTATATTGTATTCCCAAATAGAGAATGTATTTAAACTATTCTAAAAAAACTTCGGGAGGTGATTCCTGGATCAAAGCAAGCATAAATGGTTCTATGAACATGTCCCATGAAACGTTTTCATTGAGTTACAGGCGTTTCACANCTATGAAACGTTTTCATTGAGTTACAGGCGTTTCACATTGTGATAACATGTACCATTACCGCCACTTACTGTGTTGTTACATTGGATCGGGCGTCACGGTCTAGTGCATTGGCCTGCGCGGTCTCCTGACCTTAATCCATTGGATATTAGCTTTGGGGACACGTGAAAAGTGTGGTGTATGATTCGCCTGTTAACGACATCAACGGCTTGTAACAGCGTTTAAATAATGCCTGTGCAACTGTTCGACATGAACCAAGTATGTTCGAGTGGCTTCGCCAGTCCATGATGAGGCGTTGCCACGAAAGCATTGCTGCCCATGGTGGACACTTCGAGCATCGCCTGTGATGTGGCCAATGTATGTCCTGTTACTCAATAACAAAGCGTTGTGGGACATATNTTTAAACTATTCTAAAAAAACTTCGGGAGGTGATTCCTGGATCAAAGCAAGCATAAATGGTTCTATGAACATGTCCCATGAAACGTTTTCATTGAGTTACAGGCGTTTCACATTGTGATAACATGTACCATTACCGCCACTTACTGTGTTGTTACATTGGATCGGGCGTCACGGTCTAGTGCATTGGCCTGCGCGGTCTCCTGACCTTAATCCATTGTATATTAGCTTTGGGGACACGTGAAAAGTGTGGTGTATGATTCGCCTGTTAACGACATCAACGGCTTGTAACAGCGTTTAAATAATGCCTGTGCAACTGTTCGACATGAACCAAGTATCTTCGAGCGGCTTCGCCAGTCCATGATGAGGCGTTGCCACGAAAGCATTGCTGCCCATGGCGGACACTTCGAGCATCGCCTGTGATGTGGCCAATGTATGTCCTGTTACTCAATAACAAAGCGTTGTGGGACATATNTGGACACTTCGAGCATCGCCTGTGATGTGGCCAATGTATGTCCTGTTACTCAATAACAAAGCGTTGTGGGACATATGTTCATTGGGAGATTTCTGCTTTTTTGATCCTAGGAATCACTTCCCGAAGTTTGTTACAATAGTTTAGACACGGCCTGTATATCAACACTCCACATACGCTATAGTTCATACAACCTGAATTCCAAAATTAACGTGTAAATTTTTACATGCATTTAAAGTTTTAATCATTCTGAAACATTTTTTCATGTTGCAATATTTGGTTGAATTAAAAACTCAAGATGAAAAGGCATAATATTTTACCGTCAACATATATAGGGAAACCAAAATATATACAGCTTCCTTAACTTTGACATGTTTTGCCTCTTTTATGGGAAATAATAGGGACTGTGTACAGAATAATGACTTCTCTATTTAATATACTGTGTTATGGGTCACTTTTTCTCGAAGCTGCATACAGTCGCTGAAATAATTTTTGGGTTGAGAAGTTCGTTATCAAAGTATACTTGTTTATTGGGTCCCTTACTTTGGCATTGGCTCATATGAGCAAAAATATTTAATCCCGTTCCAGGTAAAAAATTTTGTATATTAGTGAAATCCAATGATCTATGTTTATAACGTCTCATAATACCTCACCTTTTTCTAACCATACAAATAGACGAACAGAATAAAAATTTGTATTTTATTACCAGTAGGATAATGGTATAGTAATGATATTGCACGACCAATACTGGTAGGAAGGATTTCGTAAATGGATCATAGAAGGGAAATTTCTTCTTTCAGTCATTCAGATTTTCTGCTGTGTGCGAATCCTTCCCTTGTCTTTACTAATCTGTCGCCTGCTACCCTACTGCTCTTCATTTCTCGCTCGTCTCTCCGTCAATAGATCTAAAAGGAGTACAGGATAAGGACGAGGGTAAAATTAACTGGTGACGTTTCAAATTTAGCCCTTAATCGATCTGTGGTGTGGGACTGCGTGCTCGGCCTATTTCTAACCTTCCGCTTTCAGTTAAACAATGTTTCACAGAGGTTTCCCTTGGCAGCTTAGTTCGTCTATTCCGGTCAAATCGTTACACTAAAAAAAATTCGTTTGCTTTTTTACAAAAACCTTTTTGGAAATCAGTTGCCAAAAAACTATGTATATATATATATATNAAAAAAATTCGTTTGCTTTTTTACAAAAACCTTTTTGGAAATCAGTTGCCAAAAAACTATGTATATATATATATATTCACATAGATATACATGTATATATATGTGCAAATATAAATATATATGTGTATATATATTACATACGAATTGTATTCAAGGAAAAAGTAACTTCGCTATCACTCAGACTCGNATAAATATATATGTGTATATATATTACATACGAATTGTATTCAAGGAAAAAGTAACTTCGCTATCACTCAGACTCGAACCAGCATCCATCGTTATACCACTGACCCATATTACCTTACATGCCACGATTATCATTTGACAATACGATTGCAGTGAATTAACTCGGGCAAGAATATAATCATATCGCGTCTTGGAAACGATTTTTAAGTAAGTGATTCAGAGAATTGCTGCATTTCAGAATGACGTTGTGTCTGCAGGTGGATTGAAGAGTTGTGTAATTGGAGTTATATAAGTGCAGACTATATTGCTTTACGAGCATATATGTTGGGATGACACTTGTTTACTAGCATTGCAAACCTACAAATTATCATTCAAGTCTGTTCACTTGGTTACAAAAATTAGTGGGAATCGGAAGTCTACATCGCAGCCTGATCGCATTAACTAATCTTTCCTAGGAAAGTAAAGTAAAAGGCAAANAGTGGGAATCGGAAGTCTACATCGCAGCCTGATCGCATTAACTAATCTTTCCTAGGAAAGTAAAGTAAAAGGCAAAGATATTTTCTACACTATAAAGAACGTTAAAATGAAATATCCCTCCCCCATTTTTCAATTCACTTATTGTTATTCAANTATATTTTCTACACTATAAAGAACGTTAAAATGAAATATCCCTCCCCCATTTTTCAATTCACTTATTGTTATTCAATATCACGTCTTTAGTAAACCTATTAATTTGTTTAAATTTAATAATTATCACAGAATGTAATAGTTTGTAACTATGACCACGCGACTTAAAGTGATTCCTGAGTATTACAATTATTTTTCTTCAGATGTGTTACACTTAGGGCTCTTGTGGCGTTACAAATAATACATTTTAAAAACGATATAACTGTATATTTACAAAGGTTTGTGAATGTTCAGAGAATTTCTCATTTATTTACGTTTATATAAAATTATTTATATAAATAAATTATATTTTATTTATAATTAATATAAATAAAACAGTGAGAAGATAGGTGAATGGACTATACCTAGGATGTTGCACAATAAATGGCTTTAATGGCCGGCACTGTACACAGCAGAAAACGGCGTCCATGAGGGGAGTCCTTCGCGAGTGGGAGGTATCATTCGTTGTTGAGAATCCATTTTATATTGTCAAACATAGCTTTTGTAAATAACATAACGCATTGAAAATTCTTTCTTGGTCCCAATATATGACAAAACATGGTACAGATAGGGGTACAGTATCTAAACCAAAAGTGTGTTCATTGTAAACGCCTAAAAAAAAGGATCAATTTATTTGTAACGAAAGGAATGGGCAAGCAATTTTTTATTTCCAAATGACTAATTTCGTCAGAGATGATCAACTGCAAGCCAGCTGTACTCAATATTCACTACAACGACGGCACAGAATGTGTAAGTAGACCTACGACAACTGATGCGTGTCTCGGACTTCAACTGTACGCCCCGACAAAATGGCCTCGCCTCTGGCAACATGACACGGTGTCACCCACCAGTCAGCACCCAGACACAGGTACACAGGGCTTAACGTCTCGTCGACAACGAGCTCATTATATGCGGAACGTCTTGACATTACTTTCTCTTATCGACATCTTTCCTACAGAGCATGACACAATGAAACTCTCCAAGTTTAAAGTTCAGAAATCGTGGACTTAATGATTCCGAAATTTTAAACTTACCTTCAACACCGAGTAACCGTTTTCGTCGAGAATCATTTTGAGGTTAGGTGTGATAAATATATGTATTTGTTTACTGTTAGGTGAATTCGTTTCAGTGTCTAAATAATATAAATGGCGAATGAATGCTACTTGAAGAAATGTATGCATAAAATGGACACTTATAAATAAAAAAATTATGCGAGTTTTTTCTTTCAAATTACATTTTAATATAAAGATCTCGCTTATTTAAAAAAAAACCAGGTATACAAATACAATGCTGGGTTTTGTACGATGATTTACATAAGAATATTCACATTTTTACCAAGGCTGCAAAACCGATATGCAATTGCCTGAACTTTACATTTGTATTGCGTATCGATGATTAGGAAAAGGCTTCAAAAGGGAAACGTGAAGCATGAAAGGGCTACGTCTAAAATAAATAATTGGACACAGAGAACCGCGCGCAACCATAGACGGTTCGGGGCGTTGCAATTCAGGTCGGATGAGTTAACAACGCTTTGCACGAGCGTAGTTACCCCGAACAAAGCTTCGATAGAGGCCACCCAACTGTCACGAAGCTCAGTCAAACTATTTCCAGCCACGCCACCACTCGTTTAAATATGGCGAGGTTGTGTCGAGGATCGAACCCAGGTCCTGCGGGTAATAAGGTACCCAGGACACCACTTATTTATTAATCTAAAATTTTGAAAGGAATTTACAGGCGTTTATATGTACTGTTGGAGTATTCCATGGCATGTTCGTATCACATAAATTTACAACCATATCGTACCCTTATTCCATAAATTGGTACGCAACCAACTACGCCACGGAGGTCAGTGGCCAAAGACGCTGCGTTAAAATAGCACACGCGCGCGCATATATGTATATAAATATATGCACATAGGTATGTGTGGTGTGTACTAACTACCACGTTTGTAACACTTGTGGTGCTTCCTGTCAAGGCTGGCGAGGACATTTTGTTCAAGGGTTGATTGTGTATGAATACTCAGATGCCGAAATTTATTTAATCCGATGAGTCGAGAGTGACGCCAAGGTGAAAGTGAATTTTGCGGACTGTGAATTGTTTCAGTGCATGCTGGAGATAGCTAACTCCTTATGCGTCAATTAATATGGCCGCCGCATAGCCGGGGGTTGGTTGAGGCATTGCAACCACTCATGAGCAAACTACGAAAGAATCAGTTCCACGTCTTATTGCAGAACTACGTTTCTGGAGCTGATTTGTAAAATGGGGAAGCAATCGAGTACCAAGTTGAGAACATCGTACCTTGTGACAGTTGACCACCCGCCACTGCTTCGCTGAAAAGAAAAGCGCACCGGTCTTCCGCAAGGGTTCGATTCACGCCGGGATCACCTCCAGATTTTTCGCGCGTGGAAAACGTAGCGGACGCTGGCCATTGCGTTCAGCTGCTGATCTACATTCGCCTCGCTTCGCCGTAATGGACGCTAAATACGACGGGGCCACGGTGGTGTAGTGGTTAGACTACTCGCGTCCCGGCGTGGTCACTCCCGGATTTTCTCATGTGGGCATCGTGCCGGACGATGCCGCTGGTCGGCGGGTTTTCTAGGGATCTCCCGTTTCTCTCACTCTTGCATTTCAGCGCTGCACCATACTCACCTCGCTTCACATCTCATCGGCTCTCAAGGCATCGTGTTAAGGGCCGCCCAAATCTCTCCACTCCGCTAAAGCTAAAGACGTCGTTGTCAATCGCCCTTTTTTATCCGTGGGCTCGTTGATCACCAGGCAAAAAACAAAGGGATTATTTTTACAAAAAAAATTAATAACTTGGGGATGTAGCCCCACTGACACCCCTCACAACCACCCCTTGCTTCCCGTCGCCGGGCGGTCAAGTGGCCGTGACTCGGCGGTCGACGGCGAAAATTTTTGTCGGCGCGGTGTGCAGCCCTCCCGCATTTGTTTCCGGCTGGTGCTGCCGCCGCCGCTGCAGCAGCAGCAGCGGGCGTTGCCTTGGCAACCGTGGACCAGTGCCCTCGCCACCTCCACCCCTCTGGCCCTCCCACACCACATCGATCTCTCCGGGTACCCTCTGCTCATTAAGCGGCTCAAAGATCGGGCACTGAAACACGCAGGTGACTGCGACCCCTATCTTGGCGCGGTGCGGGGGTGGGGGTCGGCGGCGGCGGCTCCTGGGAGAAGAGAAGCTTTGTCAGGGGATGGGCGACCGAGATCCTTCAGAGGCCACCGGCGGTTGGAGAGACAGAGAGACACGGGACGGGTTCCTGAATGGCGGCACTATCCTCGATCCCAGCGCAGCACAGCAGTTGCTGCGAGACTCGCGGGAGAAGAGCCACGTACGAACCAGCGACAAATCGTGGGCGCGTCTCCGACGTGGCTGGTCCGCGGCGACAAGCAAGCGACGTCGGGTCACTGCGGGGGCGAGGCATTCGGCCTGAACGGCGTTTGGCCACAAACCTCGAGGTCTTGATAGCCGACGAGGGTGAAGAGAGGTGCGGATGGAGCAGCTCCGGAATGTAAGAGTGGGGGAAACGGGAGATACCCGAGAAAACCCGCCGAACAGAGGCATCTCCCGGCACGATGCCCACGCGCGAAAATCCGGGAGAGACCCCCGACGGGAATCGAACCCGGTTCATCGCATACAAGCTTTCGTCTGGCTGAACAGGTGTTTCGCGGGACATGCGTTTGGCCGAACAGTCGGCTAAATAGGTGAAAAGCGTATCTTAGACCAAAAACAGTCGTCTGGTGGAACAGCCGCTTGCCTGATCGAACAATNAGCCGACGAGGGTGAAGAGAGGTGCGGATGGAGCAGCTCCGGAATGTAAGAGTGGGGGAAACGGGAGATACCCGAGGAAACCCGCCGAACAGAGGCATCTCCCGGCACGATGCCCACGCGCGAAAATCCGGGAGAGACCCCCGACGGGAATCGAACCCGGTTCATCGCATACAAGCTTTCGTCTGGCTGAACAGGTGTTTCGCGGGACATGCGTTTGGCCGAACAGTCANTGAACAGGTGTTTCGCGGGACATGCGTTTGGCCGAACAGTCGGCTAAATAGGTGAAAAGCGTATCTTAGACCAAAAACAGTCGTCTGGTGGAACAGCCGCTTGCCTGATCGAACAATCGTTTGTCTGAACAGGCCTCAAGTATCTCCTAAATCAAAGACAGGCGTCTGGCGTAACAAGCGTTTTGTGGAACATGCGTCTGCCTGAACAACCATTGGGATGTACACACAGGCGTTTGCCCTAAAATCTCTCTCTCTCTCTCTCTCTCTCTCTCTCTCTATCTCTCTCAATATATATTTATGTGTATATATATATATATATCTCAAACCACAGATAGACATCTGACAGAACAGGTATTTGGCCGAACAAGTGTTTGGCCANTATATATATATATATATCTCAAACCACAGATAGACATCTGACAGAACAGGTATTTGGCCGAACAAGTGTTTGGCCAAAAATGTCTCTGTTAAATCACAGACAAGCATTTTTTAGAACACATGTTTGACAATCGGACTAAATAAAGATGACGCTTTTTAAAAAGGTGTTTTAATACAATTTATCATACGTAGTAATGTACTTTTTAGTTTTTTTCCGTTCTCGAAAACTTTACTTCACAAACCAACTGGGTTTTGTAGTTTTACTTTGTTTCTGGGATTGTGGAAATAAATTATATACGTTTTGATCAACTGACTGGTATTTACTAGTTTCTGTAAAAATGCTCAGCTAAACTTGCGAAAACAGGGCTTCAGCCATTTAATCAAAGCTCGCGCACTAAAATAACTTTTAAAGACAACAAAGGAAATTTTCCCTGCGTGTTACTACGACCTCACTTGCTGTATATGTCGCTATGAAATTGATTTTTTTTTTAAATCAATCCCGCTTTACGTGCGTGGTTTTTTTCATCTGAAATCAAGGGGAAGTTTGGGGCAGTTCCTTAATTTGAACCTCCCTAATTCCTCGCCTATTAGATTATAGTCCTAGCATTTGCGTAGAAGACGAAATAGAGACTAACTAAATCCTTCGTATAAAGCGGTGCATCATGCCCCTCGATCCGCGATCGTTACAATTATCAACACTGGTTGAAACGAGGCACCATTTGAAGCTTCGCTAACTTACTGAGTTTATTATAAAGTAGCACAACACAAAGTACTAAATTAAAACTTATGTAAATTCTTGTTTCAGCTGTGAGCTGCAGCACGAGATTCCGATGGGAGGGATCCTGGGTAAGAAACAGGAAGTTTAGAATTAAGTTTAGTTTGTTAGTCTCCCTTCCATCAGCTTACCAGCTTAGAGCGGAGACTTCAGTGAGTAATAATTAAAATTGTATTCCTATACCAGAGTAAACCTTAAGGCACACTACACAAAGGCTGCATTAAGAGCAAGTACTATCAAATTATTCTTTTATGATTGTGGATTTTAGCCAGAATTAGAAACCCATGATGCATGAGAGCAGGTAAAACAAAGGACAAAAGTCGAGGACTGAAAACCTTAGAGTTTAGTTTTGGAAATATGATGCAGTTAATCAAAATGATAGTTATGCTCGGAAAGTAAAAAGTAGTCATAACAGCATGATACCAAAGCAGTAGAATTAAAAAATATTGCTTCTTACTCACATGCAATAGTTATATAGCTATTAAACGCTTATTTTATCTTTAATAAAAGCCTACCAAAATAATTTAGGTTCAAAATTCCGAGTTTTATTATTTTAATTGGTATCCAGTGCCATAGATTAATTAAATGATTATATCGAACTTTTTAAATTTGTATCATCGGATTTATTTGACTTTTAACGTGGAAATAATATTACGACTGAAACAAGAAAAAAAAAACAACGGTTTCATGACCAAATTCATTTACGAGGTTCTGATAAAAGGCGATACGTACCTACACATACTGCGATACCGTTTTGAATAACTTTTTGTTCGAACGGGCTGCTGTTTGGCGGCGACCTGTAAAGACCGTTAAACGGGCGGAATTTTTATAACAAAAAAAAAAAGAAGGGGGCATTTAAAGGCTGGATTCCATTCTGCTCTCACGAACACTATGGAGAGAAGGGAGGGAGGCGAAATTGGGAAGTGCTGGCTCGGCTCTTTTCCTGATCACGTGTGTAAACGACACGTGGATGAAAGGCACTGAAGCAGGTGCGTCGGTGTTTTCATTTAGTATAAACAGTTCTAAATAAGTAGTGAGGCCATCTCATATTTCCTCTGCGATTTTAAACGTTATATTCCTGGCCGGATGTAAATTATGAACCATTCACGGTTACTTCCAACTTTTCTGAAGCCCTGCTAAAGTTCTACTTCCAGAATATTCCTCCACCTCGGGCAAAGAAAGCTTAAACCGTGTCTAGAAAATTACACCAAAAAGACAACGCGCCGCGTTCGTGCGCACTAAGTATAATAATATTTCGCGTAAGAACTATTTATTACTAGGCTTTACTAAGAGGTCTGATTTCTCTCTGTTTTTATTCATAATAATTATAAATGAAATATTATAATTTATAAATAAAATGTAACTAAAAGTTCAATTTAACCGGAAATAAGGCACTTTTATGTTAACAAAAATATAAAACGCTTGTGATACATGGCGTATCTAGTAAACCACCACCACATCATACATTGGGTGATTTTCCACATGTTTGACAATCAAAAAGTGCTAAGAAACAGCGAATATACTATAACTCTTCAGTCGCCTGCGTACGCACGTATGTATGGTCGTAGTACTGTTTTGTGGAAGGACAATTTAAATTATCACAAGACATATGACCATACGCATAGTTTGTTTATATTCGAGACGTATTACGTCTTTCATAGGTTGTGCGGTGCATTGACATTTTGGAAAGCCGTGCTTAAGATCTAATTTTCTTCTAATTTTGTATTCATGCGCTATGTGCAAAATTAGCATTGACATAGAACCTCTTGCTTTTTTCGCGAGACAGTCAAGTGTAGGTGTGAAATTGTTATGAAATGTCTTACCAATATGATCATTCTTACACTTGCGTATATAAAATACAAAAAAAATAAATTGAATGACTCCACTGCCCACACATTTCAACATCACTCTTTTTATTTGACGTTAGACGCGTGTAACTACTTTTACTGATTCGTTGCAAACTTTTCCAATTGTATTGCAGTCGGTGCTTACATCAAAATGTACGCAAGCAACTAAGGACGTTAACTTGTTTCAAAGGCTGAGAGGGATCGTTTAGGCTTGAGCCGTTTCTAGGATTGGTGTATAATTATTGTAAGGGATTATGTAGATATAAGTAAAAGTAGGAAAACCTTTTCTGTTCAGCACTGTAAATGCAATTCATTGTAGCATCATCAGGGTATCGGTAGTTATAAGCCTATTGTGGCATCGCCCTAGCGTTACCGCTGGGCTAGTGACTGGTGGTATACATACGTCGTAAAGCGATACTGTAAAATTGTTATGAAAATAGCATTTGCATTACTCTCATTCTTACTTTAATGAGTTTAAAACAAAGTAAACTAAATCCAGGCAGCACAAGACTTCATCAAATTAAATTTATACTTTTCTCAGTTTGTTACAATATTTTAGTAGGTACGTTAAACTTCAGTCAGCATTTGCGTTCAAATTCATGCAGTTACGGCCAAATACTTTTTTTTTTAAGTGCGAACAAGCTTTAAAATGNAGTCAGCATTTGCGTTCAAATTCATGCAGTTACGGCCAAATACTTTTTTTTTTAAGTGCGAACAAGCTTTAAAATGATAGGTGAACTATATCGTCTTGCGCACCTTTGAATAATTCCAGTACCATCAATGTTTATTAAGATACTAACGTCGAGATTGCTTCGACCACAAATAAGCACCACCAAGATCTATTAGATCTTCCTGTGCACTTTAAAACTGAAATGGCTCCAAATAAATTAAACAAGCGGAAAGTTATCCACTGTAAATCATCGGCCGAACTTCACTGATTAATAATGGTGAATTCCGCTGTATTACAGCGAAGTATATTACCCCTGGGAGCTAGGAACCAGTTCACACAACAGGTTCACCACGTGGTAGGTCTCTAGCTAGTATCTTATAAGGGTTTAGTGCGTTCTCAATCCTTCTCGTAAAAAAAAAAAAACATATATTTTCCATGAAGGGCAACCAACCGTAACCTCGCATTAAAATAAACTTTTGGAAATAATGTCTTTAAAGTNAGTCAGCATTTGCGTTCAAATTCATGCAGTTACGGCCAAATACTTTTTTTTTTAAGTGCGAACAAGCTTTAAAATGGCAGGTGAACTATATCGTCTTGTGCACCTTTGAATAATTCCAGTACCATCAATGTTTATTAAGATACTAACGTCGAGATTGCTTCGACCACAAATAAGCACCACCAAGATCTATTAGATCTTCCTGTGCACTTTAAAACTGAAATGGCTCCAAATAAATTAAACGAGCGGAAAGTTATCCACTGCAAATCATCGGCCGAACTTCACTGATTAATAATGGTGAATTCCGCTGTATTACAGCTAAGTATACTCCCCCTGGGAGCTAGGAACCAGTTCACACAACAGGTTCACCACGTGGTAGGTCTCTAGCTAGTATCTTATAAGGGTTTAGTGCGTTCTCAATCCTTCTCGTAAAAAAAAAAAAGCATATATTTTCCATGAAGGGCAACCAACCGTAACCTCGCATTAAAATAAACTTTTGGAAATAATGTCTTTAAAGTAAAACTTGGTGAAAAATCAGATTTGAACGTCGGAAATGAAACGCAGCGTACTTAATCGTTCGCGAGAAGTGAAACACAATCTGTTGTAAATCTGCACGTTGATTCCGCCTTCAGGCGGGGTCGACAACATGGCAGCATGCGTGAGACGAGATCGGCGTTAGGGGGAGCTGTGGGGAAAGACCTATCGTTCGGCGGGATATAATACCGGGGAAAGAAACGGGATTACTTAGAGAAAACCCCCACACGAGAAACTCTGCCTGGAAAAATTTCCGTCCACCTACATGTCCTCGGATGGAATTGAGGAACCCGAACGTGGGTCTGTGAAACGCCATCTCTATAGAGACTGTCTCACGAACGAGGGCATTTTTTTTTTACAGTTCTGAAAGCAGTCCTGATTATAGTCCACTCGCGGTTACTTCCAACTGTCCTGAAGCCCTGCCGAAGTTTTGATTCCAGGATATTCTTCCGTCTTATGCAAACAAAGCTTAACCGAGTCTAGAAAATTACACCGCAAAATTACGCGCCGCATTCGTGTGCACTCAGTATAATAATATTTCGCATGAGAACTATTTCTTATTGTGTATTAACAACACACCTATTTTCTCACGGTTTTATTCATAATTATTATAAATGAAACAATGTAATTTATAGATCAAATACACATAAAAATTACATTTAACAAAAAAAAACGCAGTTTTATGTTAACACAAGTATAAAACGCTTGTGATATATGACATATTTAAGAAACAACCGAACACATCAAACATATCGTACTTTGCAATGGTTCGATACAAAAAGTGTGAAGAAACCGCGAATACTGCGAATAGGCAATACTGCTGTTTCGTTGGATACATCGGTGTCTTCGTTCCTCCCACCATCCCCTTTGCTTCTCCGGATGATGCAAACACAAAACACACTTAGCTGACTCTCAACCTGCCCAACATGCCAACAGTGCACACTCGTTCACGAGACAGGGACCACGCAGCCAAGAGCCAAGGAAAGGGAAGGCTTGGGCGGTACGAAGTAAGTTCCGCTGGCCTCGAACCCGGGGCCGCAACACGTGCCTTTCGGCTGCTGAACCCGGCGACACCGCGGGAAAGAAGAATCCTCATCCCGCGCTCCACCAATGTTTACGAGTGCCAGCCGCGAGCGACGTCATAAAGGAGAGTGTTAACGGCGTTGTTTACGAGGACCCAGGTACCGCGGAGCTGCTGCGGGGCGTCCTCGCGAAGCCGATTGTTTTCAGCATCCCTCTTCTTCTCCTCCTCGCGCTGTGGCAATCTCTGACGTGGCCGCGTCCGGGGATGGGCCCCGCAGTTTGTCTCGTGAAAGGAAAGACACTGCGGGGTGTGTTGTGGCCGGGAACATCCCGACTGGTTATCGCCCCTTAAATCGAGATGAGAATCTCCCCCTCCCACCCGCAATCCCATCCCCTTCACTGCCTGTACTATCACTCCCTTCTCTCTTTTATCTCCGTCCGAGGAGCCTTGCCTTATTATATAGCAGTTTGACGAAAAGGCGTGTGCATACATCCCCGCCTTCCTAGACCACGTAATTCAAATGGTCACACGTCAATAAATCACACTTTAGAAAAAAGAAATGGATGTAACTGCCAAAAAATGAACTTACCCACATATGATCCATTCTAAAATGTTTAACGGCAAAGATTTACTAACATTGTAAGTTATTTTGAAATTTTAATGGCAGTGAAGTGTACTTGGGCACGTTTTTTTTACTGTAAGTCTAAAATTAGAAGAAAAACGGTAAAATTTATAATTCTTTAACTTTTATAAAAAGAGGGAATAGAATACAAGGAACTCTTTGTCAATCAAATATTTGACATTGTATATTTACATATTAATAGGGCAGTCGGTGTTGTCTTATAGTTTGGCTGAAGAAGTGGAATGTTACGTTTAAAATATTTTGGTAGGATTTGATACTTGAAAACATGTAAAATGCCACACGTCTAAGGGTCGTATTCATTGTCCGACCTTGAATTTAGACTCGTTTTAGAGATTCCGGGCTCAATGGGGGGCCCCTATTTTAGGGGTTTCCGGCCGAATAGGGACAGGTGGGCTGGAGCCAATTTTGGCCTACACAGCATTTTATGTTAGGTAATGAAGGGTGTTCCTGCCTAATTTGGTCCAGATTCATCAAACGGCGTAGAATTGAGATACACGACCCCGTTTTTTAGGGGTTTTGAGGGTTTTTTCCCAATGGGAGGCCAAATCCATTTTGGCCTACGCAGTGTTTTAAGTTGGGTAATAAATGACATCCCTGTCATATTTGGCCCAGATCAGTCAAACGGTGTAGAATTGTATAAAGAACAAACATACTTCCATAAATAAATATAAATATATATAAACTTCAACTTTTATATAAACTTATTTAGTAAAGGATAAGTATACTATTAAAGCGGTTCAGTTCAATAATCCAAAGTTTTCCATCGTACATTGCAGTTGAGAGACGTAATTTAATAATGTATGACTGACATCTTTAATTTGAAATGTTAAGTCAGCATGGTGGCCCTGTTATGAGTAGTTTATATTAAAATACAAAGAATAAAAGGCTGTGGCACATTTCTTAAGTACTTAACAGTGTGTATAATTCTACACTGGCCTTTACACTGTTTCATACCACGTCAGGATTATTTTTCCAGTTGTTGACATAAAAACTATAAAAGTATACATTGTTCGGCTCAATAGTTTTGTTGAATAGTTTTGAAATATTTTGCAGAGCAGGTATAACATTTCAATTAGTATTTGCGATACAGTTTATATAATAAAACTTATTTGCATGCATTTATNTTGCAGAGCAGGTATAACATTTCAATTAGTATTTGCGATACAGTTTATATAATAAAACTTATTTGCATGCATTTATTATTTAGTGGAATAAATTTATGTATATTATCTCAAACACTGCATTTGAAATGCACTGAGTAAATAGGTCTACGATGACCACGATAGCTAAGGTATCTCTCTTTGAAGATTGAATGTGGGGTTTGCTAGCTGCGTACTCAATATGACTGTACTNTTGAATGTGGGGTTTGCTAGCTGCGTACTCAATATGACTGTACTAAAGAAATGTGGGCAAAATTTTAGGTTGGCAATTTTTTTCTATAAGAGAGTTAAAATGTTTTTACGTTTCATCTGACCTAGTTTTAATGCAACTGAATATCCTGAACTATGTCAAAATATGCTCATTTGCAAAAAAAAAAAAAATTCGCCATAAACTACTCGCGCGAGTGTAGCAGTGTGAGCCACACAGCCAAGTCCAATGAACATGCAGCATGCCTCGACGGTGCATCAGACAAGTCTTTGCTCAGCTAGATGAGTCTGATAGAGACCGCATCGTTGGCCTCAGATAGGCGGGTGGGATGTTTTGGCGCATGGCTCACCACTTAATACGTTCTGCATACACTGTTAGTCGGTGTTGGACGCATTGGGAACATGATGGTACATACACCCGTCGAGAAGGCTTGGGTTAACTCCGGCGGGCCACCAGCATGGAGGATCGTTTCATCGTACGACGGGCTGTAAGCACTCGACGGGCGTCGCTGCACACCATCCAGGGACATCTCATGGCAGCTGGGAATACGCCTGAGTCCACCAGTACCATATCTAGGCGACTAGCAGAGCGGGATCTGTCGTCGCAACGTCACTTACGACGTCTACCATCACGACCTAAGTATCGTCGAGCATGTGTGATCTGCCAGAAACGGGCAGCAAGGCAGCTTGTAAATTGAATTGGCAACGAGTGTTGTTCAGCGATGAATCACGGTTCTGTCTGGATACAAACGAGCGCCGAAATCAAGTCTGGAGACGTCCTGGCTAGCACTGTGATCAACGCTTCATTGTAGAATAGCCCACCGCCCCAACAGAGGTGTCATGGAGTAAGATGTCATTTCCTAAGATTCCCGTATCCTACTGGTGGTGATTGAAGGAACCTGGCGGCGCTGCGACACGTCCAGGAAATTCTGCGATCATGTGCGCTCCTCTTCCTGGTGCAGCTTGACAGCCCCATTTTTCAACAGGATAATGTCCGACTTCACAGCATGCGTCTACCTTCGTGATGTCAACATGCTTCCTTGGCCAGCAAGCTCCCTAGTCTTCTCGCCCATCGAGAACATTTGAGCCTAGATTAGACAGCAACTTCGGGCAGCGATAACTACGGCGAATTTGGAGGGTCAGTTGCATCAGCTGTGGCAAGATCTTCCTCGAGAACATCCAACATCTGTATGCCTCCATGCACGACCATATCGCCGCCTGTCTCCTTGCTACGGGTGGTCCAACACCTGCAAGTGTATGTCCTCTGCAATACTTGCTTAGTGTGGTACAATATTTCGATATTTTCAGTATACATTCTACTATATCCTGTGCCTGTACCCACTTACGTGCCCCTGCAATAGCACATTCAGGGTAATTTTTTTTATGAATGCATTTTGTTTATACAAAGAGGTNACCCACTTACGTGCCCCTGCAATAGCACATTCAGGGTAATTTTTTTTATGAATGCATTTTGTTTATACAAAGAGGTGGTTCTGTTGAATAACTAAATGTAAATAAACACGGACATAATTGTTGACCATGGGAATTTGACAGTTCTACAGGTTGTTGGCGAGTCAATGTTGGGGACATGCAGATAAGACGATAATTGGTTTACATATTTAGTCTGCATCACGCTTATTCGGCGAGAAAGCCGAACCGGGGGTAATTAGCGCCAGTTAATCATTTCATGAGATGATTTATTTTAAGTGCACGACAATAATAAGAGACAAAGGATGAAAGGACCTTCTGATTATGATGGGATCCGAAGTTCCTCCGTGATAAATCCTTCCTCCACAAAGAAACTACACGTGTTGCTATGACTGGCGTATATTTTGAAGTCTTGCCAGAATGTGTGACATGTGTGGGGCTATCATCATTATAGATGACTTTGTGTCGTCCTTGTGTTAGTAGTATCTGATGGTTTTACAACCATAAAAGAGTCTATTTATTTTTGGCTGATCTTGCATATATCTGTTTGAAATAAATTTTGTTTCTTACTTCTTATGCCAATTGCACTACTGTTATCGCCTGTTTGTATTCCGAATGTCACTTAGTAGAGGTGGTGAAAAAGCAACTAACAGGAGATACGTCTATAATTCCGTGTCATTTCCCCATAACTCATAAGCAATATGTGTTCAAAAGTCATCAGAGCATGTTTGCTTCCAGTTAACTTGCCGAGGGGAATGCTATAAAAACGAAAGCACAATTTTTGGAAAATCATACACATATTTTCTGGCACAGTGAGTCAATACAGAGAGTGTAAGAGAGGGATGTGTTCAAAAGGAGCTGACAGTGATAACACTAGGTTTTCATGGTGGTGCTGTTTCTGGAAGTCACTGATACATGCACCAATTCCTGATTATGTTTGGAGTGGGGCAAATAACACCATCACATTGCTATGGAGAAGTTTAAGGAAGTGATGAGATATGGTACATGATTTTGTAATCGAATATATGTGTTTTGACTTGGAGGGTGCCATGCTAATGATATTTATTTCAATGTGTTGCATTTACAATGGAATTTTATGCCAATAGTATAATAGTTTGGTGCAACTTCTGTTTGTTTGAGCTTGAGCCATTAGTTTTTATCGATGGGTTCTGGGGTGTACTAAGGCATTTTATACAAAAACAGGTTTCTCAAGAGTGGTGCGGCAGGAAGAGAACGACAATGGACGAAGGAATTGTGCTGTGTTGTACACATTCACACATTCTCCCAGGAAGTCGCAGTTCGTATGGCAAGCTTCACGTCAGTCAGGTCTCAGTAAATCAAGTGTCCACCGCGTTTCAAAGAACATTATGAATGAAGATGATCCAGAAATGTCGAGTTTGTTGAGCGGGTTGTGAACATGTTCAATGACAACGAACATTTTAATGATGTGATTGTTTGGTCCGATGACGCAACCTTTAAATTGAGTGGAACTGTCAACTGCCACAATTATGTGTATGGGCCCGATGAAGATCCCCATATTGTGGTAGAATAAACTGTTAATCTTCCTGAGTTATCAATGTGGTACGATATGTCAGCCAGAGAACTTGTGGGGTAATTCTGCTCTGATGATATAGTGACAGGTGAAAGTTACCATACCATGTTGCAGGTAAACATTGTGCCAGTTGTTTACCAATGCTAACCAGACTGTGTTTTTTTTTCTAGCAGGACGGTGCACCGCCACATTACCATCGAGATCTTAGGTCGCTAATGATAAAAAAATTAGTTGTGAGGTGTATAGGCCGACGAAAGTGTTGAGTATCCACCCATACATCCAGATTTGATGGCATCAGATTTTTCTTATTGGGGAACTCTGAAGAACACTGTTTACAACACAAAGTCATGGACACTGGATACCACGAGAGACGCGATTGTGACTGTCTGTGAGTTCATTCCCATGGAAATCTTATTTACTGTTTCTCGTTCTGCTCTACAACATTGCATATGGTGGATGTTTTGAACATTTTTAACTGTCATTAACATTCGCACACACCCAACATTATACATATGTCGTCAAATACAAACAGTAATATCGGATTATCTTTAATAGTTTCCCTGTTATCATTCAAAGAGTGTAAATATTTATTTCTGACACTTTTAATGCTTTTTCTTAAGAACTGTTAGCTTCCAAGAGATTTAATTTGTATGTACTAATTTCTTGAATAATGGATTTTGCATGTAATGCAGTGTGTAAAAATTAAGACATATATGGTTGAATTTACGCACATCATGCTATCTGGCACGCAGGAAGACATTATTCGCCCTAGTCGGGGACATCCTCACAACAGTGCATAATATCCTATACCTATAATCTGTATGAAGGGCCTATAGCATCGGCACCTCTAGCAAACACAACAGTTCACCAGACACACGCCCCAAGTTTGGTTCTGTTGTGTGCCTACAGTGCCCTTCCACATTGTCACCGAGACTTACACTCTGAGATCCACCCATGTTCTGCCCGATGTGCTACCTCACCTCTACTGTCTGTCCAGGACAGTACTGGAGCTGTGTCGCTGCTCATTGTGTCGAGACTTCAATGGACGGGGAACCTACGATATCTTCTCCAACATTCGGAATTTCAACCACTGCCAGTATGTGTCCAACCTCAATGTACTCGTCATACGATAGAACCTCTTGTGGGACCTACTGATTGGTCCGTGCTCATACTTGTAAGTTTCCATTGTACTCGTGGCCCATAGACTGAAGTGTCATTAACTTTTAAATTCAGGCTTGGGTCCTAATGACCTGAATGCTTAGTAGTCCAACACCCTACCAAGTGGCCTAGATACTATATTAACCGCCCACACCACCAAGCCAGATACCTCCTTCCGTGATAGTGATCATTCCCGATGGCATGAGGTGGTGCCTGGTGTAACTGTCATCTGCTTAAACCCAAGGGGTGGCTGGTGCGGAAGCACATTTCGAGGAGCCTCAGAGTTGCTTCGCAGGAAAAATTTTGCATGTGATATTTCATCCAGTTTTTCTGTGGTAATGTGCAGATAATCGCATTCGAATACAACAGCATTNTGAATTTACGCACATCATGCTATCTGGCACGCAGGAAGACATTATTCGCCCTAGTCGGGGACATCCTCACAACAGTACATAATATCCTATACCTATAATCTGTATGAAGGGCCTATAGCATCGGCACCTCTAGCAAACACAACAGTTCACCAGACACACGCCCCAAGTTTGGTTCTGTTGTGTGCCTACAGTGCCCTTCCACATTGTCACCGAGACTTACACTCTGAGATCCACCCATGTTCTGCCCGATGTGCTACCTCACCTCTACTGTCTGTCCAGGACAGTACTGGAGCTGTATCGCTGCTCATTGTGTCGAGACTTCAATGGACGGGGAACCTACGATATCTTCTCCAACATTCGGAATTTCATCCACTGCCAGTATGTGTCCAACCTCAATGTACTCGTCATACGATAGAACCTCTTGTGGGACCCACTGATTGGTCCGTGCTCATACTTGTAAGTTTCCATTGTACTCGTGGCTCATAGACTGAAGTGTCATTAACTTTTAAATTCAGGCTTGGGTCCTAATGACCTGAATGTTTAGTAGTCCAACACCCTACCAAGTGGCCTAGATACTATATTAACCGCCCACACCACCAAGCCAGATACATCCTTCCGTGATAGTGATCATTCCCGATGGCATGAGGTGGTGCCTGGTGTAACTGTCATCTGCTTAAACCCAAGGGGTGGCTGGTGCGGAAGCACATTTCGAGGAGCCTCAGAGTTGCTTTGCAGGACAAATTTTGCATGTGATATTTCATCCAGTTTTTCTGTGGTAATGTGCAGATAATCGCATTCGAATACAACAGCATTTNAAATTTTGCATGTGATATTTCATCCAGTTTTTCTGTGGTAATGTGCAGATAATCGCATTCGAATACAACAGCATTTCACTGCTTCATCACATCAAGAATTGGAATGCCTTCTTCCCAAATATAATAAGTGTGTGAATTTTCGCCTTGGAATTTAAACATATACGTGTTTATGCTATTTTAAGTGCTTTGTATATGCTTCAGCTCTAATGCTGAGATACACTAAAAGTAGCAATTGACCTCATTAAGAGTATAAACTACACAAAGGGACTCGAACTGCAGAGGGTTGAGATACACTAAATTAGCACACATTCATCCAGCCAACACAAAAGTAGAGCGGACATGACCCTTAAACTGGTGCAGCTGTGCACCTTTGATGCCTTACCACATTGCCACTGAGACTTCTCGCTCTTATTCACCTGTGATCCTGCCGAAGTGCTATTTTGGAATTTAAACACATTTAACAGCACTCAGCCCAAGGTTGGTACCATGCTGCTTTCAAGAGTAACCCTCGTCAGTTTTACCTGATGTTCTGTTTGAGTACAAGAGCACATTTCTAAGGGCCCCTAAAAGAAAAGAATTGAGCTATGCTCAATTAACGCACAATAACATTCAGTTAATGCCACAGTTGGCCACTTCCGACCCCCAACCTGGTACTACAGCGTACCGTCCACTTCCCTCTCATATCCTCTGAGACCCTCACACAGACACGCATGTGGTCCAGCCGTGGCATTATCTAAACTTCTACAGATTGTCCAGGACAGTATCAGTNACCCTCACACAGACACGCATGTGGTCCAGCCGTGGCATTATCTAAACTTCTACAGATTGTCCAGGACAGTATCAGTGCTGTGTCCCTGCACACTGCATCGACTCTGCTTTTGGTGGTGAGCCCTCCAGTTCTCTTCAGGCATGCGGAGTTTCAACCACAGGCAACACGATTCCAACCTCAGTGGATCGGACACAAGAGAGAAAACTTAGGTGGGCCATTTTCGGTCGCTCATGGTACTAGCTAAATTTCCATGGTACTAGTGAGTGTTCCTCGCAGGCTCTTTACAATAGTCTTGGATTTCTTCTGTTAAAATTCTGGGTTTGGACCCTTTGGCCCAGTGGCCTGAGTGCCAGATATTTCAATGCCCCGCCTAGTGGACGAGATTACATACCATCCATCGGTCTGTCTACCAAGGTAGATACCCTTTCTCCATCCATGGAGAAGACAGGAGGGACGGGAAAACCCCGATGTAGCCCAATTTGTTAACATCTGAGTGTGGCGGATGCCAGAGCACCTCTCGTAGTGTCTTGGGTTGCATTGGTGGGAAGAGGTTATGCAGACCTCAAAGGTCCATCACATTACCCTCACATACTAGTGCCTAGAAGCCTTCCTCAACCAGGGAAACCCTGCATAGCCCAGGAAACATATCCCCTTGAAATATAAACAGAGACAAAGTGCTTCAATAATATTTTTTTACCCAAAAACAACACTTTATTTTGTCCTGTGGGCTGGATGAAAGTAATAATCTGCTGCGCCGCAGTGATTTTGTGCTCGTAAATGTCACGAAGGTTATTTTCAAGTGTCGATAAACATAGGACAATTTTTACCTTCCACAAGCATGGCAATAGCCGCTGCGATCATCAAGCTTAAGTAAATAAAATGATTGAGAATACAAACGAATCTGCAACTTTGTTATATGAAACAAGCAGCAACCAAGAAAGCTTAGAAGTGTTTGCAGTTGTGTCTGAAGAAATTCCAGGAAAGAAACAAGAATTCCAAACGGACAGTTTCATATTATTTGCTTGCCCGCCGAAGGAAAAAAAATCCATCTCTATATTCATTCAAAGAATAGTTTTTAATGATTTTAAAATAATACAAACATTTGCATCGTGATTATAATCGGTGTAGACCAGACTGTGTAAAGTAAAGAGTCGTAATGGGCAGCCTTGTGCAATTTTCAACGACTGCCCTTGTCAATCTTTTCTGGAATCAAGGCGGTATGGACCTCTTTTTCAGAGATGTTTGCACCAATAGTGGATCAAGACCAGTCGATGACAAATGTTCAAAAGTTGCACTACATCATCAGTTACCTCAAAAAGAGCCTAGGGCAGATCTGTGCAATTTACCTATAATGTACAACAACTACACTATAGTATGAACATTCCTTGACATGAAGTTCAAACATGTATGTATTTCCGCAACCATACTAGTGCAAAAAATTTTACGTGTACTGCCAGTTAGTACACCATCACTAGAATCTGTGTCACACTTCGTGAGTGTTGAAAGAGAAAACTTGAATTACCTGCAGGCTAAAACTNTACACCATCACTAGAATCTGTGTCACACTTCGTGAGTGTTGAAAGAGAAAACTTGAATTACCTGCAGGCTAAAACTTTTTCCATTACAGAATAGAGGATTTTTTATTGTTGAACATTTATCTCGAGAAGCTTGACCTGGTTCTTTGTCAGACCAGTAACTGCAACACGTAACTGCTGTACTTCCTGGAGCATCGGGCAACAGCCCATGATAATGTTGAGCTGTTTTCTGCTGATAACTCTGTATCTCAATGTGATGAAAAAATTCGAAACCGTGAAAAATAAAATACAAACCCTTTTTTCTTTTTTTTTTACAAGTGAGAAAAAATTGTCTAGATAAGTAGCCAGAAAAAAAAACAGAGTATTGTGTAAGCAAACTCATTCCGTTCATAAATGGAGCATGTTTGTGTTATTCGCGATGGACAGAACACAACTGGCGAAGGAACGCAAACTTTGGTTTAATTGTCAAGATAGCTCATACTCCGCAGAAATGTTGTCTTAAGTTTTTGGGTAGAAGTTGCAAGGGAAAGCCAAATTCGTTGCTTCACTTCACTAAACATAATTCGTATTCTAAACAGTTGAGTACTGAGTTTGGAGGTAAAGTGCAAAAATACCAGGTGAATCTTGTGCATTCTATTCAGTTCTTGAGTGGGTGGTACCTGAAAAGTCTCCTTGAGAACTATGTTCAACTCTTTTAACACCTGTATCATTTCTGGTATGACACAACTTAGAAAAGAAGCAAAATCGTTTTTGGAAAATCGAAAAAGTTCTGAACAAATAGTTGATGTCAGAAGAGGATAAAAAGGTAATAAAATTATATAATATAAATAAGGACCATTTTGTCGCAACCCATATCAAAACACAATATTACATACTTGCTGCTTTACTTAGGTAACCTGCTCTGTGCGATATCCATTTTTTAATATAATTGCAAAACATGTTGACGATATCGATACAGGTGTGATATATCACTCCCAGAGGGTATTAAAAAACTGATGGCAGTATATTGCAAATATCGTTTATATTTTTATCGCAAATATAGGTTATAGTCTATAGATATCACAAACATCGCATATCGCCAACATCCCATATCGCTAGTGTTGCTAAAATCGCATTTCGCTAATGCCGCATATTGCGATATGTGATATACTTTCCTACACTGGTGGACCATACCGCAGTTGCGATATTTCCGAAATAGTGTTTCGAGACCGATATATCGCCATATCGCACAGCCCTACTAGCGAGCCGTGCAAGCGGCTGGTTGACGTGATTGCGGGGTTTTAAAAATCGGCGCAGGGGAAGAGCAGGATGCGCCCGTGGACCTCCAGACAAGCCCCGTTGGTCGCGGACGGTCGCTGTTCCTTCCGGGAGAATTATCATCCGGCACCGAGATGAATTTAATTCCGGCCAGCGCGCCAGTCCCTACTTCTCTCCCATTTCGGCGCGTCCTGCCCGACATTATTATTAAAAAAACTCTCCGTGAAGGGCGAGAGGGCGGATCCCCCCCCCCCTCAATGCAGTGACACGGGGTAACATCTTCCGTTATTATCAGTTCACGGGGGTAAACTGCCCCTACCAATCCCACAGCGACGCCTCTTTCCCCGCGCCGTCCCTTGCCAGTCACCACATGCACCATAAACAGCGTGCTTCGCCGAGATGCAAAATGTTGCTAAAAATTGTTCCAGCCCATTTGCTTGGCCTTGTGCGACGGGGAATGAAACCCGTATAACAGGTGCACTTTACTCGGATGGTGTCGAGCCACTCCGTCTGTAATTCCTCTCCCGTGGAATCGCGCCAGCAGATAGTAGGAATCCCTGGGTGTTTCGGCACCACGCCAACTTTCTCACCTGTCTGTCGCTAATTTTTGTCCCCATGACCACGAATTGCGTTTCATTTTAATTTAGCGCGTGCGAAGATCAACCGTGTGATGTAGATTCTTTTTTTTGGCAAACCTAATTTTGTGTGCAACTGCAGATGAACACGTAATGCGCACAGTTGTTAAAGGACCACCCCTCTCTCTCTCTCTCTCTCTCTCTCTCTATATATATATATATATATATATTTCCGTGGAGCAGTTCATGATCCTGCACGCATGATGTAGCCTAATCTGAGTCAGTGTGGGTATTCCTTTATTATTGTCAAATATGTTTTTGTTGGAGCCCTTGAATGCCGGATGGTACTGATGAGTTGATAAAGAGCACACATTTGTGACTAATCAAAGTGTTATTATGATGGTTTGATTGGTCTGTGTCCATTGCCGACCATGAGACTAAATAAAAATTAAAAAACTCAGCAAAACAAAAACGAAAAAAAAAAAAACCTTTTACAACACCACAGACAGATAATTAGGAAAAGCTGTTTCCTTGTCAATGGAATATTAAAACGACAAAAAACGGACGAACAACTTATTATTANAAACGACAAAAAACGGACGAACAACTTATTATTACAAAACAGGACAGACAACAAAAGCAAACCAAAAGAAAAGACAACACGGTGACGAAAACATGCCACCACAGAAGTGAACAAACCCAAGCAATAAAAAACTCAATATCAGTGTTCACAGCTGAACAATAAAAACTATAAAAAACACTAAAATAAAACGAAAACACAACGAAACACAAGTCAGACAAAGTATTCCTTATCAGATTATAAAACCAAATAAATCAACACTACGAACAACACAGGAAATACAAAAATAATAACCAGACAGATAAACCAACAGAGTACACAGAACCACAAAAAATAATTGTTGCTCGTCCGTCTTTTTGTTGTTTTAATATTCTGTTGATAAGGAAACAGCTTTTCCTAATTATCTGTCTGCGGTGATGTAAAAGGTTTATTCGTTTTTTTTTTTTTTTGCTGAGTCTGCGTATTTTTATTTAGTCTCATGGTCGGCAATGGGCATAGTTCAATCAAGCCATCATAACATGAACTCACCATTGCCATTAAACTTCAAAGATATAATCAAAGTGTGTTTCACTGATAGTACTTTAAAAACTCATGGGAGTTGAAAGCATTAACAGTTCAACTTAAGATGTCGGAGCCAATGGTAAGTTTATTCGGCATTTGAAATATCTTAAGTTGCAGGAGTTCCTCGTTGAGTCATGCTCATGTGACGAGGAAGTTGAAGCAGTAATGGTTAGAACTCCACCCATAGCATGACCAAATTTTATGATTGCCAAGCTGGTTCCCAAGAGGTTAGGATACGAAAATATTCAAGAAGTCGTGTAGTCTGATTTTTTTTTNTTATGATTGCCAAGCTGGTTCCCAAGAGGTTAGGATACGAAAATATTCAAGAAGTCGTGTAGTCTGATTTTTTTTTGCCATAATCATGTGACTCCAAACCCCAAATTTTATTTTTGTATGTTATGTGGCCTGAATCCCGGCTTTAATTGCCTGCACGTGTGTTGGTTGTATTTGCTTAAAATGCCATGGGAACATGAGTAGTGAGGCAAATCTGTGGATGTCCTCTGATACATAGGATTTTGATGGAGAATATAACAGAACATTACTCAAGAAGTCCCTCGTGCAGAAATGATGGAACTTCAGCCACTTTCTCTTCATGTTCACTGTACTACACATTAACTGAACTTGGTAGTAAATGATAGAACAAGAAGTGTACTTTTGAAAAATCCAAACAGCAGGGTACANTTATGATTGCCAAGCTGGTTCCCAAGAGGTTAGGATACGAAAATATTCAAGAAGTCGTGTAGTCTGATTTTTTTTTTTGCCATAATCATGTGACTCCAAACCCCAAATTTTATTTTTGTATGTTATGTGGCCTGAATCCCANTGATTTTTTTTTTTGCCATAATCATGTGACTCCAAACCCCAAATTTTATTTTTGTATGTTATGTGGCCTGAATCCCAGCTTTAATTGCCTGCACGTGTGTTGGTTGTATTTGCTTAAAATGCCATGGGAACATGAGTAGTGAGGCAAATCTGTGGATGTCCTCTGATACATAGGATTTTGATGGAGAATATAACAGAACATTACTCAAGAAGTCCCTCGTGCAGAAATGATGAAACTTCAGCCACTTTCTCTTCATGTTCACTGTAGTACACATTAACTGAACTTGGTAGTAAATGATAGAACAAGAAGTGTACTTTTGAAAAATCCAAACAGCAGGGTACATTGTAGTGCAACTGAAGGTGTCTCTGAAACGAAATTCTACTTTTCAATGACTAGTTGAAGACCTAGGAGTAAATATTGTCTTAATATCTTTGTCCAATAGGATGGATGGTATGCTGTAAAAAGCTTCTCAGCAAAGTGGATGGTATCCTGTAAAGCTTCGAATTTATTTAGAATTTTTCGAATAGATACAGGAGCATAAATGTCTGCTTAGATAAGGGGACATTTATTTCAACAAAATAGCGGCTTCCTTTATATTTGATTCCTTTTCTAGAAGTATTTTTCATTATATAAACTCAACAGCTCTATTTTAAGAGTGCACAAATATTTCTAAGTGCCAGGAAGGCAGTTTCTCTTGTTCTACAAGAATTGAAGCAAATCAAACAAGCATAAAATTTAAAAATTTGTGCCTCAACATATAACAGTATCGTTTTGAAATAAAGGAGAATAGGTAAATTTTTTCTTCGGATTTAAATGACTTCATGTAAAGTAATTTTGAATCCTTATAATGATCATGCACGCTTGTAAAGAAAACACTAAATGTGTACGTATAAAAAAATATGTGCCATATTTTCTTTATTAAACTCTCGGGTTCGTCTAATCTGCATACACCCTAGAAAATTAATTTTCATCAAAGAAATTAACACTCTACAGAATATATTATGAGGCTTTGAATTGTGCAGTCTCTTATGTTAACAGACTATTTTAGCAAAAATTCTTTAGAAGCACTCTAAACTTGCTATTGAATCTTCCATTACCGTGGGACAAGAAAACACACGACGTCGCTGTGAAGGGCAATATATGTGCAAAGAAACTCACTTTGGACGTAGCTCGTTGATATGTGATTTTACCAGTGAAAACAGTGCATCATTCAAACAAACTTCACCATTCGCAGTACCAGAAAATTGAAAAGATGTGATTGTTTGAGGCGACACACACACACACACACACGCACACACACCTACTGTACACGCGCAGACACAGCGACAAAAATATCTCATAAGTCATCGGAAAGTAGACTAAGAAGCAATTTATCATATTAATATCTTTGAAACCTAAATCATCGTATTTTTTGCATACAACTGACGTGGCGATTATCCTATAATCATGATGCTTAAGTTCGATAACACGAAGTCTAAACATGTAAACGATCATATACAGCAACTATTGTCCACATTCCCAGCCTAGACCGTACTACTCAATACAATTCCCTTACCACCGAGATAATTAATCTTAAACCACTTATCTTTATAACTATTATTTTCAAATTTTCCAGGGGGATAAACCATGGAACCCCATTTTACTAAGAAATTTACCTGCGCCATTGAGCGTTCCATTTCGAAACATTGCGCTACGCTCCTGGCAAGAAGCACGGCAATTAACATCGATAGATGCTTCAGTATCGTGGTCGGTGCAGGTGGAAAAAAAAAAAAGTAAATATCTTCACCCAAGCAGACACCCCCATCTGCCATAATGTAATGAATAATGTTTATGTGCATGTTTCGACCCCAACAAAATACATTTGCATTTACTTGAGTAGTTCGCAATAAAATCTACTTAACTGAAATTAAACATCCTTGTTTAGTGCGATAATCATTTAAAAAATTCCTACAAGACGAATGCACAAAAATGCACACCTTTAACAAGGTGAGTGTGCATATGTACCACATACTCAAATTCGAGGAAGCGTTCTCAAATACGCTAAATTTTGTCAAGAGAAATAAACGTTTGTGGCTGCATGTTCTGGTGAATATAGCCCGTTGCNGTGCCATATTTTCTTTATTAAACTCTCGGGTTCGTCTAATCTGCATACACCCTAGAAAATTAATTTTCATCAAAGAAATTAACACTCTACAGAATATATTATGAGGCTTTGAATTGTGCAGTCTCTTATGTTAACAGACTATTTTAGCAAAAATTCTTTAGAAGNTGCATCCTTATAATGATCATTCACGCTTGTAAAGAAAACACTAAATATGTACGTATAAAAAAATACGTGCCATATTTTCTTTATTAAACTCTCGGGTTCGTCTAATCTGCATACACCCTAGAAAATTAATTTTCATCAAAGAAATTAACACTCTACAGAATATATTATGAGGCTTTGAATTGTGCAGTCTCTTATGTTAACAGACTATTTTAGCAAAAATTCTTTAGAAGCACTCTAAACTTGCTATTGAATCTTCCATTACCGTGGGACAAGAAAACACACGACGTCGCTGTGAAGGGCAATATATGTGCAAAGAAACTCACTTTGGACGTAGCTCGTTGATATGTGATTTTACCAGTGAAAACAGTGCATCATTCAAACAAACTTCACCATTCGCAGTACCAGAAAATTGCAAATAAGTGATTGTTTGAAGCGACACACACACACACACACACGCACACACAGCTACTGTACACACACAGACACAAAAAAATATCTCATAAGTTTTCGGAAAGTAGACTAAGAAGCAATTTATCATATTTATATCTTTGAAACCTAAATCATCGTATTTTTTGCATAAAACTGACGTGGCGATTATCCTATAATCATGATGCTTAAGTTCGATAACACGAAGTCTAAACAGGTAGAGAGTGAGATAGTTGGATACATGTAAACGATCATATACAGCAACTATTGTCCACGTTCCCAGCCTAGACCGTACTACTCAATACAATTCCCTTACCACCGAGATCATTAATGTTAAAACCTCTTATCTTTATAACTAAGATTTTCAAATTTTCCAGGGAGATAAACCACGGAACCCCATTTTACTATGAAATTTACCTGCGCCATTGAGCGTTCCATTTCGAAACATTGCGCTACGATCCTGGCAAGAAGCATAGCAATTAACATCGATAGATGCTTCAGTATCGTGGTCGGTGCAGGTGGAAAAAAAAAAGTAAATATCTTCACTCAAGCAGACACCCCCATCTGCCATAATGTAATGAATAATGTTTATGTGCATGTTTCGACACCAACAAAAGACATTTGCATTTACGTGGGTAGTTCGCAATAAAATCTACTTAAGTGAAATTAAACATCGTTGTTTAATGCGATTATCATTAAAACATTCCTACAAGACGAATGCACAAAAATGCACACCTTTAACAAGGTGAGTGTGCATATGTACCACATACGCAAATTCGAGGAAGAGTTCTCAAATACGCTAAATTTTGTCAAGAGAAATAAACGTTTGTGGCTGCATGTTCTGGTGAATATAGCCCGTTGCGAACCGATTACAACTGCGTATCAACGAGCTATACAGAGTGAAGACTTCGTCTTAAACTGAGCTGCTGCCTATGCGAAGAGCTATAAAAATGGTAACTTTCATTGCTGCTTTAAGTGAGTAATTTTGACCCAGTTTGTTGAAGGGGTGCATTTCGAATGCAACGGCGGGCGAAATGCTAAGTTGAAGGTTGAGTAAAACTTGTCCGGGCTGAAGTTCTACACACCACTCTGAGGTAAATTAGTTTGAGAACAACGTAAGCGTTCAAGTTGTCAAAAATATTATTTTGATAAGAACCGCAATTTATAATAATAAAGTCACGCTAGTACAGATTGTATTACATATTTCACAAAAACATTACACACACAGCAAATGTTTTTTTGTACTTTTACAAGAAAGATTTTTGAAAACCCAGTTGCTAAAATAAAATATTTTGTAGGACTACAACAAATTTCTTGAAAATAAAACGCAATACGTATATGTGAAATACCACAAACTGTAGGCTTGTATTTCAACTAAAATTATTGAGAAGTGTGAATAAAATAATTTTTGTGCTCTCAAAAACAAATTTTATTGAATAAGTAGTGTGGAGATGTGAAAATATTTCGAGTTTTATTTGCGGGGGTTAAAAATGTCAGTTCGGAGACTCGAGTCAACACCCCTCGTGTTATATGTAATGCTATAATGTCAAGCTATTATTACCACACTATTTCGCCTTTCATCATTTCGCTCCGTTTGATACAAAATATGACTGTGTGTATTATCTTATACAAGCATAAAATGAAGTCACCTATTTGGAAGGACTCAGGTTAGTGATTAAAAAAATTACTGCACATCAGAATGGCATTAGAAGTATGCAGAAGGACAGCACACTATCACAGCTGCAGTGTCTTAATTGCAGAATATACTGTTTAAGACTGTTTGCGTCGGGTCAATATATAATGGCATTATGTATACACAAAATAGTATTGTTCGGTTGGTTGTGACAATTACTGGAACTGGGGAAATATACCCGCATGACCGCATAAACCAATATTCTTTAGAAAAGTTAACTTTAAAGGGATTAAGTTCTCTACTCTCAAAAGAAGGGTAGAAAGTACATTCCTTCCCCGTCCCTTCCCGTCGTAATTCTATAATATTTTTCACTAGAGCGTTATTTATAAATACAGACCCTATTTTAAGCGAAATAATGATCACATAATGTAAGAGTTTGTAGCGTTGACTTCACAATACATTGATTTATGGACAGTATTTAGGTGTATTAAACTACGGCTTCAGTAACGTTACAAAGCAAAAAATTTTCAACTGATATTTGTTATTGTATTTTTACAAAAATATGTAAATGCACACTTAACATCTGAATTAAAATTTACAAAATGTTGTACAGTGCAAAGGAGGCCATTAATAACCAGAGTACTTCTCTACAGAAGCCAATACATATTTCTTGAAACCTTCTAGGTTGGACATGAAGTAAATATTTACCCTCTTGAAAAATAATATGTGATGTTAACCAGAGAAGTAAAAAAATAAACCACACGTAAAACTGTATATTTGAATGGCAAGGGAAGGAAATTATTCATATTTATGCAACATCAAGAGCTTTTAGCCATCAATATGTAGACAAATAATTACCAATAGTTACAATGTTCAATTATGTAAGCGATGTTTCAAATATTTTGGCGAGCGTCTTCACAAAAATCTAACTCAACGGGATAGAAATGCAGAATCAACACAAAAGGAAAATATACTAAGAGTGCGAGTGTATTTAGATACTAAATGGATGGGACAATGCCAAGCTACTACTGCTGCTGAACTGCCATAAAATAAACCAACTACCCCTTGGTATGTTTCACTGGGACTTCTATGCTGAGCTTGACGTATGTGTGTCGGATCATTATGAACCAAAGATATAATTTTGCCAAAAACGCAAAACATTCTTTTCCACGTATTGAAGTGCATACTGCTCTATTTGACGCTCCCTGCAGAAAAGTTATACTACAGTGGGTCGCGTGCGTATGTAATGAAGGTGAATGTCATCTGCTGCCCTTGTAAATTGTAAAACATGCTGACTTTTGCCGTGCGACGAAATTTCACTACTCTACCATGAACCACAACACACGCGACCGCGACCACTTCACTGGGAAATACTTGGGCGCTAATTACAGTGTGTACAAAATTGTGGTATTTTTATCCAGTTATATATATATATATATATATATATATATTAGGAATTATGTCATCAAGCAGCCGTCATACAGCATTCCACGCTGTCTTTGGCTAGGCAGTCGTGGGATCCATACATCGTTACCATTAAATATCAAGGTTGAATTAGCTAAACATGGCAAATATCAGGACCACAAAAACCAACAGTCCCACTTCATTTTCGCATCATGAGTTTGGAATGAGAGTATTACATGTAATTTCCCTGTATTTATGGGGTGAGTGACACACGATGTAATTATGGCCCACAATATACTTATTAAACCATATTAAACCCATTGCAGATAATATTGAAACGCTCGGCGCTTAACTAAACAACGATATTCTTATCGCCCCCGACACTTCAAATGATTTAAGCTTTAATGTGCAATCACGGTACGCTGCTACACAGGCTAAAAAATATTGACATAACGCAGCGTTACGACGTAATTTAGCAGTTGTCGCAAATTAAAAAAAAAATACATTTACAAACGAAACCTCAAAAGTAATACATGAAATTTCATTTCTGAATTTCGTATTTTCAGAAAATAAATTTATATTTCTATCTATCTGTTTATGCACCATTTTGAAATGCCCGCAATAAAATTACATGTTGGCAATGATTTACAGGATACTGTTTTGCTTGTGTAGTCAGTTTCTTATTTTTTAATTATTAATAGATTTAAATTTTGTCAAATAAATTATTTGAACACTTATAAAACTGCAACTATAAAACGAAAACTGTAATTCGCATACAAAAGCACAACGATTAATTAGGATGCCACAATCATGTTAAACATATAGGTAATACATTTTTGTATTGTATTATTCACTGCAAGAGTTAATTTGGTCTCGTAAGCAAAACACGCAATGAAAAATCCGTCACAACACATTTAAATAATAACGAAATTAATTACTCACTCGCAAAGCTCTTCCCAAATCCGCACTGCTCCACAGGTGGATCGCTGCCACAGTGCCATCCTGAAAACATACCAAATAATCTCAACAGCCGTGACGCTACAAATATTCTCGCTGTTCGTCGACGTCTTTTTCACACAAACACAAACACGCACACCGCCAGTATCCGACACCCTTGTGGCTCCAACTCCAACAGCTATTCGACTGCGCTCAGAACTCTGGACTTTACACGGTCAGTTCTGAAGAAAATAAAAGCGGGTGGAGCCCAGCAGCTTCAAAACATCTGCCACTCGAGGAGTTGTTTCCCGCACTCGGAGGCCGACGAGCGAAGGAGCGACTGCCGCGCACATCAAATGCGCCGTCGCCTCTNACACAAACACGCACACCGCCAGTATCCGACACCCTTGTGGCTCCAACTCCAACAGCTATTCGACTGCGCTCAGAACGCTGGACTTTACACGGTCAGTTCTGAAGAAAATAAAAGCGGGTGGAGCCCAGCAGCTTCAAAACATCTGCCACTCGAGGAGTTGTTTCCCGCACTCGGAGGCCGAGGAGCGAAGGAGCGACTGCCACGCACATCAAATGCGCCGTCGCCTCTACGCGCAAGGCTCCGAGCTGGTGTGCAGTGTTCCCGTCGTCCTTCTGTAACTATGGGACTTTAAGCGCCGACCATGTCAGTTTATTGGCGGAAAGTGTGTACCAAGGTTCAGTGCAGGCCCCTCGAGTACTTCTGTATGTTTCTGATGCAAACATTTTGAGAAATAGTGCTTGGAAAAAGCCGTTGGTGTGCTCCTAAATGGTGTTTCTAATGTGCGTGATATCCTGAAAGTAACAGACAGGCATGGTCTTCGTAGACAAGCATATTTGGCTCGCGTTTAATAGCTTCGTCAAACACCCCGGGCTTCAAACACTCCGCAACACAGTTCAAGCGCCAGGCAGACGGGCACCTCAAAATGTAGACCTAGCACTTCCTCTCTCCGGATAGCTGCCGTCGCTGCCAATGCTACGGCCACGTGGCATCCAGCTGCCGCAGAACTCATGTCCGCGGCCAATGCTCCAAGAATCATCCCGTACAGGGATGCACTCCCGCTCCAACCGACCGCTGGACCTGTCCCAACTGCGGGGGACATCATGTAGCAGGAGCCCAAGGTCTGCCCCAGGCGACGACGACGAGTGGAGATCATCAAGAAGAACAATCCAGGTAACCCCCCCAAGACCCAGAGAACTGCTGAATCTGTACCAGTGTGGGCTCCCACTTCACCCACAGAAGCCGAGCATCCTTCCTCCAAGAAGATGCCTCCTCGCCACTCCACGTCAGGCCAGCGCCCCCAAGCTTCGCAAATCCAAAGCCTAGAGTTCCACCAACTCGTTCCTTCCCCGCCTGCAACCCAGGGGGTGGGATTCACCACATCATTTCGTGACACCCAAGCCCTGTTGCACCACATTCGCCCATACATCTCCCAAATATATAATACAGTCTACCTTCTCCAACAAGCCACAACCAACTCCGAGGAAATATGAACGATTTAGATTATCAGAGAGAGAGAGACTGTTGGTAATTATCCCAAAGAAGCTAATATTTATGTAATATAATAAAGCCAATATTGATTCAGAATATATTTACGATCTACAATTTGATTATACTTAAAGTATTTATTTGAAGATTCTATCAATGGTTTCTCGAATATATGTGTTCTTTAATATTAAAAAAAATTACATTAGAAAATTGTAATCCTTTAAAAAATATATATTTCCACAGTTAAATAAATAAAAGTTCTGTTATTATCATCGTAATAAATTTTGTAATTTTTTAATTTATGAATAAGTACTGTTGTTATGTTACCTCCAAATGAATCAAAGTAATAAACATCGTTATTAGTTTTATAATATTAAAATACACTGCGTGTCAGGATCTGATGAAATATCTTAAGTTAACGATATCATTTTCATCTTTACACACTTTTGATGGTATTTTATCTGTCATATAAACACCTCTAAGATGTTTGAATTTTATTTCTTTGCGTAATTATTAATATCAATATTAGATATGTGTGCTATTTTTTTTGTTTATCTCTTTTTTCCTTTGCAACAACTCATTCGCCAACATAATTATTTTCCATAGCTAAGTTATGTCTTTGTGGCTTTTCTTAATATTTTGAATTCTTTCTAGTTTGTTTGAGAGAACTGTATGTAGGAATTGCACCACCGCCTAAAGCACCTACCTAATGCATTTAATATTGGAATCAAAAATTGAAAACTTCACCATGATATAGTTCACTTCCCCTCTTTCCAATAATTATCTTATTTATTGTAGGTAATGACAATGTTAATTTCAGTGACTTACATTTCTCTAATTTTTTATTTATCTCCTGAAGCTGATCACGTGTTAAACATTTATCAATATTTATCTCTTCCAATTCATGGATTGATTTATCGAACGTTATGGTTTTATCTTCATTTATATATGAAAAAATTGGTGTAGATTTTGTTCATTTTCAAATTTTTATCCCCCACCTTAATTTTCGTTTCGCAGACATAGTTCCAGCAACAGATTTCCTTTCCCTAATGATGCCTATGTTTATGAACAATTTAGATTATCNCGTTTCGCAGACATAGTTCCAGCAACAGATTTCCTTTCCCTAATGATGCCTATGTTTATGAACAATTTAGATTATCAAAGAGATAAATTGTTGTTAATCATTTCAAAAAAGCTAATATATATGTTTGTTTTAAATTTTTTTCATTTTCAATTTTTTAGCGTAGAAATGTTAAAATATGGTCAAATAGTTAAATCTGTTGATAATCCGGGACTAACTTTTACAATGATGAATGCTTTAAGAGATAATAATGAAATCTATTGGACAGGTGGTTATAAGGTTACTTTCATACGCAGTTCTTCTGACAACTTTTTTTGTGTATATCAAACTAATAAACCTGATGGATCAGTAAAGAGGGATTATGCAGATAATGGCAAAATTATCATTCAGAGGATAGAAATTATGTATCCTTTCGTAGAATACGAAGCAAATACATAGAACTAATGCGATAAAACAGAAGATGTATAGATATCCAAAATTACCGAACATATTTAATTATTTGCAATTTTTATAAAAATAAGTACCTCAAGGTTTAAACACATTTAATTTTGATTTAAAAAAAGATTATTTTAATAATTTTCAGTTCGATATGCCTGAATAAGTAATTGTTGGTTTTCAAATTAATAGATAACATAATGCTAATCAATATGTTCATTTTTCTAAGTTCGATCACTGTGATATAAGCAATATTCATGTTAAGAATGGAAGAAATTAAATTTTTCCTAAATAAAGTTTGAATTAAGACTTTGACCACGAATTTTGTCATAAAATGTATCTGACTTATAATGACATTAGAAACTCTAAGTCAAAAACTGATACAGTTCACCGAATTAATATTATTATTTCATTTCTAGGAGACTGCTTTACATTATTAATTGTACACATAGAAAAAACTATAATTGTTAAAGATAAGACAAAATACAAAATAAGTGTTGATTTTAATAAAGCTGTTCCAGACCATATGCACTGATTAGTCAGTGAAGTATAACTTACGACTATTTAAAAGAGAGAATTACAGAAGATATTTAAAATTTTTATTTCTTTTCTATTAGATACAATTTTGATGCAATTTAATTCGCTGACCATTATATTAAACTAGCTTTTACCAGCGACTTTGTCCGCGTGGGGTTCGTGTTGTGGTTACAATATTTTTTAAAATTGTAAGTATGTCTTTAAAATAGAATACATATTTTAAAAAAGAAAGTGGGAAAGAAATTTAAGTCCAAAAAGAAGAGAATTTTGGCTGTAAAGATAGGATTTGTTATTTGTAGTCGGCCGTGTCAACATGTATCTTAGTATTTTTACAATGTTTATTTGTAAACAATGTCCTACACCATTTTAGAGGATGTCACCAAAAAACCAGGNTGTCCTACACCATTTTAGAGGATGTCACCAAAAAACCAGGCTGAGAGGTGAGCTTACACGCGAGCACGCCACTTAAAACTGACCGCGGGAGAAACAGTCCAGTCTTAAGTCAACTTCTGCGAACTTGAGTTAGCCCCTTCGAATACTTTTACGAACTTTCTAGTTAGTAGAACGGTTTTACTATGGGTTTGATTATTTATTTTTACAGTAATTTCATGAGGTTTCGAGTTAACAGAACCATCTTTTTTTTTTTTCATACGAACTTTAACCCGTCATTTTACCCCTTTCGGGGTTGAATTTTGAAAAATCCTTCCTTAGTGGCTGCTTACATTACATAATGAATGTTTTCTCAAAATTTCTTGTTTCTAAGGTCAATGGTTGAGGCAGAGCGTTGATATATCAGTCAGTCAGTTTTTCCTTTTATATATAGATAATATGGTTTAAGTATATATTATTGCATACTGGTTATTAACTTTTGAATTCCCATTAAAGTAAAATTCATCCAACTATTTTATAACTGAATCATTCTCATCGGATTTCAGTTGTTGCAACTACTGTGTTTACCCACAATCTGCATACACGAATACAATATTTTTTTTCCTTCAAAGTACACGCATATAAGCCGGACGTAAGATTTTCATTTAAAACGAAATAAAGTTAGAATTTTTAATTTTGCAAGTTTTTTATGTGAAAAAAAAATTTTTCTTCATGAAAATTAACAATTCGTCCTAATTATTTTTAGCGCCGAGGCTTTCAAAGTTCTAATTTCTACAATCGTATAAAGAAATTATTTGTAGGATTAAAGCACACACATATTTCAAAGGTTGAAATAAACCTTCAATTTAATATCTTGTTTATCGTTAGTAGTTTACAAATGACCATTAGTAAATCTTTTATATATTTCCAAGTTCTTCACTTTACATAATTTGATATATAAACTTGGCACCCAACGGTAATTTTCCTCATTTGAAATTGTAATTTACTTCCCTCGTACACAAAAATACGTTTTTGCCTCAGATTGACGTTTTAAATGTAGGAAGAAAGATTTATGTCTCTTTCAAAAAGTTATGTTTTTTAATATAATATACGTATACATATTCAGTATAATTTTTCCAGTGTTATACAAATATTTGAAAGGTCGCATCCCATACAGACATTCAGGAAAAGAGCAAAAAGGTCTAAATCAAGTAACCAGTTGCCTGTACAAAAATATTATTGGAATTGTCACTTTTTTTTTTTTTTTTTTTTCAAGATTATTAAACAGCTTCTGAGGTTTTTGTTGTCTTCTGTGTGGTGAACGGTAAGTTCAGTCAACAATACACTTAAGGCGGATTCACAGTATCTTTTTAACGTATGTGCGTTTTCTGTTGGCAGACAATCATACAAAAACGTAACTTTACGCAGCACTATTATTATTTTGTTTTTTGTTTTTGCAGGATTTGTGCAAAGCATGGGGCAATTTTAAAATATTGGCCAAAGAATAACAGAATTTCGTATATTTATGTCTTTACCTGAACAGTTTTAGTTAAAATAATAATATTATTATTTAATCGGACATTCTGATTGGTTGATAATTAAGCCATACGTACGTAAGCACTTGGAAGTTGAAAGTTGAGCTAATCTGCCTCTTTTTTACGTACGCTAAGAGTGAATTTGAAAGCATGCTGTTATCCTTAACAGGGATATAGGGGCGTAAAAAGTTATCGATGAGAGTTATGTAATGAAGAGTGGTTTATTTAACATTAAGGTTGTGCAATATTATATCAATATAAATATGATTTAATATGAACGAGGGAAGCTATAAAAATATACTGAAATATTACATTATATTATTTATTAAAATTTTACCAGCCACGTTATGAATAAAGCCTAATTGGAGAGTCCCCACCTTGTTCATGATTCCGGAGGCTGATTAAGATGGCGCAAGTCGACGGCCGGACACACCCATCGTCAGTGGTCTTCTCGTTCCAATGGCCCGACGACAAAAGACACCGCCCATGGACTACACTGCCCTATATTGGCTGCGTTGTCCCCGTTTACTGGCCGGTGAAGGGGGATTCTGTGGTTTGCGATTTCATAACTAATTTCAGCGATCACGGCCCGTGTACTGGATAAATAAGTGAAGGTGTGATNGAATTTGAAAGCATGCTGTTATCCTTAACAGGGATATAGGGGCGTAAAAAGTTATCGATGAGAGTTATGTAATGAAGAGTGGTTTATTTAACATTAAGGTTGTGCAATATTATATCAATATAAATATGATTTAATATGAACGAGGGAAGCTATAAAAATATACTGAAATATTACATTATATTATTTATTAAAATTTTACCAGCCACGTTATGAATAAAGCCTAATTGGAGAGTCCCCACCTTGTTCATGATTCCGGAGGCTGATTAAGATGGCGCAAGTCGACGGCCGGACACACCCATCTTCAGTGGTCTTCTCGTTCCAATGGCCCGACGACAAAAGACACCGCCCATGGACTACACTGCCCTATATTGGCTGCGTTGTCCCCGTTTACTGGCCGGTGAAGGGGGATTCTGTGGTTTGCGATTTCATAACTAATTTCAGCGATCACGGCCCGTGTACTGGATAAATAAGTGAAGGTGTGATCAGGCAGGCCGCTCAGTTAAGGGCACGACCACAACTCGTAACACGGCATGTATTTATGAGGTGTTTTAATTTTATTTATGAGTGTTTTAATTTCATTCATACGCACGTACGTACGCTACTTGGAGGTCGTGAATCCATCTTTAGTCTATGACGGCGGTTAGTTAGTACGCGAACACATCTGTGAACAAGCGATCAAAATGTTCAAATAATTATGCATGCAGCAGACGGTTTTCTGTAAAAGGGACTCGTGTGACACAATTAGTAATGAGGATACTTGAAACCTCTAACGAAGGATGTATAACGTGTAGTTGTTTACATTACGTGGCTGTAAAAATAGTTTTAAAATAAAACGTGCCAAAGTTTAAAGTTACACACTCTAAGTCCGAATCAGTGATATCAATCAGTGAGATAACATTCACTGAAAGTCAGTTGATAAACTACTGTTGACCGGNCCTAAGTCCGAATCAGTGATATCAATCAGTGAGATAACATTCACTGAAAGTCAGTTGATAAACTACTGTTGACCGGCGAATCAAAAAAATTAACTGGGAACAAGTAATTTATAGCAGTGGAATTCTTGACATTGAGTGGGAATCACAGATAAATCAGTGAAATTCAGCCACTAAATTAATTTGTTTTCTGGCACTGATTATAGATGCTCAGTTTTCACTGTTTTCACTGATTTGGCTCAATTCTCACTGTTTCAAGTTTAGAGTGCAGATACTCGAATGCTATTACAAAATAAATCATTTATGTTTCATTACCTTGTCATGCCAGATTTTTTTAAATAATATTGCTATTTCTATTCGATATCAATAATATTTCTACTAAGAAGCATTTTTTTAAGTTAACCACTTTCTTGTCAGCAAACACTACTACTTTGTCAACAAAAAATTATATTCTAGAAAATTTAGGATTGCGAGTAACGTATTTGTTCCCTACATAGTGAGGCGTTTCCCTTACAACTTTAGCAGACGTATTTTATATTTTTGTTTCAAACTCAAAACTTTTTAAGAGGAAGACGTGAAAAGGAACTTGTAGCGAGAATTTCAGTAAATATCACAACACTGCGCTCTAACTATTCACAGAGTGCATGCAGTAGGGGACGTTATTCGGCCATTTATTTCCGACATTATCACGTAGAATGTCAGAACACTCCCTCGCTGACATTTGGCCGCAGACGCGCGCTGCTAGCGCCTCGGTGCTTGAACTTTGAACTATCGCCAAGAATTCTCTTTCCCCGCACACCCTCTCCTTTCATCCATCCCCCCCGTCCTCCTTCCTCTTTTCGCCGCGCATGTCCGGGGTGGTTTTGGGGGGAGGCAGAGAAGGAGAGCGAAGCAGAGAAAGGGTGGACACAGAAATCAATAGAGTGTGAAGAAGACAAAGTTGAAAACTATTGACACAGTCAAAAAATGTCTGGGTGGGCCTTGTCTTCCAGCAGAAGATGTATATCTATATATATGAGTAAAGGCCTGTTCCCAGTAAACTGAGAACTTTTGAAAGCCCGGCGTAATATATATTTGTCTGCACATTGCGTATTCTTCCGCCGCACGTAAAATTAACGTTGCCATGGGCGTGATCACTTTATTTATGCGTCTCAGTCAAACTAAACTGTAGAATTATTACAAAAGCAAATATTTTACCAATTTTCCAATTATTGCACTTCCATGCTTTACAAAAACATAAAGCTAAATATATCACTTCAATGCTCACAAATGTTTACCTTACATTTTAATTCAATGTTAAAAAATGGGAACTACTTTCACTCCGTCGTTGCCATCTTTATTTGGCGCGTGCCAGTCAGTATGCCCGTTGAAATATATGTAGGTGGATGCAGTGAAAGTTTTCAAAGTTTGATTTCAAAAGTGCTTAATTGACCGTGAATAGCATATATCACTAATTTGGCAATTTCATGCCTATGATGTACCAACAACAGCTAAAATTTCCCTTCCAACATTTTGAAACTTAAAATTACCATACGTTTCCTACAATACAAAAAAAAATTTCTAAAGATTTTTTTTCCACAAGCGTAGAAGTCTAAAGGTGTAATGCAATTTGAAAAGAATCAAGATTGGAGACAATATTTAAGAGAAAATAATATCCATGATTATGTATTTTGCTTCTCAGAAGTCGTTGTAGTAATAAATTAATACTTGGAGAATAATTTCTCATATTTTAGATGTGTATTTCTATTATAACGCCGTATAAGGAAATAAACGAGTGCAACAAATTAATCATTGGTCAGCAGTTAAATGTAGCTCATTAAAAATAAAAACGTTTTTCCATTTTCAGATGTAAAGTATTAATTAATTGACCTTACTTTCTAACTCAAATTTTTTGCAGACAAAAAAAAACTAGTCTTATGGACGTTTATATTAGAACTTCATTCTATTCAACACAAAAGTAAACGTGATAAGTTTCTAGGAATAATATGAAGAAAAAAAAAATTAAATTATTTGGTATATGCGACAATGTTTTACACTGAATGTTTCATCTTAGTTTGTCACTGTTGGGAACTAAGCAGAGAATTATAAATCTCCTCATCCAACACAATGCTTGTCGTCTCATTCTCCCAGCGTACTGTTTTTTTATTTATATGTAGGTACTTTTTTGAACTGTATTCAGTTATATGTATGTGTTGAATTCCCTTGTATTCACGATAAATACTAGTCGCCGTATCGAAATAGCAAGCGGAGAAAATGCCCGGTACACAGATAGTTAACACTACCAACATGCTAGTGATGAGAGAGAGAGAGAGAGAGAGAGAGAGTTAAGACGCGAGGAAAAATTATTACTCACAAAGCTTCAGGGCGGCATTCAACACGCGCTCTGTCCCTTTCAATTTTGGTACGCTAAGTGCACGATTCAACACACTCGGTACACAGTTCGGAGTTCTAATTCCACCGGCTAAGTAATTCGACCTTTTCTTAACAGGATTCATTGAGAGACGAACAAAGGGTAAGATATATTGTTTTCATCGTTTCGCCAGATAAGGGATCGCCTCGAAACAACAAACACATTTGTTTGGCCTGCAGGTAGATGCTGAAGCGAAAATAACATCGGTGCTTGCTTTTACAGGAAGAGGAACGAGCGCCATAGACACCCGGGACGGGACGAGTCAGTCTACGTTCAGCACTTCGCCACTTACCTAGGACTGGGATCACAAAGACGGCCGGAGCATGAAACAAAGCAAGCACGACGTGATTTAAAATGAAATTCGCATAGGTGCACGAAATCTACCAGAACTTCTCAAATCTGATCAAACATTACTGCTACCTGCCGCCTGTTCATATTTCAGCGAAAATTAAATGCACATGCGACGCGCTACGACATTGATTATACGTCTAGCTTAGTGTCAAGGCTTAAGTTAATATATAGCAGCGTTATGATAGTCGCGATGCAATCTATTATCACTGGACACAACCACTAAAATATATAAATGCAGGCAGTTCAGATTTTTTTTTTTTACTGGATTACGTATAGTTGCAATAAAAAAATCACGTCACCGCCACGGGAATTTACACCAGCGTTATTTCTAAAAATTGTTTTTATCAAAAACTTTACGACATTATGGGAGTATTTTTTTATAGCCTATGTGGCTATTCGAGGATATCGGTGGCCATCGAATTTGCTTGTTAAATAAAATAGATTCCTCTTATCTGCTGACTAATTTTGTCATCGGGGATATCAACACAGGCGCGAAACATGAAGCTTTGTAACTAAGCATCGCACAGAGTCGCAGCCAAAAGCGAGAAAGACACAGATANACACAGGCGCGAAACATGAAGCTTTGTAACTAAGCATCGCACAGAGTCGCAGCCAAAAGCGAGAAAGACACAGATAAAAAAAAAGGGGGAAAATGTTTCCCATATTTCCTCGAGCACTTCGTAAAATACGGATTTTTTGTAATTTAATCTCAAGTTTTTTCTCTTTGACTGTATCTCAGTCAGACAACACTTCCATTATTTCCAAAACGTTTTTCATTTGCATCCTTTTCTACAACGTAATGGTATGGATTTGGTAATAATTAACATATTGACAGGAATATATTAAAGTTTTGCAATTTTTAAAGTCATACGAATATAGAATATTATTCTTGATCAAATTGTTAATTTCTTTGTTAATATAATTGTACTGTTATCCCCGCACCATTCTTTTATCGGTAACCTACATACGTGGGAAGTGTCTTACGCCGTAGAGTTTTTGAAGGTTATTCCAAATGTATCGCATATGCAATAATCAAACATTTCCTCATAATTGTTTCGTGAATACGTGAATTCTTTTGATTTCAATACGATTTTCAACAACAAAATCTCTAAAACAGAACTTAATCATGATACAAACTTGAGCTCGTCCACTAAGGGAGGCATGGGGCATAAATAAAAGCTATTAAGGTTAATCTATTTTAAAATTATATTAAAGCCAGCTGAGAAGATCCAAAAAAGGGCAGACCTCCATTATTGTTTTTGCTAACTATGAGAGCAACTGTTTTACCACTGTGATGTATTTATGCCGAGCTATTTCTGACTTCGTAAATTTGTATATGTTATCGTGGGGCGCGATATCACGGGAAATGAATGTCCTAGTATTAAAAAACACTTTTTCACAATTTTGGCATAAACAGTTTTCTAAACCTGCGTTTTATTTTACTCTTTTCTGTGTGCAATAAAATATTTTGTTGTTGAAACCAAATTATTTTGTTGGTCTTATTTGGTTGCACCAAACAAAAATTTGGTTGGTGCAAATAAAAATTTGTTTGGCTCTACGTACATGAACCAGTTTCGGTTATTATAAAAAAATCTAAACACGACAGAGATTCAAACTTTGATCCGCTACACCCGAGTGCTGTGCTGTGCCTTACCAACCTCACCTAAAGTGACTAGTGACGCCGACGGGATGTTTTTGGATATATGCAGTTAAAATACTCGACAACGTGACCAAATAAATATTTCACGTTTTAAAGCTTTAGTTTTTACTTTCCGGTTGAATTTGTGTTAGTGTAATGTTTATAACATTATTAAGCACCAATAAATGCACTAATAAACACCTTTACTGTTCTAATTGTCACAGAAAATACAAACAAAATCTCTCGAGCTGTATTTTCGAACGAAGGCAGTCAAATTAGTGGCCAAACAAATATAAACAGTTGACTCAACTTAATATTTTATTGACAGTCCAATTTGTTTGGGCCCAACACAGAGGTTTTGTTAATTAAAACGTGTATTTTGTTAGATGAACAAACTTATTTTGTTGCTTTTCAAGTTTTGTTTAGTTCGACAAAAAAATTTTTTGTAATAACAAAATATATTTTTGGCCCTGTACAAATAAATATTTCGTTGGCTTTTCTCTCAGTGTAGAGTGAGTGCGCACAAATGCGGTGCGTTGTCGTTTTGGTGAAATTTTCTAGACTTAGTTAAAAACTTTGTTTGCATGCGGCGGAGCAGGGCTTCAGAAAAGTTGGAAGGTGCCGCGAATGGACTATATTAATGCAGTATCAAAAATCTGACAGCTGCACGTGAAGTGCGCATGGCGGCTATAAAGGTGGAAGTGCATTCTACGAGCACGAGGAAGGAACCTAACGGCCGATAGGGATGTTGATACCGGGAAAAATATCGATATTATTTATATTGGTTATATATATGTAAGTATCGTTTTACGAAACGATATATGCAACAAAATAAAAATATAGATTTCCGGTTCATCAGAATTTGATATTTTATGTACTAAAGGATTTTACAAATGTAAAATTGCCTGGAATATTACATATTGAGGACACGAGTCATTACATAAATATATGGTGCCTGTTTTTGGTGCATGTTGCCAAAGTAAACATAGTAATTTCTCAATTCAATTTTTGTATTCAAAACAAAGCTTGTTAAAAGATCATTTGAAAAGTATTCACTTCCGATTCCTGGAAAAAGTAATTGATATCGATTAAAATAAATCGTTGAAATATTTCAACGGTTTATATCGATATGTCGTTAATATAATATCGTCATTTCTATTTATCGATAATTTGTTCAACATCGCTAACGACCAAGGCGTGACTCCTGGAAGGCGCGCCCCGCCTCACGGGGCGGCGGCGTCTTAAAGCCCTTCGCGTCNAAGCTGCGCATGCTAGCGGAGGGCGGGTTGGACGCGCGCGGGCTATGATATGATTATGATCGCAAGGCGTCGCCATGGTTACCGGAGGCGGGAAAGAGGGTGGTGTGTGTGTGTGTGTGTGTATGTTGTTTGCCCCTCTTCCCCGCACCCAGCCACTACTTCCAGCCAGTGGCCGGGGCTTATAAAGCGGGAACAATGGGGACGGCCGCATTCGACTGAGGTCCGTCGTGGAAGGCGGTTTGCCTGGGTCGAGGGGTTGGTCCTCGCCGCCTTCTTCTTCATCTTCGCCATCTTCTTCTGTGGGGCTCCAAGACGGCGCGCCGCGACGCCCCAGGTAAGCGATCTAACACCTCTCTCCTTCTCCGGCCTTGCCGATCTTCCCGGTATTCGCAGGGTGCTGTTGTCGCCCTTCGCCTAACGCTCCAGGGGCGCTATGCAACCCGCAATAACTCCAATTTAACTCATCAGTATTTTCGCTACAGTTTTAGCAACAAAAGCGGTGCCTTGTTAGAAATTATCTTCTATTTCATCAGTAGTGCAGTCGCTTCAGTTCGAAATGCGTTCTCCGAAATCAGCCATAACTTACGGTTTTATCACAAATTTGATGAATAAGGACAGTTGTGAAAGATTGCTGCGAAATCGTTCCTTGTGCCTGATTTCCGAGAATCCTTTCCAAACAAGAGCGACTGCATATTTAATCAAATGCGAAGATAAGTTGCGCAGTGTGCTTGAAACGTTGGAATAACTTCTTAAGATAGCGTGGACGCGGGAGATTTTTCATGCGTTCAAGACCGGCAAGAGCGGGCGATAAGGGCGACACCAACGCTCACGCCTAGCGGCTAATCACTCTTACGTTCAAGGCGTGCAAGAGTTCCTGCCGGTTTTCTGTAATACGAAAATTACATTTATTTCGGCAGGACTCTGTTACGCGCTACGAAAGCCCACAAATTATACGCCCATATTGTTGTACATTTCTCCTACATCTTTAGCAAACTACGCAAGCAAGCTCTAAAAATGCCAATTTTTGTTACCGTTTATGCGATATTTTTTTTTTAATCTTTGAATACACTTAATATGATTAAAGTGAAATAATATACGGACTTGGATAGAGATTTATTTACCGAGACATGTGTAACCACGCAAACAACGTATGGAATAAAANAAAATAATATACGGACTTGGATAGAGATTTATTTACCGAGACATGTGTAACCACGCAAACAACGTATGGAATAAAAATACATTCTGGATTACTAAGGCCGATAGCAGCGCCCCACGTGTCGGGACCGCGAAGCAGTAGGCAGGTGCGAACAGCGTGTTTCAATTGTTTCTTTGCCTGCTGCCATGCCGAAAGTGAAGAGAGTATAGAAGGCGCTGACACTGGTTGTTCACGATTAAGTGAGCAGTTTTGAAAGTCCTGCTTAGGATCTGCTTTTCTTCTAGTTTTGTATCCTTCCGCTATGCGTAAGTTTAACATCGCCGTGAACCGTCTCACTTTATTCACGCTTCACACAAACGGAAACCTAGGGAATTTTATTAAAGTAAATGTGTTAAGAATGTGCGAATTCGTGCTTTTACTTGTACAAAACAAGAAACACTCATTTCATGATTCACAAATTTACATATTACATTCTCAATACAACGTCGAATCTTCGAAATAATTTTACGAGTATTAATTCACTGCCAACTTATCTGTGAGCCAGCATAACAGTGCATTGTAGCATAAATGTAATTACGAGCAGTGGCATTGTTTTCAAAAGTTGTTTTCAAAAGTGCTCACGTTACCGTGAGCAGCCTTTTTATGTGACGGTGCTGTTTATTTTTTCAAAGTTAATGCGATTTAATTCACGAAAGCTTCCGCTACTCTCTTACAAATCACTGGAAATGACGACGTGTTTTCCCTATTTCGCGAAATGGCTGCTGCCTGTTAAGGGTGTAAGCGGACAACGACGCAAAAAACGAACGAATTAACTTCTGTTAGTCCGTACGTCACGACTGTAATAGAAAATATAAGGTAGTGTGTGAACGTCAGCTGCACATTAATTACCTTCTAAGTCACAGTGAACTATCATTTTGTCAACAGACTTGTCAAAACTAGTGGGTGAAACTCTTGGTTAGAATAGTGATTTCGTAATACGTGTTGCTGTGCAGTTTTAATCTACATCAAATATTTTTAACGAAGCAAAGTGTGTGTGTGTNGTGATTTCGTAATACGTGTTGCTGTGCAGTTTTAATCTACATCAAATATTTTTAACGAAGCAAAGTGTGTGTGTGTGTCTATATATATATATATAGGTGGGCCAGAGTTGGAAAACTTATTTTAAATAAAATTTTACATCACTATTAGATTTTTTTTTTATTTCGTCAGTACTGCCAACTTTGGGAAAATGCGCAGAAGACAAACGACAGTCTACCTCATCTTTACTCTTTGGTGGGGCGGTACTTGCGTGAATGAACTTTGAAAATCTCCTCAACAATCCACCCTCGACTACTTGAAATCAGACGAGTAGTAGCCTATCCTAACAGGACCATCGAAACCAACCTAGATAGTAGGTAATCAAAAGTTATTGTAGGTTAAAACGCGAATACTATTAAGATTTCAGTCAAAACTAAAGCGAGCATATCAAACCGCGTTATGATCTTCGAAGTAACAAGAATAAATGGTCGAATATTTCTTGAGTGTGTGAATTTAATTATTTTCGACGTTTTTTTTGTCGTTGGCTGCCATGGTATGGTAATAGTCAGGGTCAGGAAAATTTCGCGAATTTATTTTAGGACACGCTATACTTCAAATACATGTACATAGTAGTTAAGTTTGCAATTGGCTCTCAGTTTAGACACGCCCAGGTGAACTCTGAGCCAACAAGAGACCTGCAAGGAACCAAGGACAGAATCTCGTGTCAACTGTTCTGGAGTAAAACTGATCACTCACTCGAGCAGCAGCCAATGAACAGATAGCTGTGGATCGACAGTACATTGGGCAGTGAAGTATAGCCTATAGGTCGTTCGCGAAATTTTCCTGTATAGTTATTCACAACAGAGAGGGGTGCGGGTGAATGCAACGATCTATTCCCTTACCACACAGATATAATTTCATTTTCGAAAGTTTCGTCGCAGCTGAGCCCATACGCCTTTTACAAACCAGTTGGAAAGACGGCGTGCTTGTCTGCATTTGCAATACGGCGGTCGTCTGTTCAGAGTGAGTGCGGACAACGGCGTAAAATACAAGTTATTGGCTGCGTCATTTGACTGTTCTCGTGTGGTAGCACTGCACTCGTTTCACCACGGCGACCCTGTTGGAGTCTTCTGTTGTGCTCTTCTTGTGAGTGTGTAAAGGCTGTTCACGATAAAGTGGGCAATTTTGAAATCAACCTTAGAAATAAGTCACTGCTTCTACCTGAATATGATTTAACGGGTGCACTGAGTGACATTCGCCCAGTAAAGTTGGTAACGACGGAGGGAAAGTAATTCCATATCTTAACGTGGAATAAAAAGTGTTAGGTAACCATTTGTGGTAACTTAAATTATTGGTTTCGAATTCTGTCTTTTTTTTTAATGCGTCGAAGTGAAAAATGAGCCGGTTTGTAAAGCATGTAATTTTATAATAATTACATATTTTCACTTCACCGACGCATGAATAAAGTGACGAGGCCCATGGCAATGTTAATTTTACATAAAGCGGAAGAATACACAACGTGCATACAAGTAGATCTTAAGCTAGGCTTTCAAAAGTGCTTAGTTTACTGTGAACAGCCAATGTGTGTGTGTGTGTGTGTGTGAGAGAGAGAGAGAGAGAGAGAGAGAGAGAGAGAGAGAGAGAGAGAGAGCAAAAAGCTGTCTGCATCGTGCACACGAGCACAAAAAAACTGCTGCGAGCTTATTCCAGTTCTGTAAACTGACCAAAACGTGCATCTTATCATAACGTGTTTTATTGCAGACTTTGATATAAGACCACTTCAAGGTTACTGCAATGTTACCACAGGAAACACACTACTCTTCAGCTCTTAGTGATTTCTTTTAATCAACACGTCTAAAAGAATTAAATTTTAACGTATCTGGTAATATATTTTCAGTTACGTAGCCAAGTTTCATGTGCCAAGAAAATATATCTGCAAATGAGTAGGATATTTTTCAAATAAATTATGTCTTGTACGATTCTTTTTGTCTCGAGTTAATCAATGAACATAGCGTTGGCCATTTTGGAAGAATTAGTATGAAGAAGAGGTATTTGGGGAGTCTTGTGCAGGTTCCCTTACGAGCAATACGTGATATTCAAAATTACAGTTCTGAAAACATATTTGTATATCAGGTAACGTATTATAAAATCAGAATCTGTAAAATTATAGAAGCTAAATATTTTTTTCTGGTGATACGTTGTTATATTGTAATTTCAAACATTCAGGCATGAAGAAAAAAAGATTCAGATATAAACTTTTTTTACCCTGAAGAGTCGATGTAACTGTTTTGAAGATAGGTTTTTGAAGTTCGCTTCAATTATCATTATTAAGAGAGGAAATACGCGTTTGACTAAGCACAAAACAAGTAAGATTTATTTGCCTAAACACAATATAAGAAGTCGACGTAAAATAAACCTACAACTTCTATGCAAGTTAATTTTCCTTGCGCTTAAGGTAAACTACGTTTCTTTGTTAAGGCCTCTTGCATTGTTGAACCGACAAAACCAAATTAAAAATTTCCGAGATATGCGGCTGATTCGTTGTATAAATACCTGAAATATAATCTAACATTTATTTCCTTTAACGCCGTTAAGGTAAATGAGGATCTTAATATAAAGGATAATAATTGGGTATGTCAATTCCGAATTACATAATTTCATCAGTACGGAACGAGAAGGCAAAAACACTACGACGGAATCGAACTCGTGGCCTCCTGAATTTGAGGAAGTTCGGTTTAGTTCGGAAGGTCCGCGTCTGCAAGATTACAACTTTCACTCCAACTAATGCGTATTGCAAAACACGAATGGAAAAGAGAAAGAAATAAAAAAAACTTAACCTCCTCCTCCCCAACGACCAGTCCCGAGAATCACGATCATCAGCAAAGTTGCATGTAAAATGAAAGGATCGCCAACTGTTAAAATCCAGGCAAATCGAATACCTATTTGCCTCGCTCGGTATTTTTTTTATTACAGAAACTTACTTCCCCGTATCGCCGTGAAACGTGGTTCACGTTTGCCGCTGTTCAGTCCAATACTGCTCGCTTTGGAATTTGGGAATTTTCGGTATTTGCAAACGTAAAGTTTTAAATGGTGGAAATAGCTGTTGAGTCGAGTTCCATTGATCTGGAGTAAGACATAGAGAAATATTTGGCTTATCCGAGAACGAGTGTGGTGACAGTCGTAACACCTCCCATTAACCACGAGTATAAAAACAAACTAAACACGTGAAATTTGTAGCCTAATTAATTTATGAAAACATTTAGTTTTGTAGGGTCTTAAAATATAACTATTTTAATCATTCCTGCCTTACATTATCACGCTATATAATAATACCAAGATGTTACTTTATCTCCTCGTAACATTAAACCCTTCCGTAGAGTATTCCTGAACAAGCCACAGATAAAAAACAGCGTTTCTGGAATCACTTAAATAGCAGTTATTTAACAGTGAGTTGTTATGATGTTCTACGAATAATACTGGAACAGGAACTGATTCACAGGGTATGCCGACGGATTCACCGGTTGGTATCAGCTTGTTGAATGAATACACAATGAGTGTCAGTTCAGTGATTAAAATCACTGATACAGAATTGCATCGTATAGCGCTTGATTCGTGCAATAGACGTTGAGAAAAAAACACGTTACGATTCCAAAAACGAAGTTGGTTCTTTTTCGGCATCAATATGCGCACAGGGGTTTTCTGCCAATGGACACGTCTGTTAATGTCGCTGATCTACTTGTTGGCACTTTTCACTCTTGCATACTTTTCAGTTACTTACGTCTCCACTTCTGTGGTTTCGCTGATAATTTAGGACTTGGTTTACAACCTAACATTAAATCAAAACAGCAGGCCTTATCAGTAAGTCTACAAGCAACTCTACCCTTGCACTCAAACATTACAGCATTAATTCTTTTCTATTAATATAATAATGTCATAATTTATGAATTTGGTAACACTGGAGGCCATGCGTCTACGAGTGTCAATATTTGGTTAATAACTAAGGGGTGCAAAGCCATGAATATGAATTTTAAGATGTTAAAAATTTCGTTTATGCTAAAAATCAAATAAAATGTATGGTTATACCCAAAAAACTACAGAAGCAAACTGTGGAGACCACTAAGGATATCTTGTGATATATTTAAAGTTATAGTTGTCTGGAAAACACTGAAAAATTAAAAATTCCAGATAAAAAGTTTTCCTAGGAAGAGAGCCGAATCCCCCCCTCCCACTCCAACATCACCGCTCACCGCCGTCAACATTGGAGTGGCCTTGCCCGTGCCTGAAGAGAGCATTTTGTCTTTCAAAATTCACTCGTCCACGACATTAGTATGCAATAGAGAGGTAATCCTCCTTGAAGACCTTAGAATAACGTATACATTTACAACCAAATGAATTCCATTCTATAAAGTCAGATTTTACACAAGATCAAACTGACTGCTAGATTCGGACCCTTCCGACACACAGAACCACATTTTAAATTTTAGTTAACATAGTGGTATAGTTTGTTTGAATACCGAATCGCTGAAAATTTGACGTTAGAAAAAATTGTTATGCTGACAGAACGACACGAGAGTACAAGTAGTAACAGTCGCTTCAACAAGTTTAAGTTAATAACACCCGAGACCTATCATATTTTGTTGTACAGCGATGCCATTATTGGAAACGTAAGAATAAATAAATTCTTATAATTTATTTCACATATTCCTCCAGTTTTATGAGTATGACTACGAGCATGAGTTTTATTTTTGTAAGGTTGTGCACTGTCATCTCGAAGTATGAAGGAAAGTCTTTAACCTGCTTGCACAGTTAATGTACAGAAGTCTTATATGTACTTCAGGAACCGTAAGAGACTATTTTCCTTTAAATTGAGTTCAAGAATTCGCCTATACTACGCAAGAGGCTGGATAAATATTTGAAGTAGGGTATTTCATTTTTTAGCTCATGTGTGTGCTTACCATGCAAACGTCCAGGTACTATTAAACAATATCAATAAAATGCCAGTTTCATTCTTATTTCTTAAGATACGTGACTTATGAACCGATTAACTGAAGCATCGGCACGGACAATTAAATCTTTATAGAAAGAGTGTGACAATAAATAACCCCAGACTTCCAATTTTCGGTTCTAATCAATGACCCGATAGGCTTATTGGTTTCATTATAGCATTTACGGCGAAAGGAAATATACAACCATATTGCATTACACAATAGAAAGAAACGTCACATATCTTTGAAAACTAAACAGCAGAAGCTAGTTATTTCGGATGCTTTGCATATAGAGCTTTTCAAACATAAAGATAATATTAAATATGAATACGTGCACTCTGGTTTCTAAGCGCGAGACGACGTGGGAAAAGCTTCCGGTTTCAGTGCTTCAATTTTTAAATTGGCTATAAACGGATAGAAGGGCCATTGTGACTGCGTGGGTACTGCACGGTCATCCCCCCTACCCTTTTTTCTGACCACACACACACATACGCACCTCCACCACAATCCCCCCTTCGCGGTTAACCGGGATTGTCACGCATGATTTCCGTAAGTGGAAAACCTGTTGAACTTTACCGTCGACCTCTTCTTTGAGCATTGCTGTTCCGATTTTTTTTCTAACCTACCTTAAAAACTAAAAGAAGAGTCGGAGGTCCTGGGTAAGGATGGGACCTAAGTGCGCCTCAGGACTTAGCCCTTAAACGCCTAGGCACGCAGGGAAGGTTCTAACTACAAAAGCACGTGCTCGTGGCTTTACTGGGATTGGGCAAACATGGCGGCCGAGATTGGGGCCGTGCTTACGTCCCATGCTAACCTAAACTGAAGTGCAAAGGGAGTGGGGGAAAACCGGCATATCTACGGGAAAGAATTGCTTCCATCTCGCTCANTAACCTAAACTGAAGTGCAAAGGGAGTGGGGGAAAACCGGCATATCTACGGGAAAGAATTGCTTCCATCTCGCTCACTTCCATGGTCGCTGAAGATTTTACCTTGAGCTAATTTCCGCGTTTGAAGTCGAGAAGCTCGGGAGCGAGTTTTACNGCTTCCATCTCGCTCATTTCCATGGTCGCTGAAGATTTTACCTTGAGCTAATTTCCGCGTTTGAAGTCGAGAAGCTAGGGAGCGAGTTTTACGCGCATCAAGTGCGCCATTGCCAATACGCGCACGGCTATGAACTGCCGTGTAGTTTTCTCGTCGTGCTGCCCACACCTGAGCGGTTTTAACCGGCGGCGGTGCTATCGTTGTATTGGTGGAAAGTCGGTAGCAAGTTTCAGTGCACGGCCCTTGAGTGTTTTTGCGTGCATCTGATGCGTACGTTTCGTGATAACGGCGCTAGCTTTGAAAAGGCTGTTTTTATGCATGCTGGGAGAACTCCGAGATGGTATGACGTGACGTCTNATAACGGCGCTAGCTTTGAAAAGGCTGTTTTTATGCATGCTGGGAGAACTCCGAGATGGTATGACGTGACGTCTTGAAAGCACTGGAACGAGCCTCGTCCGAAGTGTTTGCTTTCCTCGTAGATCAGAACACCGGACGCGCGTTTAATAGTTCCGAGGAAACAAGTGTATTTTGAAACACCCTGCGACGCACTTCGAGCGCTAGGTAGGCGGGCGGGCCCCCGTAAGACACTCTGCATTTCTCGTCTCAGCTACAGTTGGCTGGCAAATGTTTTACCGGCACGCTGAGCAGTTTGCTTCGAGTAAAGTTGACAACGCTGTAGGAAATGTAGTGCATCTTGTGAAGCGTTTTTATTGATGGATAATTGTCTATAATGTAAGTTTTCTTTTGCGTGTGACGGAAACGGTTGTTCACGGTAAAGTGAGCAGTTTCGAAATCAACGTGTGAAAAAGTAAATCACTTACACATGATATCACATGCTAAGTACACACACACTACCACGCTGGCTCCCTGTAAAGTTAACAGTGAATTCATGAAAATAGTTATAATACATGATGCTATATTGCTAGAGTAATTTTAAAATTTATGACTACTGATGTTGGTGGGGTTTTTTTTTTTTTTTTTAAATAAGAGCACAAATGTACATATTATTAGGACATTTACTTTTCTAAAAGTTCCTCGGTTAAGATTGAATGACGCCTTGAATAAAGCAAACGGCAATATTAATTTTACATAAGGCGGAAGGATACAACATTTGGGGAAGAATAGGACCTAAGCAGAGCTTTCAAAATGGTCACTTTATCGTGAACAGCCTATCCTTGTTAATGAACCAGGAGGCATATGTTTTTTACAGGCATGATAAGAATATTACAGACTTTGAGAAGAATTGCATTTTAGCTTAGGGATAGGGGCATGAAAAATTCGCCTTTTTATCTGGGAGTACGATATACTTCGCCGTCCTATGTATTTTCGAGTAAATACCATTTGTTCATTATCTTGCGCGACGGCGGGGAGTCAGCAGCCATTTTAGCTTGGTTTGAAGTGGTTAAGCGGTCCTGCCTATAGTAAGTAGTTTCCTACTGGTACAAAGCCGTGCAGGGCGTCACAAACTAACTGTATTCCGGTGACCAAAGCGATACAAAGGCACGCGTGTTTGAATTCTAATTTACCTTTAAATAATAATGCGAAGTTTGCAGCTCTCTACTTATAAATACGGACAACCAGTTTTCGAAAAAATATTTCATGACCGGTTGTATTTCATAACCATTCAGCTCATATCCACTTCCGCCTTTGGATAATTTACATGTTATGCGTCGTAGCTGTCTAACCGCGAATTACAGACGTAAAAGTATCAGAGTAACGTAATTCAGATTGGTCACTCGAGCTAGAAAATGTCTTCTCGCAAATACAAGTGGCCAATAAGCAAAATAAAACTGCTGATATGCCCGTAGCGTGTTGGAATATAGTGTGCGGGGGAAATCTTTTGGCAAAATTTGGCTGTCGTTCCCGTTAAAAGGGACAATTTCATACTCTAGAGGCGTGTCCAATGTTTTGCTTCGCCCTGTGTCGTTCCTGAGCTTTCGAAAGTGCTCAACTGACTGCGACAATGTATATCTGGAGGGCTGCTTGCCGCTTTTGTAAATCACATTAGGGCGGCTTTCGGAAGTTTGCTTTGGCCNTACAGTTGGCTGGCAAATGTTTTACCGGCACGCTGAGCAGTTTGCTTCGAGTAAAGTTGACAACGCTGTAGGAAATATAGTGCATCTTGTGAAGCGTTTTTATTGATGGATAATTGTCTATAATGTAGTTTTCTTTTGCATGTGACGGAAACGGTTGTTCACGGTAAAGTGAGCAGTTTCGAAATCAACGTGTGAAAAAGTAAATCACTACCCGTAACTACACATGATATCACATGCTAAGTACACACACACTACCACGCTGGCTCCCTGTAAAGTTAACAGTGAATTCATGAAAATAGTTATAATACATGATGTTATATTGCTAGAGAAATTTTAAAATTTATGACTACTGATGTTGGTGGGTTTTTTTTTTTTTTTTTTTTTTTTTTCAAATAAGAGCACAAATGTACATATTATTAGAACATTTACTTTTCTAAAAGTTCGTCGGTTAAGCTTGAATGACGCCTTGAATAAAGCAAACGGCAATATTAATTTTACATAAGGCGGAAGGATACAACATTTGGGGAAGAATAGGACCTAAGCAGAGCTTTCAAAATGGTCACTTTATCGTGAACAGCCTATCCTTGNATACAACATTTGGGGAAGAATAGGACCTAAGCAGAGCTTTCAAAATGGTCACTTTATCGTGAACAGCCTATCCTTGAACAGCCTAACCAGGAGGCATATGTCTTTTACAGGCATGATAAGAATATTACAGACTTTGAGAAGAATTGCATTTTAGCTTAGGGATAGGAGCATGAAAAATTCGCCTTTTTATCTGGGAGCACGATATACTTCGCCGTCCTATGTATTTTCGAGTCAATACCATTTGTNATTCGCCTTTTTATCTGGGAGCACGATATACTTCGCCGTCCTATGTATTTTCGAGTCAATACCATTTGTTCATTATCTTGCGCGACGGCGGGGAGTCAGCTGCCATTTTAACTTGGTTTGAAGTGGTTAAGTAGTCCTACCTATAGTAAGTAGTTTCCTACTTGTACAAAGCCGTGCAGGGCGTCATAAACTAACTGTATTCCAGTGACCAAAGCAATACAAAGGCACACGTGTTTGAATTCTAATTTACCTTAAAATAATAACGCGAAGTTTGCAGGTCTCTACTTATAAATACGGACACCCAGTTTTCGAGAAAATATTTCATGACCGGTTGTATTTCATAACCATTCAGCTCATATCCACCTCCGTCTTTGGATAATTTACGTGTTATGCGCCGTAGATGTGTGACCGCGAATTACAGACGTAACAGTATCAGAGTAACTTAATTCAGATTTGTCACTCGAGCTAGAAAATGTCTTCTCGCAAATACAAGTGGCCAATAAGCAAAATAAAACTGCTGATATGCCCGTAGCGTGTTGGAATCAAGTGTGCGGGGGAAATCTTTTGGCAAAATTTGGCTGTCGTTCCCGTTAAAAGGGACAATTTCATACGCTAGAGGCGTGTCCAATGTTTCGCTTCGGCCTGTGTCGTTCCTGAGCTTTCGAAAGTGCTCAACTGACTGCAACAATGTATATCTGGAGGGCTGCTTGCCGCTTTTGTAAATCACATTAGGGCGGCTTTCGGAAGTTTGCTTTGGCCAGGACGAGACAGGAGCCAGCCAGTTGGGGGTCGCGTGAAGACCAACCCTCCTGAACCCCTGGGAGCCTCTGGTCAAACATTGACGCGGTGGGGAGTTGGGGGAGGGGAGTGAAAGGGGTTGCACTGTATGGCGCCTAAATACGTGTGTAATTGCTCCGTAGCGCCAGTTACCTGAAGCGGCCGTCTGCCCAACCACTACTGGACTCCGTTCCGTCGACCCGGCTGGGGCCCTGTCTCCCCCCTCCGAACCGTCGCTGGACCAATGATTAACTTGTCGGCCAGCCAGGGGAGAGATCGATAAACGCAAACAGGGCACGGCAACAGAGCAGCGCATCTTCCATGCCAACCCTCTCCAACCCCTCCGCTCTCTCACCACCCCCATCACCACCCCCGGTTTACAAACAACGTGACGACATAGTCAATATTTGCGCCCACCACGGGCCTCCCCAAGATTGCTATGGCCAGGCCACGGTTTCCTGGCTGCATTATGTAGTCGCCGTGCGACACGGAGTTTCGTGTCAGCAACGAGAGACCTTTCCCTCTCGTCCTTCTGCGCTCTCTTCGTTGCGGCGCAGCCAGCACATTCGCCTCATCACGTTGGACTATGTGGCACATACCGTTACGCTAAACTCTAAACTCCCCGTTATAACTTGTCCACGGAAAACTGAGCATTTTTTTAAAACCCTGCTTAGGATCTACTTGTATACAAATATTGTGTTCTTCCACCGTATGCAATTTTAACATTGCCATGTGCCTGATCGCATTTATCATGCATCGGTAAAGTGAAAATGTGGAATTATTAGNGTATGCAATTTTAACATTGCCATGTGCCTGATCGCATTTATCATGCATCGGTAAAGTGAAAATGTGGAATTATTAGAAAAATAACTAGTTTACACGTTTCCTAATTCTTACACGTACACGCATTAAAAAACACACACCAAAAAAAAAAATTTACGTATTCAGAAATGTTTATCTAACATTTCAATTCAACGTTAAGACAAGGGACTTCTTTCCCTACGTCGTCGTTACCAAATTTACTGGGGGCATGCCAGTCAGTGTGCCCGTTAAAATGTATAGAGATTAAGTCAGTAAAAGTTTTGAAATGCCGATTTCAAAAGTGCTTAATTAAACGTGAACAACCTATACGCAATCTTACGTAACACGAATGCCGCACTCGTCTGGAAATGAGGACAGCAGACTATTTACAAACTTTAGCTTTCCTTCAACCTTTCTCTCTCCTTTTGTGATAATTGATTTAATTTGTGAGAATAAACGTAACAATTCAAGCTGAATTCTTTTAGACCCATAATATATCAATGCGCACAGAAACCTTGTAGTGCATTCTAAATACATGTGAAAACCGATGGGAAAGAGCAACTCTAGAAAACACTTTCTAAATCTTCGTAAGGAATTTCTTCATGAGTGTAGAGAATCGATACGCAGTTGTTTTTTACTTACGTGGAATTTTCGTTTTTAAAAATAAATATGTCCAGAATTTATCCGTAATTGCTCCTTGATAAAAAAAAACTCTCTCGATTAGCAACCACGAACATAATTAGCTGCTTTAAAGCTTGTAAAATGGCTTCTCTGACGCCCAGAGAGTGCGTTACGTATGGCAGCCTTACCGGAAGCCATAATTAAAACTCCATGTTTCCTGGTCCAGTGGTTAGGGGTTTGTGTGCCAGCAAGTCAGTCAGCCATTCAACTGATAATGAGGGCTGTTTCTTTTATAAATATAAGTCGTATGTGCGACTAGAATCCAGCTTTTCTAGTGCCGTCGGGACAATGGACTTACCTTTTGCGCTTCTCTCCCGGGCTGTTTCCTTGGAGGTCGCGAAGTTCAAACGGGAAAAAAAGTAAAAAATTTTGATCTTACGTCGCACGGGGTTGTGTAAAGAATGGGTGGGCACGGCGGGATCTGCTGATTACATAGGGCTGCGAACCACGCGTAACTCGACGTCCGTGAACTGAGTTGTAACGGTGACTGGGCTCAAACCGTCACTGGTCCGGCCTCATCGTTACAGGAACGAGGATCAGCACCGGGGACTCTCCATTGGCGTGGCTGCGAATGACGTGGATCCACTCCGCACGGGGGCGTATGCACGTACCCTTAAACGCACGAGTGTTTTAACGTCTCTCAGTTATCGCTTGGAGATGTGCCAGCAGGGCGTGTTGATTGCCTTAATTATCTCCGCTGGTAAATTAGTGCCGTTCCTATTGAAATAGAAGAGGGGAAATTAGGGTGTAGTGTTCATGCATGCTGCGCAGTAGCCATTCCCCATGCTCCAACCCCGTGGATAGGATTTGAAGGTAGACACTCTTTATGCACGTAAGTGTTTTGAGATGTTTACACACTGATTCTAACCTAGTTCTAATGCAACAAGAATATATTCAATTCAGTCAAATTAGTGAATTCGTATAAAAGGGCGGGTCTGTTCAAAATTCGAATACAAGCCAGCGCGTTCATAGCTGTTGACCATGTGACTTTTTTTATTATTCTGTTGGCGATGGGTGAGTAAATGTTTGGTACATACGCAGACTACGAAGATCGATCTACCTAACCTGTATTCTATGTTTGAAATAGGTTGCTGTTACTGTTGATGCTCAATCACCATCAATGCTTAATTCCTGAAGGGATGTGATTCCTTGCCTGGCATGCAGGCATTACACCACACGTAATAACATGGTAGAATACTGGTGACCGAGTTTTTAGCGTATGCCCGCTAAGACGTTATTTACGGTGCAAGCAGATTTCTGTGACAAGGGATACAATTCGCAAGTTAATAAATGTTTATATTGCCAACCTGCCTAACTTAGTTAAAAAAAAAAGGACTTAACATTAAAAACTAAGATGAGGGGTTTATTATTTTCAGGTGGCAGTAATACGCTAAATAAATTTTTGTGAGCTCAGAATGTACGCAATATTATGCTTGGTTATACATATATTATACTAACCAGTTTGTCAATTCATAATTTTTTTTTATAAAGTCAATATTTTTGCATTTATTTTTTAAAGTTCAGTATGTGGTTTCACTCAGACAAATATCACTGCTTGACAACTCACTGGTAATCAGTGACTAGGAACTGTGTAATTATCTTCCAGTCAGTTGTGATTCACTGAACTCGGGCCACAGGAATAATCTGTAGTCATTCTTCAGTCACTGGCATGCCAACGGCTTTCATTCAACTTTCCTGCGGTGAGTATTGCCTGGAGTCATTTGTCTAGTAATAAGTGTTGTTTGTTTATTAAACTCCTGATAAGGCTCAAGCCGCTACGACTTGGGCTGAAACATGAGCCAGCACTCGACATTTCAGGTGGACATGGTGGACTCTGCCGAGAATCCTACCTCTCAGCTACGCAGCTATAGTCAATTCGCGGTATCTTTACACTTTTTGAATCAAACCTTTGAAAAAATCGCCCCCCCCCCCCTCATGAATTACGCGATTGGTTGTTTTCATAAATATGTAATGAATCACAAGCGTTTTATAATTGTGTTAACATAAGATTACCCCATTTTTCGATAAATAAAACTTTGACTTGCATTTTATTTGCAAATTATAATTTTTCAATATAATGAATACGAATTAAAACAGGAAAAAAATAAGTGTGTTGGTAATGCCTAGTTAAGAATAGCCTTTGTGTAAAACATTATTACACTGAGTGCTCACGAATATGGTGCGTTGTCCCTTTGGGCCAATTTTCCAGACTTGATTAAGCTTTGTTTGCGTGAGGCGGAGGAATATTTTGGAAGTAGAACTTTAGCAGGACATCAGTCATTTAGAAAAGTTGGAAATAACCGTGCGTGGACTATGGGACTATAACGCATGCCTAAAGGTTACGGACGTCGTGTCGGTCAGTGTACCTCAAACGTCCGCTCCGATGTAACAGTTGGTCAACCCTCACTATTACAACGAGAATCGAGTCCGTTTTTTTTTTCCTTGTTAGAGTGGGGAAAGGCCGTTGAGACGTAGAAGGACCCCGCCCCGCCCTTTCGGCCCCCGCGGGCCACATTCTCGATGAGTGCACGGGGGATGGGGGGGTGGTTCTCTTTGAAACTGGTTCGCGCAAGACGAGAGGGACTAAGGGCGGAACTGTTTGCGGACGAGCGGGCACATGTACAGACAGAGTCCCCGCATCGTCACGTCAAAGAAGCTTGTAGCGTGGTGTAGGGCCCGCTCACACCAGCGTCTCTCGCTACCAAGGGAGCGCGCTCGCCCTGCCATCTGGCGGCGGAGCCCTGCAGCACACTTCTTCCCGCTGGTGTGGAGCGCTGCCAACTNCGAGCGAGAGCCCGCCGACTGTGCGAGCTGTTTTAATTTCCCCCCCGAAAAAATGTTTAACCGTAGCACAGTTTAACGTCGTCTCGCAGCGTAAGATTAACCGGAGCGGAAAGAAAATTTACTCGCGGCCATGAAACCTAATTGCTCGTGCAGCGAAGAACGAAATCAGATTTTCCCTCTTACGTTTCTTTGCCTTTTTTTTTTTTTTTCGACAAAATAATCGTGGTCTTGATCTGGTTTTTTAAATACATCGCTCGAACGAATCGGATCTGTTAACAGATTTCTGTCCGTAACGGAATGCATTTCGTCTCCGCGACGGAAGGCTCCTTGTTTAGCTTACTTTTGAAAACATACGTTACAAGCGGGCGTGACAGATTCGTAACACATTCGAGAATCTGCTGCGCGAAGATGATCTCGCAGATTAACAAAACGCCCGGGCGTTGATTTGATACGAAGTGTCGCTGGCACAATGACAGCCATATCTATCCGGATAAATAATTAAAAAAAAATTTTAAAAAACAGAAATTTTTTGAAAACCTTCCAACAGTGTATATTGAAGGGTGTTGTGAAACACCGTCGAAATTCACGGAAATATGATCGTAAAGATGGCCATGAATGAACGAAATGTTGAAAATAAAAAATAACTCGAATTACGAGAAAAGAAAAAATTACCAAAATATTAGTTTTCTGCTTCGAAAATAAATGCTATTTCCAAAAGTAGCATTAGTCTTTTTTGTGACCATATGAGATATGCTTATCCTCGTTCTAAGAGCGATTTTTATGTACAAAGCCGTGCTTGAAAAGACGTCCAGTAAGACACCTTGGCAATAATGTTTGGATCCAAGAAATCGTAGGAGAACCTACCCGATACGCTTGATTCACACGACTCAAGCGGAAGAGTGAATTTGGTAATTTTGTTTTTTGCGTGCTTGTGTGTTAGCATATAAGTCAGGAAATCCTTTTAAGACCCTCTTATTTCAGCATGATCAGTAAGATTGCCTTGAAAGTTAGTTGTTGAAGTTTAATCAAACAACTACTTAAGAAACATCAGGCTGGGTTCTCTTTTGTTTGGCATATAATGTTATCATGCGATATTGAGACAACTTTCAGAAATAGCGACTTTCGCTTAACTAAGACAGTCACAGTCATATGTTATGTAAGTGTTTAGTAAGCCTTATATTAAACACGTAACAATTTTGTGTGATATTGTGATATTTACTAGTGTAAGTTTTCATTTAAAACACATGTAAACCACACAAAAAGTTTTTTTTTTTAATTTATAGAAATCTTGATTCTTGATTCCCTTATGACGAACACCTTCCACCGCCCCTGTCGCGAGCAACTATTTTCTCATACTGGTGCTCTTATTTTACAGTACACCGTGCACCGCAACAACATAAAATGTTTTACTGTGTCAGAAAAGTCTCAACATAAATACATCAATCTGGTAAAGATATTAGCTCTGTTTACCGTGAACAGCTTTTACACTCTAGTACGTCCTATATTAATCAATAAATTATCACGGACTCCCGAGGAATGTAAACCGTAATACCATGGTTNAATGTAAACCGTAATACCACGGTAACAGGACGATCGGGCGTGTGCTGCTGCCCGTTAGATCCAATCCATTTATCATCTTGTAGGCAACTATCGGGAAAGACATTTTTATCCTACCAATTTTCCGCTGCCCGAATTGTTTTCCCCATTTATCATCGCGGCGTGTATATGAATTTGCGTACATAACGAGTTACGCAAGTGTTCGATTACATTTAATGTCATTTTTTTTCCCGTGTGGATTAAAATCCAATTTACCTCGAATAGTACCTGGCGTAACTCGTTAAGTCACTCGACCTTTACGAGATATAGATTTTAAAAAAAAGGAGCTGCAGATACACCCCCAATTCCACCCAGGTTAAATTTGTATTCAGCGCAGAGAGGCGGGCTTTGGAATAACAGTGTTGCCAAATGTGTGTGCTCAGAAGCCAGATATGCTGACAAGCTGGCCTCGTCACCCGCTCAGAAGATTACGTTCAGTTGGCAATCTCGGGCCTCAGGTACAGTCACAGCAACACTTGCCAGGGAACGTAATACTATTTCCATACCTGAGCTCCAATCCAGTAACGATCCTCTTACTTGTCTAATGGTATTGCAATTTGTGTTCTACATTTAAAATAAAGTAGTGAAACGCTTGTCAGTCTTCCTCTGCGTTAATGACAGATCATTTTATATGCCGTCACGAAACATAACGTACTTTCACGTTTTAATATTATCTTTTGAGGAAAACTTCCTTTCGGTATGTATTTTCTGTGTACGTAACTCAGAGCGCGTGTAAATGTTGTTCACTTAGTTTTAAGGAAAGCTATTAAAATTAAACCTTACATTCCTGAGTTCGACAGTGTTTTGTAGAGAATTAGATATTGATATCAAAATCAGATAAAAAAACGTTCGTACTTTATTTACGCTTAAAAATTTATATTATTAATGAAAACTTGCGAAATTAATACATGATTTCAAAAGTCGTGTGCAAATAGTACCACTATTGTTTCCCCCACATTTCAGTAGAATGTGAACAAACTTAACCGTAATTTGTAAGCGGTTTAAATAAGTTCGGCATTTCAAAAACAATTTAAAATAAACTCAATCCAAGACAGGCTCCCAGTGAAGTATTTCACAACTAGTAAAGAAACACGTAGTATGTAACATCTCAAGGGACTTGCTTGAAATGTTGCGATCATATAAACTTATTCATTAATTCAATTTTTTTGTAAGTGGTTAATATATATAAGCAAACGCTTATTCCGTTTAACCATTAACAACGAAATGTTATGTTATTTAAAGAGCAGCAAAAATATTTCGTTGGGTAAGTCGTAACTTTGAATATAAACATTTACGAAGTAAGAGTATTAAAATTATTTTCCCCGGGCTCTTTATTAAAAAAGAATAAGAACAATATATTTTTAAGTTTACTACATGAAATGTTTTCCTTCCCTAACTTTATTTTTCGTTTCTTACTTTATACTTCACTTCGCGCTTTATACAACATTTTGTGAAAAATAACAACGTTCTAGAAGTTTTACTGAGGTTGTAATGAAGTTTTATTTTTCGAATCTTTAAAGAGAGGAAACAGAGATTTGTTAATGGTATCATTTATGAACGATCTTTCGGAGAAAATTAGGCTGATTAATTCTTTCCGTAACATAGCCTTCTTTTTTATGATTATTTTCTCGAGTTTATATTTACATTTGTGCTCGTAAAACTTGCCTATCTGCTCATTGCCCTCCCCTTATAACATTAATTATCGTTAATGGACCATAAACTCGATGCTGTGCCGAATTTAAAAAAAAAAATCAGCTTACTGGTAATTTTGTTCCGATTGACGACATCGACACATCAATTAAACACTCGGACGTACTCCGAACAAAAACTACGTATGTGTCACTTTTAAATTTCCCGTGTTTCATGAGTATTTTCTGCGTTATTCTGTATCTGATTTACCTGTTATCCCCAAGCTGCAACATTTTTCACTTTCCTTCTTTTTTTTTTTTTTTGCCTGAAAACGAGTTTTTAAAATACATCATTCACTTCCTTACTAATTATTACTACAGTTGTTTCTTTTATATAATTCAGGATATGGTGACCCGTACAAATTAATTTCATTACGTAGCTTGATTATGCGAAAATGAATAATATATTTAGTAGAGTAAACTTCATAACATTGCACTTGCATTTTTATTAGAGAAGCAATCATGAAATTACTATTAAAAAGTGTAATACACTGGAAAAGATGAAGCTATTTCCAGAAGTTTTAATGTCATATTCATAAGGTTCGTAAATTGACGATGAAGTATGCTTGTGTAAAAAATTGTATTAATTTTACGTATATCTTACAGCATAATCGAGGAAATATAACTACGTGTTCAAGACAATGAGCTTATCTGAAAACTATCCACGCAGTTAGTATTTCGCACGGATCGTTAGCAGCTTCTGTGATTATCTACTTCTCAATTTAATTATCCCAAAAAACAAATTTGGGATTACTAATTTTTAGCCACTGACTTAAGTGCTTTCACTTTATACATACTTTCGGATGTCGGCTTGTGGTTTTAAAAAAAAGCCGAAATTCAAACCACCGTAATTCGAACGTGGAACAACTCACTATTGAAATTCCAACTCGACTGAACTAACTTCGCTACACAAGAATAACCGAAATGTTTCGTAAGTGTTTGAGCAGTATTTAAAGAAAGTGTGAGGGAGAGGTTATGATGAGCATTTTGCAAAGAGTGAGGGAGGAAAAAAAGACAGTATTATTACCTAGTATCGCCGAAGGAAGCAAAATTATATAATAATGTTCAAATGGAATATAGGTCGTCATAACCCTGTCAAAGCTGTTCTTAGAGAGCATACAATCCTCCTTAAACATAATACAATCCTCCTTAAACATCATACAAACCTCCTTAAACATCATACAATCCTCCTTAAACATCACTTTTATCGCAGAAAAACTCACACAAAAATGTCATATAGTCCATTCATGGTTACTTCTAACTTTTATGAAGTTTTTGCTAAAGTTCTGGTTCAGGCTATTTCTCCGCCTTAATGCAAACAAAGCGTAACCTAGTCTAGAAAATTTCACCAGAGGGACAACGCACTGCATTTGTGCGCACTCACTTTAATAATATTTTGTATGACAACTATTTCTTAATAGGCACTTCCCGCACATATTTTCTCCTTGTTTTTAATAATTTCAATTATGAAAGAAATATTGTCATTTATAAATGAACTATTAGTGAAAGTTCAATTTAACCAAAGTTAGATACTTAAATGTAAGCGAAAGCATAAAACGCTTGTGATACATGACGCGTTTAGGAAACGATCAAACACGAACATGGGGTGATATTTTAAAAGGTTTGATTCAAAAAGTGTGAAGATACTGCAAACGGACAATACAAGTTTCGTGTTTTCATATTTCGTTCGTTTATTCTGAGTTACATAGCTTGCAAGAAATACAGCGAGCATCTGTTTTGTCACTGCCGTAAAGGAGTTAAACGAGAAAGCGTATTGCCAGGAAGGTTAGAATGTGGTTGAGTGAGTGTGTGTGAGAAAGGAAGAGAAAGGGTGAGAGGGAGAAATTTCGCGCACCCTTAGCTCACGTAAACGAGATCCTTGCACTTGGGTGACAATAGCGAGTTGGTCGAGGTTTCCGCAATACGTAAAAATTTAACAACAGTGATCTTTTATCCTTTAAATTGTATTAAATTTCTTTATAAATAAATTTCCTGGCTTCTTTGGTGTACATGAATTCCTGGCTCTTTTAAAATCTAACAGATAAATCAATTGCCTGCTGATGGCGCACCCTAAGGCCAACGTAACGTCACGGAAGTGACAGCGCGTTTTTCAGTTGGGATTCATGGGCAACGACGGAACAAATTCAGGCTGTAAAGTGAAAAAGAGACTTAAATGCCGTGTTGGGGTAAATGGGAATACGGTAAGAAAACTCGTCGCTCGTCGGCAATATCCTACTGCGTTACCGACTTGAGAAAATCCTGACTCGGTTTTCCAACCGACTTGGCGGGAAACCGGCTCGCTACGCGTAGCAGCCACAGAGACTCCTGGTTCTTCATTAAGCAACGTTATTGGCCGCTGCTGTCGCTTCACATTTTATGATTGGTTGCTGCCAGAGCAGTGGACCAAAATGACATAATCCTGTATACCCCACTGTAAAAGTCACACATTTGTAGATGTTCATAAAAAGTATTTTTCTAGACAATAAACGCATATGTGCTAGCCTTACTTGTTGTCGATAAAGACAAATACTTGTTGTCTGATAAACGCCCTGTGAAAGAAGGGACCTTAGCAATCATTCTAGTAGCTTGCACAAACTGCGTGTTGATGAGTTCGGGGGGGGGGGCACTTCATTTCAGGGTGCACGAAATATACATTTTTATTTACTGCAAACATTTTGCAGTCGCTCTTTGCAAATATTTCCTCTCTCCCTTTCCCCTGTCGTGGGTGAAAATACGCCAACAATTTTCTTTTTTTTTCTTTCCTGTTTACCGCCAAACCACAAACACAAGTTTTGACGTGCAGGATAAAAAGGCTCATCGATATTATTTGTATACGTCATGCCAAGAGTGACGGTGCCTCCCTCTTACGACACATGTCCAGTAGTCACAGTACCGAATTTTAAAATGTATGTGTACCATATAATCCATCGATGTTCCTGTTTACCAGCTTTCNCCCCACGCTGCCACTAACGGCGTCGCGGCGCCCGGCAACGTTCAAGGTCACCTTGAGGCGTGTCCGCCATACTGCCCGGCCATCGCCCGCTGTTCGTCGCTGCTTCTTCAAGCCGTAGAGTGAATATGGGGTAGAGTCGGCGACGTACCACGTATTTTGATTTGTAGGAGGCACAAGACGTTAAAAAGACGTATAAAAAGGAAATACTTATAGACTGTTCACGGTAAACTGAACACTTTTTTAAACGCCTGCTTACGATCTACTTCTCAGATTATAGCCTACTGTATCCAACCACCATATGTAAATTTAGCATTGTCGTGGGCAGTGCCCCGATTTCCGCCTAGGCTAACAAGGCACTTGCCTAGGGCACTAGCCT
>NQII01002895.1:257215-293444 GCA_002778355.1 Clitarchus hookeri | reverse complement strand
GGAAAATGTCACAACCGACCACACCCCAGGGGCCGTTGTGACAGTGCTTGGGGTCGAAAGTGACAGGTTTAATAATACTCTGAAATGGTCTGAAATCACTTTTATTGCAACACTTCAGCATTAATATTACATAACATTCTTTGAAAAGAAAAGGAACAGAAAAAAGTATGTTTGGGAACACTTCAATCACTTATAACTAATAAGGCGCTATAGCATTTATATACATAATAGGTAATTATTAAAACCAGTCTTCACATTTCAATGAATCTCAAAATTTTTGTTTTACTTAGAAACTAGCATAACTATGCATAATCAAAATATAAAAGAAATGTTAATTAACATCACAAATATAAAAATTATCTTTCTAGATAGAAACTAGCTTTACAGGAACTCTTTAAGATTAAAAATAAAACATTAATAAACGTAACCTCAAAATCTTTGAAATAAAAACACGACAATGTGTTCTTCAACAAAAAAATAAACATCTTTGTATCAACATCTGAACAAGGACATTCGATTAATTTGAAACATTTCTTCTGCTTGTCGCAGATATGCACCTCGTTTTGTTTCAATATATGCATTTTCGTATTGAGTAATGTCTTGCCTCCCCCTTTCAGTCTTCCACGAGCGTTGTCTAGGCATCTAAAACAATAAAACACAACTTTTACTTATGTCACAACCGCACCCACAAAAATGTCACAACCGTACCCAACGCACTTTTTTTTCATAAAAACAAACACCATGCCAAAATGAAATAATCTATGAACAAAGTAATCACTGCTTTTTATTTACTAATGTATATGTTATATAGATAAATAACACTTAATACTCAATCTGTATATATGTAACAACAATTATCAAAAGAAATCGAACAAAAATACTTACTTTTGACTGTCACAAACAAATGCGGGTCTCTCCTAGCGTACGCAGCGCGCAGCGGCTGACGCAATACTGTGACACGGGTTCAGACATGCAAGCCCCTCCCTTCGCCGTCACCACAACTCGCTTTAGGCATATGAAACCGATTATAAAGCTGACAGTGAAAGCATGGGACCCACAACCGTACCCAGTCTACCCTATTTTCGTAAGGAATTGCCTGCCGTAATTTGTCTCCATGTTTTTTTTAGAAACACGTGGTAGATCAAACAAATGTTATGTTCGTTGCAAGCCTACTTTGCAGTCATTCAAATTTAAACAACTTTTTATTTGTGGCAACTAATCATTTGCTGCGGCAAAGAAAGAGTTTTTACAGTGAACGAACCTGCAAAGGAAAACGAGGACCGAATCTGGTGTTACCTAGTCAGTGGTTAAGGGGTCCGCCTGCTTGGAGCTTTCTCCGGCGTTTGAGGCAGAGAAGCGCACAAGTTGTAAGGACTACACTCGCACGCGCTACAAGTGCGCCATCGCCGCTACGCGCAGGGCTCAGAACTGGCGCGTGCTGCGTTCTCCTACTACTGCGCGTACTTGTGGTTAAGCGGTCACCATACATCTTTATTAATGGGAAGTCTGTAGCAAGGTGTAATGCACGTCCCTAGATCATTTTTGTATGTATGTAACACGTATTTGTTTATGATACAGCGCTTCGAAAAAGACGTTTTTAACCCTGTTTGAGTGATCTGAAGTGGTTGATTCTAATGTGTGTGACGTCTTAAAAGTAATCTACAGGAACATTGGACGCACTTGTTATAGTTTCGTAATAGGGCAGCGGTGGCGTAGTGGCCAGGNTTCGATCCCCGGCGGGTTCACTCCCGGATTTTCGCATGTGGGAATCGTGCTGGACGACGCCGCTTGCCGGCGGGTTTTCTCGGGGTAATCCCGCTTCCCCCGCCCTTGCATTCCAGCGCTGCTCCATTCTAGAGCCTTCCTTCTGTCATGCTCGGGGATGACGGTCACCTACGGGTCCTAGCTGGAAAGACCGTCACTCGGAGGGTGTTGCCTTTCCCTGGGTGCACACGCCATTATATTATAGTTTCGTAAAACACCTGGAATTGAAACACACTGCGCCGCAGTTCGGGCGCCAGGCAGGTGGGCTGTGCTTAAATCGGAGCAGGAGAAAATGAACAACTGAACCTCGAGTACTCTAAGGATTTTGGAATCTAGATTGTTGCCTGATGAATCCCAATTTCCCGGATCTCTAGCAATAGACTTTCGCCACAAGAGTTCTTCGAATATTTTTTCTGTACACTCAATTTTACTAGAATGCTGCGCTGACGTAGCAGGGGCCGCGGTGGTGTAGTGGTTAGACTACTCCCCTCCCACCTGGGTGAACCGGGTTCTATTCCAGACAGGGCTGCTCCCGGACCTTCGCACGTGGGAATGGTACCAGACGGTGCCGCTGGTCGGCGGGTTTTCTCGGGATTCTTACATTTTACCGCGCCTTTTTTATTCCGGATTACTACTTTTCCACAATATTGTAAATTTATGATCGTACGTGATTGGTTGAATGTAAAACGTATACCTTCACCATGAACCACACGTGATATGCTCCTGTTCTGTCACAGAATATGTAAGTACACAGAAGTGAAACAGCCGCTTGTTCCGCGAACTGCAGCCGCACAAGCCAGCAAAACGGCGTCAACGGCCGGCAAAACGTTGGGACGCCGTTCGACGATCAGCGCCTGGTAACTTACTCGCTAGCCGTCAGGCCAGCCAATGGGGAAGCTTTCGCAGCAATGCAGTAGCCAATAAGACGCAAGTGCCCGTTTTCAGAGCCTCGCGCAGCCGATAAGATAATGGGCACGCCCACATCAGAGGAACCACCACGCCAGTTCGTTTATATCTAGTCTGTGACACGCAGACGTCTTCCGTGGCGGAGCGGGCGTAACGGAAGGTGTCGGCCGTCGCTGAAGGCATGCGAGCGCATCAGTATTCACGCCAGGCTAGGCGGGGGCCCATTAGCTGGTTATCAGGCGGCCGGCAGGAAGCCGTGGTCTTTATCGATTGTCGCAGCGTCCAGCTAACCTTCATCTGACACTCTTCCAACTTCCCTCCGAGGAGGCGAGGTTCTCGCCGAGGTCTCGACCTGCCTGCTGGTCGACCTCGGCCCAGCGGGCACGGGAAACTCAGCGTCGGCGGCGAGAGCATCAGCGCCTACCTGCGATGCTTACAGTGCGGTACAAACGAGAAGAGCATGCACGAGACAGGACAAGTCCTATTCCTCTGAAAGCAGGGGATGACTAGTTCGAGTAGTTCAGTCGTCTTACGTCTTCGTTCGAGTAGTGGCGCTTGGTCGGCTCCCACGGATGTATATCGACTAGAGCGAAAACATCGGTGAGTGCTTTATGATTCCAGCTCGGACTTTAAAACCACAGCTGACCTCCCTCCTTCTTTCCCCGTTATCACCGGACACCCCNACAAGTTAGAGAAAATGCAATCAGCCCCTTTCAATACTTTATCCCGAGTGTCCTGGCGTATTGACGGCAATGCTGCTGGAAAGGCAAGATTATGACCGGCGCTGTGCGCGGCCAGAGAAGAGCACCAACACGCACGTAACTTCCGTGCTGGTAATACTATTGGCCGCCGTTGACACGTCGAAGCATGATAACTACCTCGCGCAGCACAACTACACTGGCATTCTCACAGGCTCCACTGAGTAGGTTTATGTCAGTGTTAATAAGTACTTGTCAGATCAAATATTACTGGTTTTCAACAGCTGAGATGGAAAATGACTAACGTTAAGGGGGTTAAGAAACCCTTCTAAGTAAAACAATACAAATGAAAAATTCAAGGACAGACTAAACAAGCTGTACAAAGTGCTGACTGGCAAGCTGAAATAAGTCAAAAACAACAGGAAATAACGCTAAAGAAACTAAAATAATCTGAAATATGCAAAAAAAGGGGGGGGGGCAAAAATGATTTAAAAATAAATACACTGACATCAGATAGAACCAACTATAAACCTAAAGGATAGCAAAATAAGTTAAACAGTGTTTAAAAAGGGAGGACGTGCTAAAAGTAGTTAAAACATCCCAAAAAAGTAGCTGAAACATGCTAAAAAAAATAGAGCTAAAACATGCTACAAGAAGTTAACTGAAACATGCCATAAAGAAACTATAAGACACAGTAAAGAACTTTAAAACCCATAAAGTAGCTAAAACATGTCAAAAAAAAGATTTAAAAAAATCAAAATCAGCTAAATAAAACTAAAAAGTGCTAAAAGAAAACTAACGTGAATAAAGATAATTGACGTATTGGTCCCTTTCGTGTAACCGTATCTTATCATTGGTTGACAGAGTAGCGCTTTTGTAATAATGAGGATATAACTAGTTCCGGTGGCTTCACGCAAGTTTGTCTCTAGGCGCTGATTGCCAGAGGAGATTTTGGCGTGTTGATCGAGTGTCAGGTCATTTCGTTGGAAAGTGCGGTTGTAGTTGGAGACACATGTACCAAGTCAACTGCTCGGCTTTACTCTGGCTGTGAGGCTAGTGGAAGATTGTGCCTCCTGCCCAAAGCCTATCACAGGCGTTCACGGTTCAGTTCATGACGTCTTGTAACTTGACATCTGAGTTCATCTAAGTAGGAAGAATATATAGCGGTTCACCGTTGCCTTTTGCAGCGCCAGAGCCGAAGTACAACACGGCACACGATCCTGGACTTGAGAAGGAAATTCTCTGCGGCAAAAAAAAATCTCGGAGCTGACCGGAATTCAAGACGGAGAACTTGAAAACACCGGGAAAAATATGTTAGACCTGATTATTCATCTATAGTAAAATACCCTATGATTACAGAGCAGATGAGTATACAGAAACGAGATAGAGACGCGGTGTCTTTGATGTGGGCGTACCCCCTCGCAGATTGGTTGCACAAGGCTCAGGGGTGTCTACTGCATGCTGGGAAATGTTTCTTGTTGGCAGGGTTGCTGGCTGGCGAGTGGCAGGCACTGGTTAACGAACGGCGTTCCAGTAATCAGCAGGCGTGTGCGGTTGGAGTTAGCAGTGCAAGAGACTTTTTGTCTCTTTATTATTAGGTTAACGGTGCTATGATTCCGCGTTATATTTTGGCAACAGGCCAAATTTCAGACAGCTGAACGTTTCTCTGCGTTTTGTGATTGTAGCGTCGTCGTTAATGAATGGGCCTTACAGGATATTAAGGCAATAGTAGATTTTTAGAACCTGGGTGGATGAATTCCATATTACTAAATTAAATACGGGGATGACTTACTGACAGAAGAGGCAGCCAGTTGACAAGTGACAGTTATGTTTATAATAGTTAAAATTATCTACATAGTTTGTGGGAGTACATTTGGGGGGGGGGGGTGTCGAATCGGTTTTTTTTTTCACCCTCCACGATTTTGTTTGCTGTGCACGGCCCTGGTACAGATGTTTCCATGGCGAATATTATCTACTGGCATGCCGAGCAGGTTGACGGTCAGCTGAATGTTATTGTAATCATCATTTGTGATGAAGGGAAACACATGGAAACAACTATCTATACAGGACTGTCTTTCGAAGCGCCAAAAAGGTGCACTAGTTTGCGAGACGGACTGTAACTCAAACCCCTTCAACTCCGCTGTACCTCTCCTGAACTTCGAGAGTGCTGCACCAGCCAATGTCACTCTAATAGTCGTGTTCTTCCTGTCTTGTGACGTTCCACTTGTCCCGCGAGGGACATCTGTCGAGACGCTCGCTTGTCGGAACCATTCAAGGGACGGCTCATGCACTATTATATGGGCTATCGTATGATATGTATGTATTCACCAAATAACAATTCATAAATTAAAAATATAGTTTAAAATATATGCAAGGATTTATTTATATTTAACGATTTTTTTTTTTATATTTGTGGCTGGATATTTGGTGATGATACATATGTCACGTGGTAGCCCATGGCATTAGTTTACTTTTTAAATTTTTTCATTTGTATAACTTAGTTTGTGTTTGCTATTATGGCTGCAGCAAAACATAAAAAAAATTGAATTTGACATCAAATTATTAAAAAAACATAAAGTGTAAAAGTTGAACAATTTTTAGTACAAAAATTAAGTTATTATTATTTTGGGGTCCTACACCCTTAAGCGGTGGCCCTATCATTTTATTTCTCGCAACACAGAATCAAAGTCCAATGCACTCTTCTATCGTAGCTTCACATGAATCAGGTTCGTACATTTTGCAAAAAAGCAGTCTGATAAAGCCGTTTAAAGCTACGTCGGAAGGCATTAAAATAATGTTTCCAATGTGCGTGATGTCTTGAAAGTGCCATACACGACTAGTCTGAAATGTGTTTTCTTTTCGTAGATAAACATTTTGCGTGCACGTTCATTGGCTTACCAAAAAAAAAACGGGAATTTAAACACACTGCAATGCATTTGAGGCGCCAGGTAGGCGGCCGCCTTAAGGGCTAAAGCTTGACCTACGAGCTATATTCAACAGTCCTCTATGGATATTCTAACCTTAACAGCAACGAGTGGATCACAGAATACTAAAAAAATACAGAGGTGGAAGGACAGCTTATGCAGAGAATTCTCGCAGCACGCTCCAGCAAAAGGGCGTCTCTGGCTAGCGAAATGTTGGCACGTCGTTCGCCCAATTAGCGCCTGATTACCTACTTTGCCAGCCTGCAGACGCAGTAGCCAAAACGGATACAAGGTCAGTTCCGGAGCCTCGCGTAGCCAATCAACGAAAAGGCGCATCTACATCAAAGAATACCATCACGCCATCTAATCTATGTGAAACATTCTGTCTGGTATATTCAGTTTCCCCTAGGCTGGCACGTTATAAAAACAGGGTGCAGGGAGTAGAACATAGTTTAAATCACGTTAAATAAAACGAATTGTTAAATTGTAGTTGTAAGATATTGTTACGCACTGACGCGAGTTCCGTGCGCGGTCCGGCTCTGTGGAGGGTGACCCACCGATAGTTGCCCCGTCGCTCGCCCGGGGCGTGGGGGTAGAATGATTGACAGCAGAGGCGACCTGACATGTGTCACAGACCCTCCTTCTCCGAAGTGCTGGAAAAGTCGATTAGTTTAAAGGATTCGTAAGAATATTCTGGGAACCTGGACACTCGGCGCAACACGGCATTTAGAGAAATCTCTGTTGTATGGCCTATGACCCTACGGTCCAAGGGTCGGGAGTCTGGGTAGAGGCCTGAACCACCCCTTCGGTTGCCCACCCCTCCCAATTCTCCAAACTTTCGAACAGAATTGGTTTCAGGGTTCACCGATCGGTTCGTCATTCTCCCTCTGATATCACTAAGACACTTAGCATAACCCAGCAATACCCAAGGTATAGGCCAGGTGGAATAATGTAAAAAGGGGTTGAATCATGGGAACTAATAACTTTGGTATGCTCATAATTTATTACAAACCATGTTATGACAATATTTACTATTTTCCACATTATCGTATTGGTGGACGGCACCTTAGCCCATGTTCCTGGATCAGCATAATCATACTACTCACCAGCATTCTTAGTGTAAATACTACAGTTTACTACTCGGTTGGATCCAACCTTATTATATCGACTCTTCTTATCCACTAGTTTGGTCAACGAAACTCCCTGTCGCTTCGTTGATTTGGACCATGCCTCTTATGCCTCTTGTAGCCGTCGATCTAGACCAGGGGTGGTGTGATTCTTGTTGCCAGCTGCAGATGGTTGTTGAGCGCACCAGTGACCTATAAGATTCCCAGCCAACCACAGTCAAATGTTCTCGTATCTTTTGCAATAACCTACCCTGCGCGTTTTAGGGTTTTGTTGCATTGAATTTATTTGAAGAAACTTCCGAAATGTTCACTTGAGGAGTCTATTGTGCTTTCAATAAATAAATAATGAATAACAGAAAATTTACTCCGCAACTTTAAGCTTTTCACTCAAGCAACAGTTGGCTAATCTGGCACTCATTACTGAGTTCCATCGCTGCTGCTAGTAGCAGCAAAAGGTTTTGTCCGCTATCCACAGTCCTAAGCACAAACAATCCTGCAGTAGTGCAGTGTATCGCTGATAAACTGCGGTGGCAATAGTGACGCCGATGATTTCCCGCACTCTTGTAGCATCCAGTAACAAGCCTTGAAGAACTCCGATGGTGCTTGCGGTGCCCAACATCACTCGTTGCTTGCATGTCGACCTCTGGCCCTCTCTGGCACGACTCTTCTTCAGGCTTAAAAACAACTGCGTAGTAGCACGCCAGCGCTAGTTGCAACACAAAACTCCCGAACCTGTCACAGAGTCTGATATTCCACTGCAAACACTGTTTGCAACACTGTTCCCCTTTCCCGGCTGTCTCAGAACACCATGAAGCTAGTATAGATCGACTCCACAGAACCACCTTGCTTGCCCCTTTACTATTCTTCCATATCAACCACAACTGTTGAATCTATACACCGGTCGTACTTAACTTTATTTTTGTGCTTGTCTTCATCATTTATATTCAACACCTATTTACACCCGAGTTCATATCATGTAGGTTCTTTCATAGGCATTTCCCGTCATGCTACACGTCTCCCACGGGCTGCTCTTGTTGTGGCGACGATTAACCCCGATTGCAACCAACTTCAACCCAAGTTTTTTTACGGGGACTATTCCATATTCTTGACCGCGCACTTACTATAGGTTTTTCCTGTTTCCACGCATAAAATGGAACCCCCAATCCAGCTCAGTTTGCCAATATATACAGTCCCTGTGCCTGCCACATAACTTTAGCCTAAACACAGTACCGTTTAATACACAATAACACATATTACCTGTACACAACTTATATCTTACAGTATGAACAGTAACACTATAAAAGTTCATATCAGGTGACACTTGATTGTCTCAGGTCGTCTGGCTGAGTGCAGTAGCCGGACGGAGTCGAATGTGATGAAGGAGGCGTGGGGGGGGGGAGGACGGACGNGACGAGGTGTTTGTGGTGTGCACGGACGAGGGGGCGTGAAACCCGACGAGTGAAGCTGTGCACAAGGGCGCTCGGAGAACGCCAGTACATTGCGGACTGGTGGGTTTTGAACTGAACTGAGGTGGGGCTGAATGAACATGTGATACGGACTTTTTGTAAATATTGGAGCTGTCAAATATGGACATGTAATTTATTAAGTAATTCAATAGGTTTTGATACACTGTTTATTGAGACTGATTTTAGTTATTTAATTACATTAGTTTATTTGGAGGTAATTGTAAATTGTATTTATTTGATTCATCGATTGTAAATAGCAAGTGATAACAATTGATTGTGAAGTATTGAGTCGAGAGGATTTTTGGTTGTAGTTATTTTAAATAAATTAGGAATCTATAATTAACTCTTATATTTAATTAAGACCTCCCTCCATCCCTTAACGAACGTGGTTAAGCCCACTGACTATGAGAAAATTGTAACAATATCTTAGAGCAAAATATGTGTGTGTGACACCAGCAAGAATCGTCGTCTCTATCTATGGTTAGGGTCACATATTATTCGCAAAAATATTGCGCTACTAGTTGTAATCCAAAACACTTTTAATTTCGAACCAATTTCGTGGTTGGGTGATTTTAACTCTCACGTGTCTTAGGCGACAGCCATTCACGGGCGTTCATTTTCAGGGTAACTTAATTCTGAGAATGGCTCGGTGAAGTAGAAAATGTCTTCTCAGTGACATTCTGTCAGTAGCTATAGTGAAAGCATGCACGTAGGTAGTTGACGTACGTATAGTCTGCGCATGCATCTATTCGCAAAAAACAAGTGGTCCTAACCAGCGGTGTGTGGTGAACTGTTGCAAGGCAAGCTGTATTTTGGTCTGTACGGTACCTATTCGTTTGCTAGTGTACGCATTGGTCACTTAGTAGTGCAGTTGACGTCACAGTGCGTGTCTAATGGGTACCTCGCCGCTCTCTCGTGAGTGGCCGCAATACATTCAGCTTCACCCGGTTCCGCTTTGGTTACTGGTTCCTGCTGCGTACGCAGAGTGTGTACAGAACTGAGCAAGCACCAGCTTACCTTGCAACACTTCACCACACGCCCCTGGTCCTAACTACTATGGCACAAGATTACCCATTGGTAGGGGCAGTGATATTTCGCAAAAAGATTTCGAGACAAGATACAGTCCAAAGCACTGTAGTGCCGCCCAGCTTCTTTGATTGGCTAAAAAAATGTTCTGTGCCGTGTTAACAGTTTGCGCAAGAATCACGATGGTTCAGTTTCGGAGTTACTTAGTCCTGAGTGGCTTGGTCAAAGACGGACACAGCACAGAGGCCAATGGAGGTATAACAACAGCTGAGGCGTGTATATAGTATTGAAGTCTATTGTGTGCTCCAATTTTTACGCGAAAAGTCACTGGCCCTACCCATTGGTAGGGCTGCCGATTCGCGAGTGCGTAGGTTACCAAGACGCGGATTGACAAACGGCGTTCCGAAATTTTTCTGGCGCGTACGGCTGGAATTCGCGTTATAAACGGTTGTTTTACCTCCCTATTCTTACGTGCTCTGTCACTATGGTAAATTTCCCTGGCAACATCCAGTCACTGTGATTACACTGGTGGACTGGTGGTACCAGCAGTTGGCAAAATCTGAAACACATTTCTTAAGTCCGTCGTTCCGAGAAACGATCTCGCCACGCGAGAACTGCGACGAAGATGTTCGCGCCCGAGTGCAGTGGTTGGCTGGACTGAGCAATGCGGCGTTGTTGCAGGNGGAAAAAAAGTATTGCTGTCACTACAGGACGTTACACAATTGAAAATTGCAGCATGCGGCTTTACGTTAAGCCTGTACATTTACTCACAAGCTGTTCACGGTAAAGTGGGCTCTTTTGAAATTAACTTTCAAATAAAAAATTTGTTGCCAACTTAACTGGCATAGATATGAGTTCGTAGTTCACTGGAAAAAAAAAAACTTTGTGGCTACCACAAAATGTTTTGTTGGTGTATACACAGCCAAATAATTATCTGATGAGCACAAAATATATTGTAGCCACCTCAAAATAAATTACTAGAGGCAACACATGTTTAGTCGTGATAACTAAAAAAATGGTATTTTCGCCACAAAATAATTTGGCTGTGTGTATACCAACAAAACATTTTGTAGCAGCCACAAAGTATTTTTTTTTTTTCGGTATTCAGTTTTTACATGTGTCCTGTAGTACGTTTAGAATTGTTTTCTTTAATCACGCTAATGANTTTTTTTTTTCGGTATTCAGTTTTTACATGTGTCCTGTAGTACGTTTAGAATTGTTTTCTTTAATCACGCTAATGATCTGCATACATTATCTAAACACTGACATGCAGACTCCCAGTTAAGTAGGCAGTGAACTAAGAAAAATTGTTCCAAGTCTTGACGTACTGAGACCGTATTAGATATTCGCTGTATCGTCACACTTTTTGAATCAAACCTTTGAAAAATTACCCCATGCATGGCGTGTTCGGTTGTTTACTAAATATCGCATGTATCACAAGCGTTTCATACATGCGTCAAACATAAAAGTAACTTATTTTTAGTTAGACAAAACTTTTACTAATGTTTGATCTATAAATCATAACATTTCATTTATAATCAATACGTAAGAAAACAGTGAGAAAACAGGCGTGTGTGTTGGTAATACCTAGGAAGAAATAGTTCTTATGCAGTATATCATTAAAGTAGAAGGTGTGCGAATGTGGTGCGTTGTCCTTTTGATGTAATTTTATAGACTTCGTCAGGCTTTGTTTGCACGAGGTGGAGGAATATTCTGGAAGTAGAACTGTAGCAGGACTTCAGTAAAGTTGGAAGTAACCGTGCATGGACTATAATGCTTAAGTTTATGGTCAGTCCAGATAGTTTTTTTTATACTTTACACACATTAGAGTACGAAATGGCATATGTTAGTAACACATTTTGGTTCCCAACAATTTCACGTTTTCATTGCTTTGACGCACGAATAAAGTCATTAGGTCCCTAGCCATGTAAAATTTACCTATGGTGGAAGGATAAAAATGAGGAGAAAAGTAAATCTTGAGCAGTTCTTTCAAAAGTGCTTAATTAACCGTGAACAATATACGTCAACATATTGTCTCCTGATGGAACTTAACACAATGGAATTGTCAAAGTTATGGTACGACACTCTTGGCTTAACGATTTAGAAAAGTTGAAACTCAAAGTCAAAGTCAAGAAGTAATTTTGCTTAGAATCTATCAGAGGTTAGGTCGAATGAATGCATGCATTTATTTACTGCACAGCAATTTTTCATTTCGGTATTTTGAATCACGTTAGTGGTAATCTGGCAAAAGGTACTTTACATGAAGAAANTGCACAGCAATTTTTCATTTCGGTATTTTGAATCACGTTAGTGGTAATCTGGCAAAAGGTACTTTACATGAAGAAAAGGTTATGAATTGACAATTATTAAGAAATAAAACAATGAAGGTTTTTTATTTGAAATGAAAGTTTAATGTAAAGGCTACAAGTTATTTTAAAAATTGATACATACAATACGTTCCTGGGTGAATGATTTACATAATAATATTCTCACTTTTACGAAGATAGCAAACCCGATGTTNTGCACAGCAATTTTTCATTTCGGTATTTTGAATCACGTTAGTGGTAATCTGGCAAAAGGTACTTTACATGAAGAAAGGTTATGAATTGATAATTATTAATAAAGAATAGGTTTTTTATTTGAAATGAAAGATTAATGTAAAGGCTACAAGTTATTTTAAAAATTGACACATACAATACGTTNTTAATGTAAAGGCTACAAGTTATTTTAAAAATTGATACATACAATACGTTCCTGGGTGAATGATTTACATAATAATATTCTCACTTTTACGAAGATAGCAAACCCGATGTTCATTTTTTTTTTAACTTTAACTTTACGTTGGTATTGTGTATCGGTGATTTCGTGAAAGGTATGAAAACATAAAGTCGTGTGCTTAAGTTTTAAATAGTGTATATGCCTTATGGCTTGGTTCACGGTTAACAACTTGTTTATCAAAATGACAGCAGGCACCTATTATTCACGACACAGTTTATGGCCATCGGGTACGTGTCGTGTAGGAAGCATCTTCGACCTGTAGACGACGTGTGCGAAATTATGATATTCTGTTTCGCGTCGTGTGCATAAGGCCTTCAGCCAATAGAATTGCAACATATAGGGAGAATAAAAGTAGAAAATGTCTTGTGAATGCCGGAAAAACATGTCAGCCANTCACGACACAGTTTATGGCCATCGGGTACGTGTCGTGTAGGAAGCATCTTCGACCTGTAGACGACGTGTGCGAAATGATGATATTCTGTTTCGCGTCGTGTGCATAAGGCCTTCGGCCAATAGAATTGCAACATATAGGGAGAATAAAAGTAGAAAATGTCTTGTGAATGCCGGAAAAACATGTCAGCCAATGACAAGTCATGCGAACGCGCAAAAGCCTGGAATTGTATCTGCTGTTAAATAAAAACGCGAATTTTGTACGTTTCTTTTAATAGACACGTGTCACAATCTGACGACTTGAAATTTTATTGTTTTAAATTTGTTAATAGAGTTGAATATAAATATCGTTTAGAAAATAATCGTCCGTTCTGTAATAGATATCAGTTAGTGTTGTCACTATAATGTTCTTATAACCAAAAATATATAAACAGATTTTAAAAACATATTTGTGTAGTGAGCAACAAGCATCTTTTAAAATGCATTTTCATTTTCCCAGTTTCCACTTTTCATCCTTTCTCTCGTACCGCTTATCTCTCGTGTTCCTTTTCCTCTGCCTTCTCCTATCTCGTCTACCTCTGCCGCCAGAAGGAAATATACAGCGTCGGAACTCGATGACTACTGATTGGTCGCTGTCGCCTCCAATCACGCCACGCGCATTCCTAAGTGCGCGCAAGTTATGGTGACCGCGAAAACGGAGCCACAGTGACCAGGAACGGAAAGCGAGCTGACAACTCCATAGCCAGGTCATGGTTAACTGGACATTTTTTAAAAACCAACTTCACAAAAACAATACCCTGGCCGTAACTGCGTCCATCGTAACGTAAATATCGGCTGGATGTCTTCCTGTTGAGTTGGCAGGGAATTAGGAATAAGGTGTTTCTATACACGAATGTCCAAATATTCAAATTAATTGATTTATACTGAAAATCGTTTCATATCATAGTATACACTTTAGAGTAATAATTGGTGAAAAAATGAAAGATTTGTTTGGGCAAATTTTCAGAGTNGTGCAATTTTCAGAGTTGACCATCAGGTCCATAGCAGTACCAGAAAAGACGGGAAAACAACTTTGAGCAGCACTTTCAGAACTTTTCAATCGAACATGACGCAGCTATGTCAACATGGTCGTAACAAAACGGGTATGTTTGTATTAGTAAGCGATAATATCGATTTTTTTTCTGTTGAATGGCTTTATCTATAAACTTTCCGTTTCCGGAGTCTTGTGGACCNTTTATACTGAAAATCGTTTCATATCATAGTATACACTTTAGAGTAATAATTGGTGAAAAAATGAAAGATTTGTTTGGGCAAATTTTCAGAGTTGACCATCAGGTCCATAGCAGTACCAGAAAAGACGGGAAAACAACTTTGAGCAGCACTTTCAGAACTTTTCAATCGAACATGACGCAGCTATGTCAACATGGTCGTAACAAAACGGGTATGTTTGTATTACTAAGCGATAATATCGATTTTTTTTCTGTTGAATGGCTTTATCTATAAACTTTCCGTTTCCGGAGTCTTGTGGACCCGCCTTAAGGCTGTGCGGCTCTCATGCCAATTTGGATACCCCTTAATTTTCATTAGGGTTGGGGGGGGAGGGTGAGAGAGAAAACTCATTTTCATGTATACCTTACAAAAATGAAAACGGGGGAGAAAAAAAACTTGGAAACCTGTTTTTAGGTCTTTTTAATGTGTCAAGCAGTTATTCAGTATTTCAAAATAAATACATAACGAAGAAAATGTCAGTACTTCGTTATCTATTGTAGGTTCAGTTGCAGAAATTCCAGTATTTTGGCCGGTCTGTAAATTGTAAATATAAACATTTTGTCCAACAGATAGGTAACTACATAAGTTTGCCTACAAAATGCAGCATGCATAACAATTTAGTCAAGAAATGCACGCACAAGAAGAGAGTAACTGTGCTAAAACCCGCAATAAATATTGAATTTCCTGTACCTGGACTAAAGAAATTTTGAGCCAATGATTTGTTGCGAAATAATCTTAGCGCAACGCAGTTTTCAGTAATCTACTTAGTACTGCTATGTCCACGTGAAGCTATTTGCTTTTTTTTTTGGCCACTTGGAATTCGTATTACAGAAGAGGCAGCTACGTCATGTAAATAAAAATTCATCCAAGCATGTAAGCAAAAAGTACCGCAAAAGGGAGTTACTTTGACCAGGAAGGATAATTCGACCACGAGCAAACTGGAAATTTTCTTCCTTCTGTTGCTAATTCTGCTGTGTACCTATTATGTGTGTCTGCATTAATTACAGCTCAATGACTGTTGACTATTATAAAATTAAAGTCTATGTGCAATAATATTTTTAGTACAATACAGGTCGAAGTATCCCCGTGCAGCGGTCAATGGAACCCGCTTCTACGGTAATTCTTTTCTTTTATGAGAGAAATCACTGCTCCTGCGTAATAGTTCTGAAGATGGCAAACGCCGCACAGCCTATACCGAGTACCCACGTGTTGAATGCTCGTGGATAGCGTGAAGTTTTGCTGAGAACGGAAGGATTCGGACGATGTTCGCGAAGTGTTAAGTGTCGCCGAGAAGACGTCTTGTACAGTGATAAAGCCAGCATATCGGCAAGGGACGCAGTTCGCTGTGCCAACTGTGTGCTCGGCTCGCCTGGTCCACTTCCTGAACGAGTTAGTTAGTACACAGTTTGGTTTCCAGTGAGCCAACTACGTGGTTACGTGATGCACGCAAGTTCCTCAGACACCACTGAAACCATGACTGAGATGTGTGACTGTTACCTAGGTAATCGAAGTGAAGTGTTCTATGTCAGTTCCTCTTGTTGTAAATAAAAAAACTTACTGTTAAGCTTATGCAAACGTGTTCGTGTTGACTTTAATAACAATCAAGTAGGAGAGACCGGAAAAGTTTGAGAAATGATTTGATGAAGTGCTAGGCTGCAAAAGTTTGCGGTGGTGAAGCCTGGGAGAGAGGGGGTTAACCCCCTCTTGCCCTTAAGTTTGTCAACAGTAAGTGTTAAAATGATCAATAAACTTATAATTGCGATAATAATATCTGATGTCTGTAAACTATAACGCATTTTATTATACTGTGAAGTAATTTTTATCCTAGTTTGTTTTAGTTAACACGTGCGTCAGCGGCCGCTAATGTCTGTGTAACCTCCCTCCCAAAGTCTGTGTAACCTCCCCCCGTGAGACATTTCTGGCTACGCCACTGAACGCTTGTATAATTATGGTTTTGTAATTAGAGCTTGATGCACGTGCCTTGAAAGATTCATAACAAGTGATAAATAGATATTAGAAAAAGGAACGAACCAAGCGAACGACGCGCTTAGAGCTTATGGCAGCAGCCAATGAACGCATGCCTGCCACACGATTGCACAGATGAATGTGCAGTCTAGCTTGCAGGTCATTGAATCTGTGGATTTTTCCGGTCTTTTTTTTTTTTAACNTTCGTTATCTATTGTAGGTTCAGTTGCAGAAATTCCAGTATTTTGGCCGGTCTGTAAATTGTAAATATAAACATTTCGTCCAACAGATGGGTAACTACATAAGTTTGCCTTCAAAATGCAGCATGCATAACAATTTTGTCAGGAAATGCATGCACAAGAAGTGAGTAAATATTGAATTTCCTGTCCCTTGACTAAAGGAATTTTGAGCCAATGATTTTTTGCGAAATAATCTGAGCGCAGCGTAGTTTTTAGTAATCTACTTAGTACTGCCATGTTCACGTGAAGCTATTTGCTTTTATTTTTGGCCACTTGGAATTCGTATTTCAGAAGAGGCGGCTACGTCACGTAAATAAAAATTCATCCAAGCATGTAAGTAAAACATCGTGAATAAATGCAAGTACCGCAAAAGGGAGTTACTTTGACCAGGAAGGATAGTTCGACCACGAGCCAACTAGAAATTTTCTTCCTTCTGTTGGTAATTCTGCTGTGTGCCTATTATGCGTGTCTGCATTTATTACGCTCAACGACTGTTGACTATTATAAAATTAAAGTCTATGTGTATTAATATTTTGAGTACAATACAGGTCGAAGTATCCCCGTGCAGCGGTCAATGGAACCCGCTTCTACGGTAATTCTTTTCTTTTACGAGAGAAATCACTGCCCCTGCGTAGTAGTTCTGAAGATGGCAAACGCCTCACAGCCTATACCGAGTACCCACGTGTTGAATGCTCGTGGATAGCGTGAAGTTTTGCTGAGAACGGAAGAATTCGGACGATATTCGCGAAGTGTGAAGTGTTGCCGAGAAGACTTCTTGTACAGTGATAAAGCCAGCATCTCGGCGAGGGACGCAGTTCGCTGTGCCAACTGTGTGCTCGGCTCGCCTGGTCCACTTCCTGAACGAGTTAGTTAGTACACAGTTTGGTTTCCAGTGAGCCAACTACGTGGTTACGTGATGCACGCAAGTTCCTCAGACACTACTGAAACTGTGACTGTTAACTCGGTAATCGAAGTGAAGTGTTCTATGTCAGTTCCTCTTGTTGTAAATAAAAAAACTTACTGTTAAGCTTATGCAAATGTGTTCGTGTTGACTTTGATAACAATCAAGTAGGAGAGACCGGAAAAGTTTGGGAAATGATTTGATGAAGTGCTAGGCTGCAAAAGTTTGCGGTGAGGGTGGTAACCCCCTCTTGCCCTTAAGTTTGTCAACAGAAAGTGTTAAAATTATCAATAAACCTATAATTGCGATAATAATATCTGATGTCTGTAAACTATAATGCATTTTATTATACTGTGAAGTAATTTTTATCCTAGTTTGTTTCAGTTAACACGTGCGTCAGCGGCCGCTAATGTCTGTGTAGCCTCCCTCCCAATGTCTGTGTAACCTCCCCAGTGAGACATTTCTGGCTACGCCACTGAACGCTTGTATAATTATGGTTTTGTAATTGGAGCTTGTTGCACGCGACTTGAAAGATTCATAACAAGTGACAAATTGATACTATAAAAAGGACCGAACCAAGCGAACGACGAGCTTACGGCAGCAGCCAATGAGCACATGCCTGCAACACGATTGCACAGAGGAATGTTTAGTCTAGCTTGCAGGTCATTGAATCTGTGAATTTTTCCTGTCTTTTTTTACAAGCAACACAAACATAAAAAAATCTGTTATTTGACCATTCAATCACAAAATCAATGTAAAATACACTGAAGAGCCAAAAAAAAAAAAAAAAACTGGTACACCTGCCTAATATCGTGTATGGCCCCCCGAGCACGCAGAAGTGCCGCAAGATGACGTGGCATGAACTCGACTAATGTCTAAAGGTATGCAGGAGGCAATTCACACCATGAATCCTGCAGGGCAGTCCACTATTCCAATCTGCGCCAATTTGAGAAAGGGTTGCACGTCTGTCACGTTTAATGATTCTCGTCAGTCGTCATTTGTCGAGTTATTTCAAGATATTTTTTCCGGCCGCAGCGATGTCGAAGATGTGATGTTTTACCGGATTCCCGATATTCACTGCACACTCGTGAAATGGTCGTACGCGAGCATCCACATGTTATCTCTACCTCGGAGATGCTATGTCCCATCTCTCGTGCGCCGACTATAACACCACGTTCAAACTCACTTAAATCTCGATAACCTGCCGTTGTAGCAGCAGTAACCGATCTAGCTGCCGACCGCATCGCGTTACTCTGGTTGGTTTCATACCTCTGTTATTTGCATACGCACGCCTACACCAGTTTTTTTTTGGCGCTTCAGTGTAATATTAAGACACTCTAGAGGTGGCAAAAGTGTCAACAAGCGTCGAAGAATACTGCTAGGGCGGTATTCCAGAACATTTCTATAAGGGTTTTGGTACAGCTCAAGTCATACCCAGGCCTTATCAGTATTCCAGAACGTTATAACGGCAGCTAAGACCTTAGTTAAGCCACGGTCGAAGCCTTAATCTTAGGGCTCAGATTTGGTTGATTTATCCTACGCATGCGCAGAACGCATATCGTTTTTCCGGAGCCGGTAGCGTGACGAACATCCGTTAGCAATATGACGCGTTCAGACCGCTATACGTCGCGATGTAGTTATTTATTTAAAAAATAGGAAACCAGCGCAATTTAGTTGTTTTGCAAATAAGAGTTGAAGCCAGCAGGAATACTCTGTAATATGTACTACGTGTTTTAAAAACTCCCATCATTAGAAACAACGCAAAACACGTAACAGCTGAACGAGTATATATAACCGTTATTGAGCCCTACCATGCGTGTGTCGTGTTATCGCAACAGGTGGCGTGTCCGACTACCAAGCACATGTATCGGATTCAAATTCCGGTCGATGCAAACTATTTTATGTTTTAAAATTAACTAGAACTCTCATATTTTCACACATATTATGTTAAATAAAGTCTATTAATTTTAATGACTGCGCTAAGCATTACAAAATTTTACGGAGGATTGTTAACAGTACGATATAATTGCGATTATTAGACAATAGGGTTTTTTATTGTCAATGATTACATCTCCCAGAATTTATTCATCAAACCCCACTAGTCACGTTCTGAAGGCATTTTGCGTGTCTCTCTTTGTATTTGAAGACCTTACAATGCAGACAAAAAAAGTATAACATCTGTGCAAATTTTCTGTGCGCCCGCTTGTTACACGGTAAAATCATACATATCCTCATTGGCGGGACGAGTTAGTATGTTACGTTGTGTTACGAATGAGCTTTTAAGCCATTCGTACGTGAAAGTGGTTATGGGGGTAGCTCAATAATGAGTCATGATTAGGTAGAGCACAACAGTATAAGATGAGGTTTATTGAACATAAAGATTACACAATTACTATTTACGTGACTATTAATCGGGGCAGCTTTAAATGGTATACCAAAATGCTAATTAATTATATTAACTTTTATTACCTCGCGCCATTACTACTACAATCTAATTCGAAAGTTCCCACCTTGTTCATGTTGCCGGAGGCTGATTCTAGGAGGCGGTTAACGACGGCCGGACACACCCATCTTCCGTGGTTCTCTCTGGTCGGGTCGACGACAAAAGACGCCGCTCCCGGTGTTACGCTGGCCTATATCGGGCGCGTTGTTTAATATATTTCGGCCCCGTTTACTGGCCGGTGGAGGGGATTTCTGCAACTGTCTTTCGCAAGGTGTTGTTGCAATCACGCTCGTGTCCTGGTTCCATGTTTGAAGGTGTGATCAGGCAGGCCGTTCAGCTAAGACCTGATCACTTCATAACAGTTGGCACAACTGGCGACATGGCTTGTTGATTTTTGACGCTGGCTGTTAGGAATACCTTTTACCCCGTGTGAAAATCAAAATTACGTTATAAATATAGCATATGTTGCGTTTTAAGCTATATTCATGGGTTACAAAGTTGTGTTTCTAATGTTTCGACGTTTCAGTGAAGGCTTAGTTCAACGTGTGTCGTGCCGATTGCAAAAGTGATGTGTGTGCGTACGAAATGGCAAACCTCACGGAGTGGCATTTGATTTCATACGTGACAGCGAAAACTGCAATAACAACGGTTACACCCGTGAACAACTGTTTCGACTGTAGTAATTTTTTTTTAACTTCATGTATGTATGTGTATATCACAACTTTTTAACGTTTCCCTGCAGGTTTGAAACAATGAATTAATTTGCCTTGGAGTATCTGTGGTTTAAACATTTGCCACGGCTCAACAATTTGCAAAAATTATGAATTCCAGCCAGTAAAACTCATGAAATAATACTTCAATAAAACTGACGTATGCAGTACAAATTGTTTGAAATGTGTATTTCTGGGAATATTTAATACTGCACCTCAATACAGAAATCTTCGTGAAACACAGGGGCGGGTAACACATTTTTATTACCAGGACCTAAAATAATGTTATGTATTCAGTTCCCATGATAATTATGCTTGACTTATTTACCTACAATATTAAAAATATATACTCTAATCTTTGCTGCACACTATTAGCTTATTTTTGTTTTACTATTACAAAAATTACTTGTGTGAAATATTTAGCAAATAACCATTTAAAGAAGGGTATTAATTTTTTAAAAAATGCGCACAGCACAATGGTACCGCTACTGACCTACATTAACTACCTCTCGAGTGTGTGAAGACGTAAGGGGATTATGCTGACGGAGGAGATGTGATCGCATGACGACCTTCATTCTGATACGTTGCACAAGAACACCGCCAGCCTCTGTGTCTCTCTCTCTCTCTCTCTCTCTCTCTCCCCTCTCTCTCCTCTGTATCGCTTGCATGTAGTAGCAATCAAAACACTCACGTCATTTTGAAACGATTTCAATACGAACGAAAATATGACACAAATACTTGCAACAAAATTATTTATTTTACATTATAATTACAAAAAAAAATATGTAAGAAAATTTAATTCAAGATATGAATACATTGTATTTACACATCAAATGGAAGAAGATATTTAGCAATATATAAATATATATATATATATAATATTTACAAAACATGTGAGAGAATTATTTTACACCATATTAATTTTTACTGAAAAAAATGTAAAATATTAGTAAAAAAAACAAAAAATTATGATATTGAACATGTCGACATTTATTTGTACATAATAATATTTTTTTTACACATAGCATAAAAACATACATTTGCCATCAACATTTTTATTCGCACACATTATTTTTTTTTTTACACTGTAGTACATGTGTGTTTTGACAACTAAAAAATTACACGAGAGGAATGGGAGGTTTTCACCACCTGTGCTTTTCTAAAGATAGAGCAAAGCTCATGTGCACACGCACACACGAGCACAACTCGTCACGGGCCTGGTGGTGTTGTAACCTCCAAACTGTGCCAAGCGCCATCACATCGTCCAGAGCACACTTTAAAAAAGTTTATCATTTTCAATTTCATGATTAAGTTTGCAATTTTCCCTGTCGCACTTGCTTGAACGTCGTTAGCCCACAATTTCTTTTTTTCATTTTTCCAATTTTTGTGGGAAATTTTGATTGTGGACGGCACAAATGAACTGCACACTCATCACTGTCACAATCTTGCACTGATAATTCAAGAGTCTTACCATCGAAGACGCCTTTTTTCAAGGAGGAAATTCACATTTCCGTCACACGGCTCCACAGTTACGGTAACAGTCAGCTGGTCCGTGTAGGTTACGCCGTGCAGTAGAGGATATGTACTTGCATATTGTTTCTCGGGAATGAACTTATCACCAGGACTCGCTCCACCGTTGCGAGAAGACTTGTTGGAAGGTCTCGGCCTCGAGCTCAGGTGCACTTCGCATGCAAAAGGCGTGCAGGTGGAGACCCAGTCTGGGAAACCTTGCCTTTTCACAACATGGTTATGTCCCTCCCATTTATCCTGCCATTGGCACACAAAATCATTTTTGCTTCTTCGGAAAAGTTCGTACACTACACTTTCGTACACTCTTGTCCTGCATACATGGACATTACGATTTTGTTTTACCAACTCCTCCAGCCAACAAGGAGGCGTAGAGTTAGGGCATAAATTATAAACGTAACCATTTTTATTTTCTCGCGTTAATGCATCCCGCACATAACAGCCTTCGAAATCATGGCAGCAGCATAGCCAGTGAATTGTACCGTCACAAAATTGAATTTGCAGAACGCCTCGAGCATCTCGAAAACTTACTTGTCGGTATCCACAACTCAGTTCACTGTACTTGCTCTGTTTTCTGACCTGAATGGAGAAAATTCGGCAACAGACACTTCCATTTCTTCTTCGATATCACTGTATTCTAAGTCGGAGATNGGGTGCGTCTTATAAAGAGTTTTTAAGGGAGGAAAAATATTCCGCCTCGCGATTAAAGTAGGCCGCCGTTTGGTCGGAACGAAGGTTTCCGAAAATACCCGAGTTATTAGCCAATGAGAAACAGGGGTAGAGTTCGATCGAACGCCTCTAATTGGTCGAACGAAGGTTTCCGAAAACGTACGAAAAATCAGCCAATGAGAAACATTGGCGGAGCAATTAAATATATTGGAAGGGGTGGACAATTAGCCAATGAGAATCAGGAGTGGAGCAATTTGTCAATTAAATATATTGGAAGGGGGAGTGGAGGGGGTCAGTCGTCTGTTGAGCGCGGTGCTGGGGAGAGCACCAGCAATGCAAAACAAATGACAAACGAAGAAACCAAGATGGTGGTCGAACGAAGGTCAGAGACCAACTCCAGTAATGTACAACAAATGACAAACGGAAAAAACGAAAATGGTGGACTGTGGCTGTGATGCCTACCAAGATGGCGGAATGAGTATGGTTTGATGGGTGTGGTAGGACCTCCGGAAATATAAGTTTTTAAAATAAATATTTAAAATAAATTTTTAATAATTTTTAACATAATTTTTTTATAATTAGTTTTTAATTATTTGAATTTTTGGATTTTTTGGGGGGAATTTTTGGGGTCAAAGGTAAAACATAAAGGTCACATGGATCCAAGATGGCGGCCGGCTGGTGCCTAGCTCTTACTCTATGTGCGTATGCCCCAGACTCATTTTAATCACAATACTCGTGCGCAGTGTTGATTTTACAGAATGATTCTGCAAATAAATGATTTAATGTTGGTGACGAACAAACGTGAGTTTAGTGAATTGAACTTTGAAAAATGTCCATAGAAAAACACGTATTCAAGAGGTTGTGAATTTTACAAACAGTAAGTTTGCGTGTTTTGCAAATACATCGGGAGCAAAAAAAGAAAAAATACATAATAACGAGATTAATGCAAATTTGCATTAATATGTAATGATAAACGCATGGCTACATATTATGTATAAGTATGTACTCTGTATATAAATCAATAATTACATCAATAAAAAACACATTAAAAATTTACGTTTAAAAAATATCTGTAATTTTCTTTTGGTGCAAGCCTTGCAGACGGGTATTGTCGATGGCTTTGTCAAGCATGTTCAAAGCAGAAAATACTTCATCGCCAACGTCCGTTTTCGCTAAGAAATGGCGCAAGTTGTTGATGTATTTTTTAGCCACTTTAGGTGTAATTGTCGGCACATCATCTTCCTCATCACTTTCGCCATCAATGTTCTGAGATGGAGCCAAAATTTCGTCATTAGTTAGAATACCCGCTACCGCTAGGCCATCGTCAAAATGGACGAAATCTTCAAACGTTATAGAATTTTCTTCATTTTGAGGAAGACGATTCCAATTCACAGGGAATTCTAAGTCTTGTTCAGTAACTGCTGATGAAAGTTCCACCTTCGTGAATCCACAGCACGAAAACAAATTTTTATTGTGCTTTCGCTAACACTTTGCCATGCCTTGTGAGCAATGTTCATAGCTGAAAATAGGTGATTTTATGATCCTCCCCATCCTCGATGCTGTCAAGGAGTTGCATCACTACTTACTTGCGGTAAAAGGTTTTGAACGTTTTAATTATGCCCTGGTCTAGAGACTGCAGCTTAGAAGTAGTGTTGGCAGTCAAAAACACAACATTAACATGACTGAGCGGTGGGGTATNCCTTTTCTCCATATAAGCATTCACTGATCGTATCCATTACTTGAATAATTCGCCCGTCATCCACGCTTTTTTGTTTGCACGATAGATCATCGTAAAAGTTTTTATGTTTTTAAAACATTTAGATTTGGCCGATTTGCCTATCTCAGATCCATCCATGTTGGCGCCCAACAATATGGTTACACGCTCTTTACTATTTTTTTCCTCCATGAAACTTTTCTTCCTTAAAACACATTGATCGGTCGGGGAGACAATTATAAAATAACACCGTCTCATCGGCATTAAAAATGTTGCTGGGCTCATAAGAATCGATTATTTCTCCCAATTCGTATTTCCACTCAGAACAAACTCGCACTTTCCCCACTAAGCTTCTGAAATTTTATGCTGTGCCTTTTTTTAAACCTATCAAACCAACCATCTCTTGCACGAAAGTCTTTAATTCCCATTTTTTTCTCCGAAAACTTTTACTTTTTCTCTAAAAATGTTCCCTCCAACTGGTACATTCGAATTCCGTGCTTGCGCAAACCACTTTTTTAAATTCTCTTCTAGTTGTGGATACTCACCAGTCTTAAAGCGCTTTACTTTGCTGTCCAATGTCTGGGAGGCCATCTTGTCCTTGTTCTTCAGAATTGATGTTATTGTGGAAGGAGGAACGTTATCACGTATGGACACGTCAATTTGTTTATCACCACCGGCCACGGCGGTAATGATTTCTTTTTTTTTTCTCTAATGGAAAGACACTTATTAGCTCTTTTCGGAGGCATGGCTAAGACCGAACTGACTAACTTTTCACTCGCTCTGCTCCTTCCTACCCTCTCATAACCCTAGACCGGACAGCAAGGCGCCTCTTAGTTCTGGGAATCACAGACACATCGCCTCACAGCATACTCGGCGTCATTACCTGTCCTTCAAACCCTCCTACGTCCCTCAGCACCCTTCCGGTCTTTTTTACCCTGCCCGAATCGCATAAATCTAGAGCTGATGTACAGTCTAGGGTTAAAATCATTACGAGTTAACGAGATTTTTAAGTTGTAAATAAGAATTATAGGACGTTTTAATTGAGCTCAAGCACCAAAACAAATACGTACTATCGAGGGGACCGGAATGCATTGTTTTTTTTACGAATTAAAGGGATTTTCTCAAGGGACCGGCAAATTTGTACGAATTAGCGGGATATACGAATAATCGGGATGCGAATTATCGGGATTTCACTGTAATGTATTTGTAAACCGTTGATATAATTATTGAAATGTACGTGGCCTGAAAAATCCGCACTTTAAACACTTTTGTAGTGTGTAAATAATATTTGTTTATTTGCCTATATCGTAAATTGAAAGAGAGTATGGTTAACTTCGGTCAAAGTTTGTATGTGTGCAGGTGTGTGTATGTGTGTGTATGAATGTGTGTGTGTGTGGATGTGTGCATGTGTGTGTATGAATGTGTGCATGTGTGTGTGTATTGCTGCATCTGTACGAATACAAACAACGACGTATGTATCGCGTTTTGTTTTTTCATTGAAGTTAAAACAACTTTCGAAGTTTTAATAATTTGAATGTTATTTCCGTACAAGCAAATTTTTCCACTGCTCCATCAAAACAATATGTAACTCAAAATACCACAAACTCGTAAGAACCTCAAAACAATGCCGTCTCACGAAAGACGTTAAACTAAAGCGCCCNGCAAGGTGTTGTTGCAATCACGCTCGTGTCCTGGTTCCATGTTTGAAGGTGTGATCAGGCAGGCCGTTCAGCTAAGACCTGATCACTTCATAACAGTTGGCACAACTGGCGACATGGCTTGTTGATTGTTGACGCTGACTGTTAGGAATACCTTTTACCCCGTGTGAAAATCAAAATTACGTTATAAATATAGCATATGTTGCGTTTTAAGCTATATTCATGGGTTACAAAGTTGTGTTTCTAATGTTTCGACGTTTCAGTGGAGGCTTAGTTCAGCATGTGTCGTGCCGATTGCAAAAGTGATGTGTATGTGTACGAAATGGCAAACCTCACGGAGTGACATTTGGTTTCATACGTGACAGCGAAAACTGCGATAACAACGGTTACACCCGTGAACAACTGTTTCGACTGTAGTAATTTTTTTAACTTCATGTATGTATGTGTATATCACAACTTTTTAACGTTTCCTTGCAGTCTTGAAACAATGAATTAATTTGCCTTGGAGTATCTGTCATTTAAACATTTGCCACGGCTCAACAATCTGCAAAAATGCTGAATTCCAGCCAGTAAAACTCATGAAATAATCCTTCAATAAAACTGACGTATGCAGTACAAATTGTTTGAAATGTGTATTTCTGGGAATATTTAATACTGCACCTCAGTACAGAAATCTTCGTGAAACACAGGGGCGGGTAACACATTTTTATTACCAGGACCTAAAATAATGTTATGTATTCAGTTCCCATGATAATTATGCTTGACTTATTTACCTACAATATTAAAAATATATACTCTAATCTTTGTTGCACAGCTTATTTTGGTTTTACTATTACAAAAATTACTTGTGTGAAATATTTAGCAAATAACAATTTAAAGAAGGTTATTCAATTTAAAAAAAATTGTGCACGGCACAATGGTAGCGCTACTGACCTACATTAACTACCTCTAGAGAGTGTGAAGACGTAAGGGGAGTATGCTGACGGAGGAGATGTGATCGCCTGACAACCTTCAATCTGACACGTCGCACAAGAACGCCGCCAGTCTCTGCCTCTCTCTCTCTCTCTCTCTCTCTTTATCTCTCTCTCTCCTCTGTATCCCTTGCATGTTGTAGCAATCAAAACACTCACGTCATTTTGAAACGATTTCAATACGAACGAAAATATTACACAAATACTTGCAACAAAATTATTTATTTTACATCATAGTTATAAAAAAAAATATGTAAGAAAATTTAATTCAATATATGAATACATTGTATTTACACATCAAATGGAAGAAGATATTTAGCAATATATATTTTACACTATAGTAATTTTTACTGAAAAAATGTAAAATATTGGTAAAAAAAAAACAAAAAATGATGGGATTAAACACGTCGACATTTATTTGTACATAATAATATTTTTTTTACACATATCATAAAAACATACTTTTGCCATCAAAATTTTTATTCGCACACATAATTTTTTTTTTTTACACTGTAAAACATGTGTGTTTCGACAGCTAACAAATTACGAGAGGAATGGGAGGTTTTCACCACCTGTGTTTTCTAAAGATAGAGCAAAGCTCATGTGCACACGCACACACGAGCACCTCTCGTCATGGGTCTGCTGGCGTCGTAACCTCCAAACTGTGCCAAGCGCCATCACATCGTTCAGAGCACACTTTAAAAAGTTTATCATTTTCGATTTCATGATTAAGTTTGCAATTTTCCCTGTCGCACTTGCTTGAACGTCGTTAGCCCACAATTTATTTTTTTCATATTTCCGATGTTTGTGGGAAATTTTTGTTTGTGGACGGCACAAATGTATTGCTCACTTGTCACTGTCACAATATTGCACTGATAATTCAAGAGTCTTGCCAGCGAAGACGGTTCTTTCAAGGTGGAAATTAACATTTTCGTCACACCGCTCCACAGTTACGGTAACAGCCGACTGATCCGTGTAGGTTACGCCGTGCAGAAGAGGATATGTACTTGCATATTGTTTCTCGGGAATGAACTTATCACCAGGACTCGCTCCACCGTTGCGAGAAGACTTGTTGGAAGGTCTCGGCCTCGAGCTCAGGTGCACTTCGCATGCAAAAGGCGTGCAGGTGGAGACCCAGTCTGGGAAACCTTGCCTTTTCACAACATGGTTATGTCCCTCACATTTCTCGTGCCATTGGCACACAAAATTATTTTTGCTTCTTCGGAAAAGTTCGTACACTGCACTTTCGTACACTCTTGTCCTGCATACATGGACATCACGATTTTGTTTTACCAACTCCTCCAGCTAACAAGGAAGCGTAGAGTTAGGGCATAAATTATAAACGTAACCATTTTTATTTTCTCACGTTAACGTGTCCCGCACATAACAGCCTTTGAAATCATTGTAGCAGCATATCCAGTGAATTTTACCGTCACAAAATTGAATTTGCAAAACGCCTCGAGCATCTCGAAAACTTACGCGTCGGTACCCACAACTCAGTTCACTGTACTTGCTCTGTTTTCTGACCTGAATGGAGAAAATTCGGCAACAGATACTTCCATTTCTTCTTCGATATCACTGTATTGTAAGTCGGAGCTGATGGGGGCTCTGCGAAGCTGGGAGAGAATAATATGTAGGACATTCTGGCTGATGGGGGCTGATACGGGTTGCCTGATGGTGGCAGGTTCGTGCTAGTAGACGGCATTGACGAAGTTGCTCCTCGTGCTAATATGGTGCGGATACTGAAGAATATTATTTCCATTTTCTTCTGCGTTGCTGTTGCAGTTATTTTATTCTTCACTTGACAACATGGCTATCGTATATTTAACAGGGGTTTGAAACCCTGCGAGTTTCGAAATGGTAAATGGGCTTTCATCTTGAAATAGCGAAAAAGGAAAGACAGCGAGAAAAATAACTGCTTTTCCGGTGGTGAAGGGAGGGGAGGGGGATCGGGGTGCGTCTTATAAAGGTTTTTAAGGGAGGAAAAATAGTCCACCCTCGCGATTAAAGTAGGCCGCCGTTTGGTCGGAACGAAGGTTTCCGAAAATACCCGAGTAATTAGCCAATGAGAAACAGGGGTAGAGTTCGATCGAACGCCTCTAATTGGTCGAGCGAAGGTTTCCGAAAACGTACGAAAAATCAGCCAATAAGAAACATTCGCGGAGCAATTAAATATATTGGAAGAGGTGGACAATTAGCCAATGAGAATCAGGAGTGGGGCAATTGGTCAATTAAATATATTGAAAGGGGGGGAGTGGAGGGGGTGATTCGTCTGTTGAGCGCGATGCCGGGGAGGGCACCAGCAACGTAAAACAAATGACAAACGAAGAAACCAAGATGGTGGTCGAACGAAGGTGAGAGACAAACCCCAGTAATGTACAAACAAAAGACAAACGGAAAAAAACGAAAATGGCGGACTATGGCTGTAACGCCTACCAAGATGGCGAAATTAGTATGGTTTGATGGGTGTGGTAGGATTCCCGGAAATCTAAGTTTTTTTTAAATAAATATTTTAAATAAATTTTTAATAATTTTAAAATAATTTTTAATATAATTTTTTTATAATTTGTTTTTAATTATTTGAATTTTTGGGGGGATTTTTGGGGTCAAAGGTAAAACATAAAGGTCACATGGATCCAAGATGGCAGCCGGCTGGTGCCTAGCTCTTAATCTATATGCGTGTGCCCCAGACTCATTATAATCATAATACTCGTGCGCAGTGTTGATTTTACAGAATGATTCTGCAAATAAATGATTTAATGTTGGTGACGAACAAACGTGAGTTTAGTGAATTAAACTTGGAAAAATTTCCATAGAAAAACACGTGTTCAAGAGGTTGTGAATTTTACAAACAATAAGTTTGCGTGTTTTGCAAATAATGTATTTGTAAACCGTTGATATAATTATTGAAATGAACGTGGCCTGAAAAATCCGCACTTTAAAGACTTTTGTAGTCTGTAAATAATATTTGTTTATTTGTATATATCGTAAATTCAAAGAGAGTATGGTTAACTTCGGTCAAAGTGTGTGTGTGTGTGTACATGTGCCTGTATGTATGTGTGCGCGCGTGTGTGTATTGCTGCATCTGTATGAATACAAACAACGACTTACGTATAGCGTTTTGTTTTTTCATTGAAGTTAAAACAACTTTCGAAGTTATAATAATTTGAATGTTATTTCCGTACAAGCAAAATTTTCCACTGCTCCATCGAAACAATATGTAACTCAAAATGCCACAAACTCGTAAGAACCTCAAAACAATGCCGTCTCACGAAATACGTTAAACTAAAGCGCCCCCCCCCCCCTTTTTTATCCACCGGTTACCTTTTTCCCCTCAAAATAAATTAAACAGAACCCCAACAAACTTAACTTGGCAATCACAAAAATGAAACAGGTTGGAATGCCAACCTAGCTATAATATCCTACATTGAATGCTGGACGGAGGTTAACTAACGTTAGTCTTTCAGTGCCTGCCATGACAGGAAACACGAGGAAAGAGGAAAATGCAAGTGTGCATTGGACTCAAACATTTGTTTACAAACAACTTTTCCTTCAGTGACCAAACAGCTGTAGTGGAAGGATACATTGTGGCCGCGCTACTTTTCTAGAACTGTAAAAATTCACCCCACTTACATGAAACGGACAATACGCGTCAAACTTCCATGTGGTCGCGGTAGCGCAGCGGCTAGAGCACTCGCCTTCCCACCAAGGCGAACCGGGTTCGATTCCCTATGGAGTCGAACACAGATTTCTGCACGAGGGAATCATGCCGGACCATGCCTTCGTAAGGCGGGTTTTCTCGGGGATCTCCCGTTTCCCCCGCTCTTGCATTACGGCACCGCTCCTTACTCGCCTCGCGTCGTTCTCAACGACTCTCAAGACCGCGATGCTAAGGTGGATCACTAGCAAACCATATTAAACTCCTCAAGGTCATGTCCGATGTAAATTAGAATAAAGAAGTTTCACGTGTGTTCCGTTACCTTATAATTTTAAGCGGTGACTGTAGGGTTTTGATACAGCAATCTGTTCCGGAAAGATACGCATTGTCGCTAAAGTTCCAAACGCTGTTTTATAGAAGAATTGAAGTTGCAAACAGACGGATTCACAGCGATTTTTACTGACCTTGACACTTTTCAACGACCATGTGTGTGTTTTAATGACCAAACTTAAGAATGGACAACTAAATATCGACTTTCATTTCTGTCCCGAGTGGTAATGTTATCACGGTCCCGACCCTCTCGTCGTAACGAAATTAGCAGAAATGGTGTCGCAGTACAGATAAGAGGAGTGAAAGCGTTATCGCCATATAGTTGCTCGTGCTTGAATGACGTGCTGCTTGCTGCATACACGCCCGCGGCCCTCGACAACCGATAACGTCCGAAGTCGGCCTCGTTCTCACATCCCGGGTACGTGTTGCAGTTTCTCTGCGATCCACAAGTGGGTCATTCCGCGACCTTGGAGGGCGAAGCGCTACTGTGGAGGAGCACGGCGTGTTCGAGTGACGTCCGTGCCTCTGGTGATTCGCCTCGAACTGTGCCTCGAACTGTGCCTCGAACTCTGCCTCGAACTGTGCCTCGAACGCTTATCAAATGAGTGGGGAGAGGATGCACCGAGGAGAATACTCAATCTAGTTCGCAGTCCGGAAGCAATACCAGACTACAGAGTAGATAAATAAACAGAGACGAAATGGCGGGGGCGGGCGGTTCCTTTGATGTGGGCGTACCCTTTCTCTGATTGGCTGCGCGAGGCTCTCGGNATACTCAATCTAGTTCGCAGTCCGGAAGCAATACCAGACTACAGAGTAGATAAATAAACAGAGACGAAATGGCGGGGACGGGCGGTTCCTTTGATGTGGGCGTACCCTTTCTCTGATTGGCTGCGCGAGGCTCTCGCAAAGGATCGATCTTGTGTCTGATTGGCTGTTGTATGCCTTCAGAAGGTTTCCTATTGGCTGGGCTGCCGGCAGGCGAGTAGGTTACCACGTGCTGACAGGCGAACGGCGATCCAACATTTTGCTGGCCAGCAACGCCATTTTGTTGACATGTGCGGCTGGAGCTCGCGGTACCAGGAGTGGTTTTGCCTCTGTATTCTCGAGTACTCTGTAATAAGAGTATAACAAAATATTGTTTAAAGTTTACCTTGCCACCCAATAAATTCGCGAAATACTTCCGGTTTCATCTATTTACGATACGGAACGAACATGCCACAGTCGCAGCTAGGGTTTACTGAATAAGTATAGGCAGGGTCCTATGTAGCCCTAATAACAATAGCAATAATAATTAGGAATACCCGATTTTTTGTGAAAATAATTTCTACCCGCTTTAATTTAAAAACACTTCATCAAGATCCACTTTCACGAGTAAATGGTTTTAACTACCACGCTTATTAGGGACAGGTCCGCGAATCACATACGTCCATTACAGGAGTAACCTATTTCTGATTAGCCAGTAAAATACAAGACGTCTTCTCACAAATACGCACGGCCAATAGCCAGAGGAAAACTGCTGGTGAGTACGTGGGTATTGTAGTTTAGACTGCGTGGATTTTTTTCCCCCGAAAATCAGGTGTCCCTATTTATAAGCGGCCCACAGTTGCACAGGGCGGGTATTAAGAACTGCTGTTAAGTGTTTAAAGTCTTGTTTTGCCACCGAATGAATTTCGCGAAATTCTTGGGGCTCTAGCTATGGGATACCTCTTTTCATGAATAGATCTCAACCCCAGCTTAGGGTAGGACCACTGGAAAGTAAGTAAATGCTGTTCAAAGTAAAGTAAAAGATTTTTCGAAAAAAAAAAAAAAAAAAAAAAAAGAGAAAAAAATTACTGCCCAAAAGACTGGATGTTTTTCTGCCCGTTTTGGGAGAGAAATTTTGAAATATATGACCACTGAAGATAGTGTGCCTTGTTTTATACACATTATATTACGAGTTTCCATTTTAGTAACACATTTACATTCCTAACAATTCCAAGATTTCAAGAGTATAGGCTGTTCACGGTAAACTGAGCACTTTTGAAAGCTCTGGTTAAGATTTACTTGTGTGAACGTTGTGTATTCCTCCGCCTTACGTAAGATTAACATTTCCAAGGGCCGCTTCACTTTATTCATACGTTGGTCGTGTGAAATTATTAAAAAATTTAATATTTTCCATTCGGCTCATTTTTATACATCAATGCATTAAAAAGAAACAGGAGGCTAAAGAAATAATTTAAGTTATCACAAATGGTCATCTAACACTTTTCATTCGACGAAGGGGGATCAGACCCGGCCATCTTGGATTTTCGGAATTTTCGCCGTAACTTGCGTCACATATTTTGTATTATATTTTGGGCGTCGACAAATCATAGGGCATTGCTTTGCACGTGTTTTAAAACACGTGTTGAGACTACTGTTTGCCAGGGCCATTTCTGCAACCGCCAGGTAGAAAAAAATTACTTATTTCTTGCCGGCAATCACTAGTCGAAAATAAATAAAGCCTGTAGAGGCGTAATAGGTCGATAAAGCTTTAGAGGCTATTATGTATGCCATCTAGTACGAAAAATCTCGTTAAACGTTCTTTAATGGAACTTAATGCAAAAATAGTGAAAATCCAAGATGACAGGGGCTGATCCCCCTTAAGATATGGAACTACTTTCGCTCCATTGTTACCAACTTTACTAAGCGCATGCCACTCAGTGCGCCCGTTAAAATAAATGTAGGTAGTAGCAGTGACATTTTCTAAGGTTGATTTCAAAAGTGCTCACTTTATCGCGAACAGCGTTTACTTAATTAATAATGAACAGCCATTAGAATCCTCGGTAATAATAATAATAATAACAATAATAATAATACTGTTAGTGCCACAAGTCCTGGCGGGTGAATTTACGAGGAGCGGAGTGCGTCATGCGAAGGGAGAGGTAGCTGCGCGCGCAGCCTGCCACATCCTGATGCCGTGCTAAAAACATTGGTCTCCGTATAGTCAGTTGCGAGTTTGCCGATGCGAGCCGAATATTTTCCTAATAGTTTGCGCACGCCGTCGCTACTGTCAGTAATAACAATATCATCATGCGCATGGACAATTGCGCCCTAGGAAGGCGGTAGCACTCACCGAGCGGCAGGTTTTCCGTAGGTGCTCGTCGTTCCTGTGAGATCCTTAGGATGCAGCGGTTGCCGAAATTCAAGGACAGCGTGGACGGGAACACTCGGAGAAAACCTGCCGGCCAGCGGCACACCCACCACGTTTCCACACGTGCGAAAAAAAAAATCCGGGCATAAATACTTCCGACGGCTATTTGTCCATTGGTTGCTGTCTCGGTAAGTGGCCAGCTTAACCCTTGAACAAGCAGCACGAATTTGTTCCTTGCTACCTTTCAAGGAGTGTCTAATACACTGTTATCCAATTGTAAAGGTGGCCGAAACGATTGTGTCATAAAAGCCTAGTCTTCAAAATAGTTCGCAAATTTTTTTCCGTTTGCCACAGTCTACAGATGGAGTTACCTCTGATTTGATAAATATTAAATACTGTGCTGTGCTAGAACTTATTCAAATGCGAGTACAGACGTACTCAGTATTTTACTGTTTTGTGTCTGTTACGTAATAAAAACTCCATGTCACTGTTACTAATTATTTTACTTGTTTCCAACATTTAACCATTTGCTTAATCCTGATGTTGCTGTGAAGTGTACTCGTGAATTTATTACCAATTCGACGTATGATCTGTTATTTTTGTATATTTATTTATGCTTGTAATAAAAATCATTAGTCATTTTTCACTCTGTATTGTATGAGTTAATACACCTGTACAACTTAATATCATTTCAAACAAGAAATACAGTATAAAGGCGATACTCGTTTGATTTTAAATTGCTTCATCACATTCTTGTATATACGAACTGCGAGCTAAGAAGTTCGTTAATCTATTATCCTAAAACACTTCCTTGACTCTTACAGTTACAGTGATGACTTCATATGACGTTTTCAAGAGAACTGTGCATAGCAGGAAAACTGCATCCAATACACGAAGTTTCTTTCATTAAACTGTGTATAAAGTCTAAATGAAACCGCACATTTGGTTGATAGCTACTGACAGTCGTAGCAGGAAAAACGTACGTGTTTTCATAACTGGACGCTGTCAGCGATGGTTATGTTGATAATAGAACATGCCCAGTCAAAACATTGAGTTGACAATTCTAAAAATAGCAAGTTCAACTGTGACAGACACGTTTATTTTTATCAGTGACAACGTAAATACCTCGTAAATGTGTGCAGATATGATTAGAAGCCTTATTGCTTAAGCCACGAGTATTTTGCTATTTGATTTGGCAACAGGCTGTAATTCAGAATCAACAATTTTTCAAAGTCTCTGGGCCTAGCCACGTTCTTTAAAGGATGGACGTCTTAATAAAATATCTAATCTAAATTTCATAATTTATCTATAAAAAATTACAAACAAATATTTCAAACTTAATTTTTCGACGATAGTGGCTATCACTTGCTGTTTACACCCAATATTTACTTATTCGTCCATCACCTAACAGAAATTAACACAATCAAATAGTAAACATCAGTCTCTATAGAACCTATTAGTTTCTAAACACCTATTGATCAACTATTAACATGTATATTTGCTATCTGACAGTTCCAGTATTTACAATCAAGTCTGTGTCAGTCGTTCATTCAGCCCCACCTTATTCCAGTCCCAATACTGCCAGTCTTTCTGGAATGTTCTGGAGCAGCCAGAGCTTTTACACGGCGACCCTCCATTCGGCGGATACCTCGTCCTCCTCAGCACTCGCTCTCTCTCTCTCTCTCTCTCTCTCTCTCTCTCTCGTTCGTTGTCGCTGCACACATGCTCGTCCACCACAGTCTTTCCTACCCTAGTTCGCCACATCGGTTCACTGGTCCCACCGCACTTCGCCAGATTACCACACACCGCCGACAGTCCGGCTGCAGCGCTATTTATAGTGATTTATATTGATCCAAAATCTTTTTCACGTGTTGAGTTGCGCCGAAGGAGAAGCTGACCAGAAAGTCCATGCAATAGCCCGCAGCCGCCGACCTCTCCATCAGGGAGAAAGGTTGCTGTGATGCCAGTCAGGTCGGCTGTCAAT
>NQII01002895.1:237904-256966 GCA_002778355.1 Clitarchus hookeri | reverse complement strand
GACATAGTGCGAGTCACCTTGCACTGGCCGCATGTGCTCGGCGCGGTCGGCGCGTAACAAGATATTGTTACAAGTCGCCGGGTGGGAGGGGGGTGGTGGTTCATAAGCATTGGATGTCTAAATAAAAATAAAGGAGCGAAATTTAATTTCTTAATTTGTAAAAAAATATATAAAAATACACACATCCCAATTTACAACCTTAATATTCTATCCCAAATATTAACATTTATTAATTTCAGTGAACACAATCGCAATTATAATTAAAGTCCATATCACTGTCTTTATACATTCTATAGTCACTGAATTCACGCTTCTAATTAACACGTGTACAATCAGAATGTCTATTGCCATCCTTGCAAGTGCCTGTCGTTCACGCATCCAGTTCCACTTCCCCACATTTCCACCCATCAGTTTCATTCTCGTTCCACCGATGATCGCACACACTACATGTCACTACATGTCGCTCGTGTTCCTATGGCTCCTCTAGCCTAACGCTCACAGCCATGCAAGGCTCCAGATCTGGACTCGGCTGCTCGCTGGGGCTTATATAGATCTGTCGGCCCCGTCCAGAAGATTCCCCGCTGTCTGAAATGCGGTGAAGGAGGGCGACAGGCGATGAACAGAACATTCTTGCAACGATAACCCAAGACATTCAATCATCCAAGGATGGAAGTGACACGAGTCCCGATAGTCTTACCGTGTCATACATTAAATGTTACGCTGCGACTCCTTTGTAACCACGTGCTATTTTCCAGTTGCTGGTTATGCCCTTGAAACGCCATGCTTTGTATACCCGAGGAGGACGGGGAAGGGGAAGCGACGCATATACGTAGAACGTAACATTGCCCCCTCCTCAAGTCTGTTCGTGCTGAACAGGCTATGTAAACTCCGGACCTTTGTAGACTGTAGTGTGTCAGTCATTCGATGTGGACAACCTAAGGCTTCGCCCGAGAGCATTAACGAAAAATATGGAACGATAATATCATTTATTTGCTTTGGAATCCTGCACAGACTACCCACTATTTTTGTAGCGTCGGTCAGTGCCCTTTTCGTCTCTGTGGAGTGTACAGTCACACCAGTTGTGCTTCTTGAAATACCTCACCCGACTTTCTCCTGTCATACCTAGTTCTCACCCTGTCACTATTTTTCTGAGGTGATGTCGAGGAAAATCTAGAATGCCGACTAGTCTGTGACGTAATTCGCTAGCACACACTCAGGCTACAGCGTCTTCTTTTACTGGTCGACCAAACAGCAGGTCACTAGGGAGGCGCAGCTCTCTCCCAAATAGCGACCTTGATGGTGTTATCCTTGTATACTCGTAAAATGCCGAGCGGTAAGCAGGGAGAAACAATGGCACCTTTGAATCCCACTCCTTTTGGTTGTCTTCCCCGAAAATCAACAGATACTGCTCAAGATTATGGTTGATGTTTCTCGACCATTCCATCGGACTGAGTGTGTAAAGTTTTAGTCCAAGCCTTCTTCATCCCCATAATNATGGTTGATGTTTCTCGACCATTCCATCGGACTGAGTGTGTAAAGTTTTAGTCCAAGCCTTCTTCATCCCCATAATATTGCTACATACTGGAACACAGCAGCTTCAGAATGCCATCCCTGATCTGAATGGAGTTCTAGTGACAGCCCAAACTTCGAAAAGACATGCTCTACGAGTGCATCGGCCACAGTATGTGCTTCTTGGTTTGGGAGGGGAATGACCTCAGGCCACGCTGTAAAGTAATCTTGGACTACCAGTACTTTATAAATTCGAATCTGTGTAAAACCACTGATTCGCAGTGGAATGCNATGGTTGATGTTTCTCGACCATTCCATCGGACTGAGTGTGTAAAGTTTTAGTCCAAGCCTTCTTCATCCCCATAATCTTGCTACATACTGGAACACAGCAGCTTCAGAATGCCATCCCTGATCTGAATGGAGTTCTAGTGACAGCCCAAACTTCGAAAAGACATGCTCTACGAGTGCATCGGCCACAGTATGTGCTTCTTGGTTTGGGAGGGGAATGACCTCAGGCCACTCTGTAAAGTAATCTTGGACTACCAGTACTTTATAAATTCGAATCTGTGTAAAACCACTGATTCGCAGTGGAATGCAACTACTCGAATCAGTGAAAATGGCTCCACTTAGAATCAGCGGAAAACCACTGGTTGTTTCAGTGAAACAATTTCACTGGTTGAATAAGTGACGTGCAACAATGTCAGTGGTTGAATAAGTGACGTGCAACAATGTCAGTGGTTGAATAAGTGACGTGCAACAATGTCAGTGGTTGAATAAGTGACGTGCAACAATGTCAGTGGTTGAATAAGTGACGTGCAACAATGTCAGTGGTTGAATAAGTGACGTGCAACAATGTCAGTGGTTGAATAAGTGACGTGCAACAATGTCAGTGGTTGAATAAGTGACGTGCAACAATGTCAGTGATTGAATAAGTGACATGCAACAATGTCAGTGATTGAATAAGTGACGGCCAACTGCGGGCGGCGAAGTAAATACTGTTTTTATTAAACTTAGGCAAATCATTACGAGAAATAAACATATTTCCTATAGTCACTATTTATATTGCATAATTTGCCATAGTTTAAAAAAGTAAAACTTTACTAGGGTGGTCAGCATTGTACCCACACCTTCCCCACACTGATTTTAGAATGTTACCTTAGCAACTGAGCTGCCAAGCCAACGTTGACTGGAAAGGGGGAAATATAATTTTTTATTTCTTTATCGAAAGTATGCAGTTTTAATTTGTATGCCCTTTCTTTTCGTTTTTAGTTTAATTGGTAATATTAGGATTCTTAAAACAAATAGTATATATGGGTGCACTCACTTCAACATATTTAATGCAGTTTAAACCTTCAAACCGAGTGCCATGATGATTAAATGAAAACGAAATGAAAAACGTAAAAATGGAATGAAATAATGAATTCCGTTAACTCGTAAAATTATTATGAAAGACAGACCTCACGTTTTAGAAAGTATTTTATTGGTTTTTTTAGTTTATGCATTGTTATTTCCTTTGATAAACATTGTTTGACTGATCCTTCAGTCAAAAATAGATCACTGAAAAACAGCGGATAAAAGGGTTGATGAAACAGTGGAATATGTTACTGAATCAATAAGTGAAGGAAAACTGGCTATTTTTCACTAATTCACCAGTTAAATTCATTGAAGTGGCTGTTGGATCAATCTGATACTGTGAACTGATTTAAACAATTAAATTCTTATTGATTCAGATTTAGGGTTTGGACACCGATTCCCTCTCTCTGTGACAGGCAAGGGGCCCAGAATACCTACTGTCATCCCCTCGAATGAGGCTCCAAAATTGAAGTTTTGGAGGTGACGTTGTCCCCTGTTACTTCGCGGTGCAGGTGTCGCACATTCGGCACCACTTCTTTCTCAACGTCCTCCCGACAATGAAACCAGTATAATCCCAGTCTAACTCTAGCTGCTCAAAGTGCCCACTGGCTGCCATATTATGCAGTTCCTTTAAGACTTAAGGAACACTGCATTCCGGAAGGACCAACGGTAAGCTGCATGTCTCCCAACATTACTTCCCTAGTTCCTATAAAGCACACCGTTCTTCAGTACGAGGGAATTCCACTGTGCCCATTATGCTTTGACTGCTATGCTCAGACTAGATATATCTTCCCATTTTGGCCGACAGCCAGTTTCTTTCCATTCTAGTAATGGTTGCAAAGTGAGATCATTTAGCTGATCTTTCCTAATACACTGACTCCATGTTGCTGATCCATTACAAGGTATAGAACCTTGAATTCTTGTCCTCTGTACCTTCAGCGATTCAACACTCTTTTCTTCTTGGCGTTTACAATGATGACAAAATGGTTCACATGGTCTTCTAGAAAGTGAATCTGTATTGCGGCGAAGGCGTCCAGATATGTGTTGTATCACAAAGTCATCTTCTTGAAAATGCTGTATACACCTCGCTATTTGACCTTCTAGGTTCTTGAAGTTAAGTAGCAAGCAAAATGAAGCATGGTCGGCTCTTAGAATACAATTTCTGCCATACGGGCGGAAGTGTAAAATTGATTTCCCCATCGCCAGAAGCTCCCTGTATGACACACATTAATTTCTCTCAGGCTTGTGCAGTACCTCACTCAAGTATTCTAGCGGTCTCTCATTCCCATCGTGAATCTGAGATAACACAGCTCTGGTGTCGACATCACTAGCATTAGTTTCCACAATGNGTCGCACATTCGGCACCACTTCTTTCTCAACGTCCTCCCGACAATGAAACCAGTATAATCCCAGTCTAACTCTAGCTGCTCAAAGTGCCCACTGGCTGCCATATTATGCAGTTCCTTTAAGACTTAAGGAACACTGCATTCCGGAAGGACCAACGGTAAGCTGCATGTCTCCCATCATTACTTCCCTAGTTCCTATAAAGCACACCGTTCTTCAGTACGAGGGAATTCCACTGTGCCCATTATGCTTTGANCCTAGTTCCTATAAAGCACACCGTTCTTCAGTACGAGGGAATTCCACTGTGCCCATTATGCTTTGACTGCTATGCTCAGACTAGATATATCTTCCCATTTTGGCCGACAGCCAGTTTATTTCCATTCTAGTAATGGTTGCAAAGTGAGATCATTTAGCTGATCTTTCCTAATACACTGACTCCATGTTGCTGATCCATTACAAGATATAGAACCTTGAATTCTTGTCCTCTGTACCTTCAGCGATTCAACACTCTTTTCTTCTTGGCGTTTACAATGATGACAAAATGGTTCACATGGTCTTCTAGAAAGTGAATCTGTATTGCGGCGAAGGCGTCCAGATATGTGTTGTATCTCAAAGTCATCTTCTTGAAAATGCTGTATACACCTCGCTATTTGACCTTATAGGTTCTTGAAGTTAAGTAGCAAGCAAAATGAAGCATGGCCGGCTCTTAGAATAAAATTTCTGCCATACGGGCGGAAGTGTAAAATTGATTTCCCCATGGCCAGAAGCTCCCTGTATGTCACACATTAATTTCTCTCAGGCTTGTGCAGTACCTCACTCAAGTATTCTAGTGGTCTCTCATTCCCATCGTGAATCTGAGATAACACAGCTCTGGTGTCGACATCACTAGCATTAGTTTCCACAATGAACATGTTCTCGCCTTTCGGGAAACCCAGGACTAAGGGAGATATCAGAATTTCATTTAGCATACTATAATCAACTTCGCACTCAGTGGTCCAACAAAATTTCCTTTTTGCCTCAATCAGTTCATGCAGTGGTTTGGCAATCATAGCAAATCTAGATACAAAATCTATACTAGTAGTCACATAAGACCTGAAAACTCCGCACTTCGATTTGTCATTTCGTGGTGGCCAATTTTTTATTGTTTCGTTCTTCTCTCTGCCTGTTTCAATTACGTGTGCCAACATCACAATTCCCAATAAATTTATTTTCTTTTGGAAAAGGTGACACTTATTAGCCACCATTTTAAAGTAGTCTGTGGCNATAAGACCTGAAAACTCCGCACTTCGATTTGTCATTTCGTGGTGGCCAATTTTTTATTGTTTCGTTCTTCTCTCTGTCTGTTTCAATTACGTGTGCCAACACCACAATTCCCAATAAATTTATTTTCTTTTGGAAAAGGTGACACTTATTAGCCACCATTTTAAAGTAGTCTGTGGCCACTTTCTCGAATACAGAGTCTAAGTGTGATAGGCGCTCTTCAAGCGTCCTTCCTGTGAGAACAATGTAATTTCGGTAAATATGACAGATGTCTAAAGAAAGGAATTTTTCTGACCGATGTTCGTAGGTGGCAGGCATTACACAGCCCAAAAGACATAGCTTTGATTGCAATGTTCCTTCCCCTTCGACACACAAAGCACTCTTCTCTTGGCCCTATGGGATCATCTCACATTGCCAGTACCCACTCTTCATATCCAAAGTTGAAAACCACTATGAACATACCAGGCTATTCAGTGTGTTTGTCTTGCTGTGGAAGTGGATAATAGTCTTTCTTTGTCTCATTATTAAGCTGGTGGCAATCCACAATGAATCTCATAGAGCCATCTTTCTTATTTACAAGTACAATTGGAGAAGACCATTGACTTTCTAATGGTTATCACACATNTGTTCAGTGTGTTTGTCTTGCTGTGGAAGTGGATAATAGTCTTTCTTTGTCTCATTATTAAGCTGGTGGCAATCCACAATAAATCTCATAGAGCCATCTTTCTTATTTACAAGTACAATTGGAGAAGACCATTGACTTTCTAATGGTTATCACACATAAAACCTTCATTCTCCATAATATCCTCAACTCCCTCGTACGAAGCTAATGGTAGTCATCTTGGTGGTTGCTTTATGGGTCTAGCAACTACTGTATCAATTTGATGGCAGGCTACAATAGTCCTTCCAAAGTTATTTGGAGTGAAGTAGACTGGAGAGATTAGGGTGGCTCTTAGCATCTAGGTCTTGAGAGCCTATGAGGGTGAAGGGAGATGAGTATGGAGCAGTGCCAGAATGCAAGAGCAGGAGACCAGCAGCATCGTCTGGCACGATTCCCACGTGCGAAAATCTGAGAGTGACNGATGAGTATAGAGCAGTGCCAGAATGCAAGAGCAGGAGACCAGCAGCATCGTCTGGCACGATTCCCACGTGCGAAAATCTGAGAGTGACCCCACCGGGAATCGAACCTGGTTCCCTTAGATGGGACATGAGTCACCAGTACATCGTCAAGGCCCCTCAAAGCTACTTGGTCCACAGAAGATTGCATCCCGATTTCTCTGCAGTAATTCAGAGATGGCTTTCTCCTGTCGCCAGTTGAGTTTTTCTCTTGTTCATACTAGCAGTTTCTCCAGTATTTCTGGTAAGGGTTTCCGATGTTTTGCGGCCTCTATGCATCAGGAATATTTGGTAGTACCTGTGTGACCTGTTTGTAAACCCATATCTTGGTCCCCTCTTCAAGACGAACAACTTTATCGGAGAAATTAATCATTCTATTTGGCATATTGTTAGAGTTTGAAGATACCAACTTGGCAGAATGCAACCATTCTCTGCTGGCTCAATTAGACCTATATGTCTGGCAAATTTGACTTGACATCTGCCTCGTTTGACTGTTTGACTAGAAGCGAATAGCACAGTGAGCTGACCACAGACAACTCGGCAACTCATTTGCGAGGACAAATCCTGCAGTGTTGACACCACAAACTTTTTACTACCTACTCGTAGCACGCAAAGTCGAGTATGAGTGCAGCACCCCAACCTACATATTAAATCAAGCCCCAAAATTCATTCATTTTCTATTTCTGCAATGTAAACATCATGCTCTATGCTAAGGTCACCAAGATTCAAGTCCACCGTTCTCTTATATGTAGCTGGCGTGGTATCGCCCATTACTGTAGTGAAATAGCACTGTTAAATGCAGTCGTTGGATATTCGTTGGGGAAAGGCCCAAGAATTTCGGGTGTTACCACTGTTATTCTCGCCCCAGTGTCGACAACGATCTGACAATGGACATCATTTAATCTCCCCTCAATTAAAAATTGCGTACGAGTCCTTCACCAAACATATCTGTAAGAACATTTGGGACTTACCTCCATCAAGCACCGACATTTCCCCTCAAAATAGATCTTTGATGAAAATTTTCCCGAATTTGTTGTACCATCACCCATCTCTTGCTGCCTATTTTCCTGTTGCTCCTTCTGCTGGCGTTGTTGTGGGCGGTACGCTCTTAAAAGTGTCCCGTCTGTCCACATGCCTAGCACTCTAGCTGCTTGGGAAGAGGTGGCAAACCTCTGCAGCGTGGACCCTGGAGGCTATGTCCCTCGTGGTCGTCTGCAATTCCTTCAACGTCTTCTTGATGCTGTCATCATCGTCTTCGTTCGCCATTTCTGCCCGCAACCAGACGTCGGGGTGCTGGGACCTGTCTTGCAAACTCTACCTCCAATGCTGAGACAAGGGCGTCCTGCATGGGTTGGGGTGCAGCCAGGCATACCACTTGCGTACCTCTGTATCAACTATAGTAAAGATGAAGAACCCGACCACAATGAAGTCGCGCGCCTCCTCGAGGAACCCTTGCAGAGATAGACGGCACAACCATACGATGTCTTGCCATAGCTTCTGCAGTGTCTCCGTTTGTCGCTTGCTGCAACTTCGAAGTTGGGCTTGGTGTACATGTCACAGGTATCTGTCCCCGAAACATAGCTCCAAGGCCAACACCAGTGAGGGGCGCCCCAGGCAATGTTCTCTGGCAGAAATTGTAGTGATACAGCTGCGAGGTAGTGAGTAGCTTTTCGTCTGACCAGCTATTAAGGGTGGGATTATTTCAAACTGGTACTTTAAATCTTGCCAATTGCGACACATTTCCCCACTCCTGGCTGCGTGATACCAGTTCCGCAGAGCTGCCACCCTCTGAGGTTGCTTTATTGGTTACAACTTGCCCTTATCTCCCATTTATTTGGCTGCCAGTACAGTGATATTTAAACTCCGCTGCTGAAGAAATTACTGAAATTCCGTATTCAATGCACCCATTTCATTCTCAACACTGTCTATCCTTCCCCTGACACTGTCCATTTTTCCATTGACACTGTTCACTACTTAGGTTACATTGTCCATCTTTTCGTTTACACTGTCCACTTTTTATGTACACTGTCAATTTCCTTGTCCATACAGTCAATGCTCGTATTCACTATCTCTCTCATGCTTTCCAATTTTTGTCTACATTTTTTATTTTCTTGTCTACTAAACCACTTACATTATATATTTGAATATTTACATTTCTCTTTAACACTGTCTACATTGTCGTTCACACGACTAATTTGATTATTTACATTTTTTTTCCATTTTTTTTACACTAACACTCACACTAAGTATTTGGTTATCTAGGCCTTCAATTAATGCTCGCAATGCTTCCTGTTTGCCAGACATTTTTCTCGTTAACATTCACTGCGATTTTTGCACAAAACAATTTTAATATTTTACCCAAAACTATTTTAGTTAATGTTTTATCATAATTAATTATTAGCCTACTGCCTAACTTCATTTACAATTAAATGATTTCATCCCACTTCTGAGATAAGTGTTAGAAGTCGCCAATGGGTATCCAAGTTCGTAAGATATGTAGGTCTTAATGCAAATAATTTAGCTAATTTTTTTCTCAATTGACAGTTGGTTTGAATATGTTTAAATAATGAGTGTGAATGAAGCGATTATAACCAATATAAATACAGTGATAAGGACTTTAATTAGAATTGGGATTTACATTAAATATTGCACTCACTAAGAATAATAAGTGTTAATAGCTGAGATAGTGAGTTTAGAGTTGTAAATAATAGCTGTGAGTATGTTTATAGCATTATAACTGAATTTAAAGCATTAAATTTAGTTATTTTTTATTAAGACCTTCATTCCTCACGAACTCGGATATGCCCCTGACGACTTTTAACAATATTATTGGCAGCACTTAAGTTTTTCATCGGTTCTGAGGGGAAAGACAGCTTCAAATACCTTATTGATAGCTTACTTTCTAAAGGAACGATATAATTATATCACCATACTGCCTGTGTGTTTGTGTGTGTGTTTGTTCCCTAAAGTCTTTTGAACACCTGAACGGATAAACCAAACTTGATATACTTGAAGTTCTACATAAAGACAAGTAGTATTTATAAATTTTTCTAATATACCGCGTGCTTATTTTCAAAATGGCCGTGACTTAAGTTTTTTTTTAGGTTGTATGTCGTATCTCGGAAGATATTCAACCAATTTAAATCAAAATTGGCGGGTAGACAGTAAGNCTAATATACCGCGTGCTTATTTTCAAAATGGCCGTGACTTAAGTTTTTTTTTTAGGTTGTATGTCGTATCTCGGAAGATATTCAACCAATTTAAATCAAAATTGGCGGGTAGACAGTAAGCATTGAATTCATAAATTTATGTTCTCAGTAAGCCGCCATTTTTTAATATAGCATTACCTGAAAAATTTAAATGCCACAGCATCTCTCGGGAGCCAATGAACTGATTTCCGCCAAATTTGGCAGACAAGTACAGTATTGCTATGTTGGGCCACCCTGGACCAACTCTTAGTTTGGAACCCGCATGTATACACCATGAGGATATTAGACAAAATGATGCTGTACGCGACAGAAAAGAAACGCTCCGAGAAAAAAAAATCACCAAATCCCGCCACAAAGGCCGCGGTTGGTGCAGCAGCCAGAGTGATCGCGTCTCACCAAGGGTGGATCCAGGAAAAGGTTGTCGGGCGGAGGGGGATTGTCACATTGGACATGACTTCCACGCCCCTCCGTATTCACCCCAAAAAAAACTCTCGCATTGACATAAAACTATCATGTCAATGTTGAACCTGAAATTACATAATATCATAATTGTTTAAAATACTCATTTTATTTGATAAGTTTGATATTGTTTCCCAAAATTATGATGAGAAAGTGTCCCCTCCACCTATGTAACGACTCGAAAGTCTAGAAGGGGTCACGGTGGCTGAGCAGTTAGACTGCTCGCCTCTCACCAAGGCGAACGGGGTCGGATCCCCGGCCGGTTCACTTCGGATTTTAGCAAGTGGGAATCGTGCCGGACGATGCCTCTGGTTGGCGGGTTTTATCGGGGATCTCCCATTTCCCCCGCCCCTTCATTCTGGCACTGCTCTATACTCACCTCATTTCACCCTCTCGGCTCTCAAGACCTCGCTGTTGAGAGCCACCCAAATCTCTTCGCTCACTCATTCACTCGAAAGTCTAGATCTGCAAATGCACAATGGGAAAATGACCAGCACTAAACCGAAAGTTTAGGTGCTCTCCTGCCTCCAACCAAGACCGTTCCCGGATTTTAGCACGTGAGAATCGTGCCGGACGATGCCGCTGTTTTCTCGGGGATCTCCCGTTTTCCCCACCTTCGCATTCCAGCGCTCCTCTATGTCNCGTGCCGGACGATGCCGCTGTTTTCTCGGGGATCTCCCGTTTTCCCCACCTTCGCATTCCAGCGCTCCTCTATGTCTACTTCGCTTCAACATCATCGGCTCCTAAGACTTCGTTGCTAAGAGCCACCCAAACATCTTCACATAAAGGGTAAATTAGTAACATGGTAAAGGGCAGGAAACTCTTAAAATCTAAATTAACAAAAATCTGAAACTGAAAACTGCCTACACTTGCAGGTTTTAGTAAGAATATAAACCCGNCCACTTCGCTTCAACATCATCGGCTCCTAAGACTTCGTTGCTAAGAGCCACCCAAACATCTTCACATAAAGGGTAAATTAGTAACATGGTAAAGGGCAGGAAACTTAAAATCTAAATTAACAAAAATCTGAAACTGAAAACTGCCTACACTTGCAGGTTTTAGTAAGAATATAAACCCGGGACCCCATCATCTAATGACACGTAAGCGATCTTGCTCACGGTAGTCACCCCGTGTGTAATTGTGCATTAAGGCGCCCGTCTACCTGGCGCTTGAACTGCGTTGCAGAGTGTTCCAAATACACGTTTTTCAACGAAACTATTAAGCGTGCGTCCAACGTGCTGATCTACGAAAAGAACACACACTTCAGACGAGAGCTGTTAAGTACTTTCAAAATATCACTACGTTAGAAACATCAATTCAGAGTACTCCAAAACCGCTAAAAACGGCCTTTCCAAGGCGCTGTAGCTCAAAATGCACGCATCAGATACATACAAAACTACTATAGGGGCCTGCACTGAACCTTCCTAAAGACTTCCCACTAATAAAATAATATGGTCACCGCTGAAAGTCCCATAGGTACACGCAGCACGACGAGAACACTGCACGCCAGTTCAGAGCCTTGCGCTTAGCGGCGATGGCGTACTTGATGCGCGTGGCAGTGTCGCCCTTATCGCTCTCGCGCTTCTCGGCCTAAACGTGGGAAAAAGTTCCAGGTAGACGGGGGCCTTAAATATGTGTAATTGTTTTGCAAATGGATAGTCTCCCTAACCCCTTCTCCACTTTAAACCCATATCTTGTCAAAAATAAGGAAAACTGCGAGTACACACTTATGTTCGGGTCGATGAGGCATAAGTTTTAATATAACGAGGATAAACGCCTTAAATTCAATCATGTGAGATTAAATGCTGTATCTACAGCCATTCGAACACTTCTTTAGATTTTGAAACAAGGAAATTAAACAACAGCGTTGTTTTTGCGAAAGATTTATCTACTAAAACAATACAATACTTTAAGCAAATTTGCAGTCATTTCTAGGAGCGACGCTTGCTCTATCGATTTCCCTTCAATTCACAACAGATTGAGTTGACATTTTACCTGTTTTTGTGGTGGCGAGGTTGGGAAGGGCTCTTAGCTGATGAGTGTTGAAGGTGATAGACCACACCTTCTTTGCAAATATGCCAAGCCCTGTTGTCGGTAGGCGCAGAAAAGTGACAGCATGATGACATTGTTGAAAGGAGTATAACGTACTAAAACAAAAAGTAACATAACTACCCTCCATGGTCCATTCACGGTTACTTCACAATTATCTGAAACACTGGGTAAGTTCTACTTCCATGCAATAACGTTTCCTCCCGCTACATATAAAAAAAACAATACCATGACGTCTAATATTTCAACTGCTGAATGCTGTGTTTACACTTTTCAGCTGTCCTAACATAATGGTATAGTCTATTCGCGGTTTCTTCACACTTCTTGAATCAAACCTTTGAAAAATCACCCCATGTATAATGTGCTTGTTTTTTCTAAATATGTAATGTATCACAAAAGTTTTATAACTTGTCTTAACATTAAAATACTTTATTTTTGTTAAACTAAGCTGTTACTTATATTTTATCTAGGAAATATAATATTTAATTTATAGCTAATATGAATAAAAACTGGGAGAAATTATGTGAGATGGTAATGCCAGTATATATAAAATGGAGGATATGGTACAGGGGGTTGGGGGTTAGGAGGGTAGGACCCATATGGCATCTTGCAGTAAACCAGAGATGGCCTTGACCTTAGACCTTTGACTGAGTCCGTCATCTTTTTTTGAGCCTGCCATCTTATTTTTGAGTCTGCTATCGCATTTTTGAGTCCCACATTTTGTTTTAAGTCTGTCATCTTGTTTTTTCAGTTCACCGTCTTGTTTTTCAGTTTACCATCTTGTTTTTGAGTCCGCCATATTGTTTGGGAGTCTGCCAGTTTGTTTTTAGTCCACCATTTTGTCTGCTATCTTGTTTTTTAGTTAGACATCTTGTTTTTGTATGTGTAATTTTGTTTTTGAGTCTGCCACTTTCATGCTGTGTCATTCCACCCTAGAATGTTCCAGTTCATTGCCATGTCATAATACTTTGTGCTCTATCAATCCACCCTAAAATTTTTCAGTTCATGCTCTATCATTCTACCTCGACATCTTGTATATAGAGATGACATTGGTGGCAGCATAAGTTTAAATGATGTATACATAAAATATATATTTGGGAATTATTATTTTCTTAGATGTTATAGGCATGGGTATGTCCATTCAAGAGGTATGTGTTCATTATGTCAACTCTTGCAGCAGGCATGTTGACGAAGTACTGAAAATATCTTGTAACTGTTTTTTATCACTACAACCAGTGCTCTGAATTTTTTATTAATATAAATTTGAAACACTATAGACTTGGGTATGTCTATTACATCCCAGACCAAGAAGTAGGCATGCAGCCATGAGTAGGTAATAATCTTAGAAATAAAACAACTATATTCTGAAAAAAAAATTATTAAATAAATTTTCGTTTGTACAGGATAATACATTATTCTTGTAGTAAGTTTTTCACAAAATCATCTTCTGTCCACCCACCAATTACAGACTGAAGTGCAGTCTTCTATTTTTACCACCTTCTTACGTCTAGCAGACACTTGCTGTAAAAAAATACATTATTATTTACCTGTAATTGCATCATTGTCAATCCAACTATTTTTTTTATCTGAAAATCCCATCCAACGAATGCAGTTTTTATCACCTTTACATTTCAAAACTTTTTCTACAATACAAGTGTCAGGAAATTTCGTGGGGTGTATTTCCTCACTGTAAAAGCCGCCCCGAATTACTTGTACATCCAGTTAACATATTATATTTGCTTACTTGTTAATAGATTTGTCAACAGGAAGTTTCGATCACCATTTTATAGGAAAATATCGGAAAGTTCAATTTATTTTTAGGGGGTGGGGTTAATGAATAAAGCGAGAGATGTATAAATTAAATAAAACAAACAATTTTGTGCAGTGAGAAATTGTTCAAATAAAGAGTGTTTTGGGGTTTATAAATGGACTGTACCAGAAAATTATGTTCGTTGTGCAACTGATACTGATAGCGAAATTAACATAGCTTTATCCCTACCACACCACCGCCTCTCATTGTCATATCCTGTGCACGGGCCTCTATGTATGTGTGTGTGTGGGTGAATGTATGCGCATGTATGTGTGAAGGTATGCATGTGTATGTACGTGAATATATGTGTGTGAATGTATGCATATATGTGTGTATATACAAATGTATATATGCACGGAGTTAAGCCTAGTCTTCCTTTAGAAATCGTGTGACGTTTAGCAATTGAATAGTGTATAAAACGACTGTTGTTTCCACATTGTACAAGCAAGGATGATGTATGATATACTTCATCCAACATGTCTGTGATCCTTCATTATAACACCTGAAAACTTGTGGCATTGAACCTGCAAGTGTAACTATTTGTAGCCTACTCTCCGAAGCAGAAAGGTTTATGAGATCATCTTCCTGTCTGTGTGTCTGTGTGTGTATTATTTTGTGTCTGCGTATGTCTCCTCCTCACACCTATTCAATTTTTGAACGCCACCACCGAATTTAACCAATTTCGGTTTTTCTATATAGTACATACTTATTAAGGGCACCTTACTTTTATAATTGTCGACAACGCCAGGCACTTATTTTCAAAATGGCGGTCATTTTTATTGATTAGGGTGATATGTCATATCTCGAGAACCATTCGACCTATTTAAACCAAATTTAGTATGCTTGCGGAGTATCATGCAAGCATTAAATCAAATTTTGAGTTCTTGAATCCGACATTCGTAATGCAGTTGATTGCAACTAACTTATGGTACGAGGATTTCTGGGTTCGAGTCTTGGGTAAGGCACGTGTGTATTTGTAATTGTCTTACTACTGTTGCATGTTTCTGGTTTCATCTCTAATGATATTGCTGTCGACGAGATGTCAAAGCCTACCTACCAACACAGTTTTTAAGATATATTTAAAAATGTATTCCACTTCTGTTGAGGAAAGTAGAAACATTAGTCAAATCAGTAACTTCTTATTTGTGTTGACTATAAAAATTACTTGCTCTACGTATTAGTGCTTCTGCTGTACGTTCTTGCTAATACCTAGTCATTTTCTTTCGTAATAATGTTTCAAAATCACATATAAGGTGCCATTTTGTAGAGCACGAACGTAATCTGAAACCAATATTAGATTACAGTTTTTCAACTACGTTGGTTTTGAGCTGTGCTTTGTTTAGTGGCCGAGTGCTGCTTNTTAGTGCTTCTGCTGTACGTTCTTGCTAATACCTAGTCATTTTCTTTCGTAATAATGTTTCAAAATCACATATAAGGTGCCATTTTGTAGAGCACGAACGTAATCTGAAACCAATATTAGATTACAGTTTTTCAACTAAGTTGGTTTTGAGCTGTGCTTTGTTTAGTGGCCGAGTGCTGCTTATTTCTTTATTTTCGTAGCCACGTGTGAATACGTAAATTATGTTATGTGAGTCGGCTGAGATGCATATTGCGAATTAAAACTAAATATTTCGCCTCGCATAACTGGCCGAGTAAAAAATAAATACATGTATCGTACTGAAAGAAAACGTAAATATATCAAAGACTGACTCTGCTAAGGCCCGAGGTTAGTGTTAGTACTTTATTTTCTCTATGGCCCGAGGCCCGTGGCAGTGGACACTCGAAAGCGAACTGGCAACGCTGTTCAGAGACATCACGAGCACAGTCCTTGTAGTTCCGTTGTGTCTTGCAGAGCGCGCCAGTAATCAGAGTTATCTACGGCAAACAATACGAAAGCCGCGACTGTATTGTTGTTGGCGTAGTGTTAATTGCACAGCTTAGTGTTCGTTACCGGTCACACAAATAAACAATTTGTCAGCTGTTATGTTTTCTAGAAACATGGCAGNACAATTTGTCAGCTGTTATGTTTTCTAGAAACATGGCAGAATACCACAACTGGATCAATATTTAACTATATGTAAATTAGCATAAGAAAAAACTGTTTTGAATAATATAGTCTTTGGCAGATTGAAAGTTGCCACATACAGTGACTATTAAAATCACTTAAGTAACTATTGCAACTTCCTACAAGTAAAATGTTTGTGTCTTGGCAGAGTTTATATCTCATCTGAACCTATAACCTGTTTTTCGTTAAAGAATAAAAACGGCAATGTTGTTTATGCAGCTTTTTTTAAATAAACTAAAAAATACATAATTTTCTTCAATATTAAATGTTTGTATTATTTCTAATTTTTTAAGATTATTTTTGCATGACATACTTTGTTTGACGTTGTCTGTAATATTATAAACATAAATTCATAGAACTAGAACTCAGCACACTTCTTACACTTACCCTTATAGGCGTACACCTTCTTGTTTACCAACTTGTGCAATGTGTATGGGGCACTCACTTTCCTGTTTACCAGATAGTATTCAAGTCAGGAGTCACTTACATTTTCACGTTTTATGTTAACCTACGTGTTCAAGAAAGATAACCGTGTGTAGTAGGCTTTAATGTATGGCAATGGACTTTTTATCATTTATGTGTAGNGAAAGCCGCGACTGTATTGTTGTTGGCGTAGTGTTAATTGCACAGCTTAGTGTTCGTTACCGGTCACACAAATAAAGGATTTGTCAGCTGTTATGTTTTCTAGAAACATGGCAGAATACCACAACTGGATCAATGTTTAACTATATGTAAATTAGCATAAGAAAAAACGGTTTTGAATAATATAGTCTTTGGCAGATTGAAAGTTGCCACATACAGTGACTATTAAAATTATTTAAGTAACTATTGCAACTTCCTACAAGTAAAATGTTTGTGTCTTGGCAGAGTTTATATCTCATCTGAACCTATAACCTGTTTTTCGTTAAAGAATAAAAACGGCAATGTTGTTTATGCAGCTTTTTTAAATAAACTAAAAAATACATAATTTTCTTCAATATTAAATGTTTGTATTATTTCTAATTTTTTTAGATTATTTTTGCATGACATACTTTGTTTGACGTTGTCTGTAATATTATAAACATAAATTCATAGAACTAGAACTCAGCACACTTCTTACACTTACCCTTATAGGCGTACACCTTCTTGTTTACCAACTTGTGCTATGAGTATGGGGCAGTCACTTTCCTGTTTACTAGATAGTATTCAAGTCAGGAGTCACTTACATTTTCACGTTTTATGTTAACCTACGTGTTCAAGAAAGATAACCGTGTGTAGTAGGCTTTAATGTATGGCAATGGACTTTTTATCATTTATGTGTAGATAATAAGTAGCGACAGGAAAATTTCCCGTTTTAACCGAGTTGTAGGCTAGATTCTACTGTCCTATGTATTTTTGAGCCTCAGTTTTCTGTTCATTGTTTGCTGCGCCATGTGTCAACCAGTTGTAGCTCTGACCGTGTGACACGGGATTCGGCGCTTGTTTATCGTGTAGGTCGGTTATTGGCTCAGATTTCACATGGGAGTGTCTTATAAACTGTGATCCAATTGCAAACACAACAGTTATGTACATATGTTTGACGTCTAGCCAGTCCTAAAATGAATTCACGAAATTGTCTAGTCTCTGATAATAAAATGACCCAGTTAAGCGACTGTAGCTAGTATAAACACAGCGATAAGGATTTTAATTAAAAATTGAGATTGGCATTAGATATTGCGTTCAGTGATAGGATAATAAGTGAAATAGTAGAGATAGGAAGTTTAATATTGTAAATAATGGCAGTGTGTATTTTCATACCACCGTAAATAAACAAAGAAATTAAATTTCCTGATTTTGTTTTGCCAAGTTCTTCATCCTTGACGAACTCGGATACGCCCCTGGCGACTTGTAAATGTATGTCAATTTTTCTGGTTATTCGGCCAATTTTTAATTCCGAAAAACCTCTCTCGGTTTTTCCACACCTCCTGCTAATCTCCCTGACAAAAACTAGCTGCTGGCTTGCACTGAATTTCGTTTTACCACTTCAAGTCAACGTCTGACAGCGACTTTAGCTTCTAGTTGCTGGTTACCGAGGTCGAGCTAGGAGCTATCTGTTCCAACCGGAGGTTGTGAAGAAAGAAAACGGCGTCATATTTGGAACGCATGGCACAAATACGACGATTAAGAGTATTTATGTAATAGTAAGTACAGTTGGGTGATTTGAAATACTCCGCAGTGATGGGATTATATATCTGTACGTTCATGTTATAAATACTATCATCGAGTAACATTTTAACGTATCTTTATACAATAGCATTTTCGTTTCGATAATCAGTGATCGCTTTGGACGTTACTGTGCTTCTATCTGTCAGGAAACCGTGAACGACAGAACATGTGTCGCAGCGGCTGCACAATGAAAGAGCTGCTTTTTGAATAAAGAAGCTTTCAGACGTTGACGAGTGTTTAAATAATAAAACTAATTCTTCACTTAAATTAAATATAGTCAAATGATAAATTCGTACATTACTCACATAACATTTTATTGGAGAGTGATAGTTTGTGAGATGCAGGGTTAAACTCCATTTTTCGTTATTATTTTTTGTTTTGCACTTTGTGCATTGTGTGATGTCTGTCGTGTGCATAAATACATGGAAACATAGACGTAAACATTGAAAATATTTAATATTTGTTTACTGTAATTATAATTAATTGGGAGTAACATATATGAAACAGAATGTTATTTTTGTCACAAACATATTAACATTTCGCTTTTGCTTTCCGATATAGGAAGCTTAAAATATACTAATCACACAACTTCGGTATTATTAAATAAAAATTATATACTAATAAATCTTTAACGACAAAATTACATATTAACCATTTAGAAAATATAAAAATTAGCTAATTAAAACTGTTAAAATGTTGTTCTT
>NQII01002895.1:226017-237320 GCA_002778355.1 Clitarchus hookeri | reverse complement strand
GGTACACTGACTGAAGTGACAGGAGAAATGTTACACAGACTAATGTTGACATTTGTATTAATAAGAAAGAGTATAAATATTAGAAATAATATATATATATAGATATATTTACAATAGAGAGCATTATATTACAGCAGTATTGTTAAAATAATTATAGTTGACAATTCCCGAACCGTTTAAGCTATAGTGACCAAATTCACAACATATGCATCACCCCCGACAACGAAAATGACTACATATACATTTATGTCTTATGTGAACTTGGCTTATTATTTACTTAATCCTATTCCTATGACCTTGATAGCTCGGAAATTATGGACAACTATGCTTTTAAGTTCTAGGATACTAGTAGACACACTAAGTTATTGTTACGAGATCCCAGATGGGCGTATCCGAGTTCGTGAGGGATGGAGATCTGAACAAAATAAATGGACTAGACTTAATTTTAAATTTATTAATACTTCTGTTTATACCCAAACAACTATTATTTACAGCATTAAACTATCTATCTCCAATATTACTTTTGTTATAAGTGAATNTCTGTTTATACCCAAACAACTATTATTTACAGCATTAAACTATCTATCTCCAATATTACTTTTGTTATAAGTGAATGCAATAGTTCATGTATATCTCAATTTTATTTAAAGTTCTTATCGCTGTATCTATTGGTTGCAGTTATTTAATTCACCTTCTTTATTTGCACTTACAGTATTCTATCTGTCTAGTGTCATCATTCCAAATGTATGTCACTCACGCATCAAGTGTAATAGTCAGTCTCACTCTCCACTGTACCCTGTACCGATGCTTACAGTCTGTAGACTTCCATCTCACTGGTCACTGTCACCGCCACTAGTCACTCCGCTGTCCTCGCACACCCGGCGCTTAAGTCCCCCCCTTTCCACAAAACTCTAGACTGTCGGCTCGGAGGCCCGTCGTGGCTTAAGTAGTCCCGCTGGTCCGATCTAGAAAGTTCCCTGCACCCCGAGTCTCGCTGAAAAAAATGCTAGGGCGATGACCAGAACATTATTCCAACGATAACCCCAGAAATTCAATACGCTAAAGTACGGGAGCGCACGAGTCCCGATAGGCTTATCTAGCACACACGGCGGCTCGCCTTTGTAAATCACCGCGCACTCCTCGTGTTACCACTCTGCCCTTGGCACACTGTTTCACTCGCTCGAGCGGGACGGGGCAAGGGAATCGATGCAGACCAGCAACGTCTATCATTATTTTATTTAATGCCCTTTCATGTAAATTTTGCACCCGTAAAACGTATACGTTTATTGGAAACTCATAATTCAACTGTAAGTATTTACTTTCAAAATAAAATTTAATGTTGGAAGTTGGAATACAAATCCTAGGAAATGAACTCGTGCTTATGTAACAATTAGAGACCTTCTACTCTTCCCTACGATTTCTGTCCGTCAATAAGTGGAAATTTCTTGAAATAATATTTTCGTGGGTGGTTATTCNTTCTACTCTTCCCTACGATTTCTGTCCGTCAATAAGTGGAAATTTCTTGAAATAATATTTTCGTGGGTGGTTATTCACATGTAACAAATTCTGGAAAAATCGAAATTACAAATTCAGGCGTATTTACTATAGGAAAACTTGCTTTCTCTGATTATAAACAAGGAATATTAAAAATATAAGTTATCCATTTTTTAAATTAAAGATTATTTTAAAATGTATTGATTTCCAGTGAATGCTACCAAATTTTTTGAACTAATGATCGTTTGCTAGATTTCTACCTATGCTAGCAGTTACAGACAAAGANAGTGAATGCTACCAAATTTTTTGAACTAATGATCGTTTACTAGATTTCTACCTATGCTAGCAGTTACAGACAAAGAATAACGATTATTTCTCAGTTACTGAGTCACACTAAGATTACTCACTCAAATTTCCCCACACTGTTGAAAATTGCCGTATATTTACGGAAATGTACAGCAAATATACAGAAACACAATCTGTAATAACGTAAAACGGAGCTGACTCCGTACACAAAATGGAGAGTCCCCGTGTTTCCTATAGCTTCGGGTTTCGGGAACGAACAACGCCGAGTCTATACGAACCTTTCTTCGCCACTGTAACCAGAAAATGATCGTTTCTGCGGCAGTTAGGTTGTACACGACACTAAGACCTATTATTTCAAACGTCAAAAAGCAGCATCAAACGTCTATAGCATTTAGCAACACTTAAAATACACTAAGGGCATGTATTACGACCTCCTGATAAAGTTCTGAATATAAGTTATCAGCTAGATAGCCCAAAATGTGTACTACGATTTGCTGATTTTGCCTATTCAGCTGCTGATAATCTGCTGAATAAACTATCAGGCACTTCTACTAAATGATAGCTTCCTATAAGCATGTAAAATCGTATGACAAATTGCAATGTTATTGACAGCGATTCCGATGATGAATTAGATTTTCTCTTAATATTAGTACTGTTCTGCATTATATAATTGATCTTTATTTAGGTATTATTCTATGGAATATAAGGTATTATTTAAAAAGTGTTAAATTACAGTACTGTGTGTTGCTGCCATTTTCTAACAAGTGTTGAAATGTTTGTCACATGCTATTGTAACATTAATTTCGTTGCCATACGTGTATTTTGTTATATATATATATATATATATATATATATATATATACATACAATAAAGTCACATTAATACCTCATATTTTCGTATATGTGTACTTATTGACTTTTCATTAAAATGTGGTAAAACACTTTTAAGACGTTTCTGAAGAGAGATAAAAATTGCAACGGATATATTATATATTAATAATATTTTTTGTTCGTAATTTTTATGGTTATTGTGCAAAACAATTTAACACGACGTTTTAAAAGGCTTTTATTGCATTTCCTGCAGGTAGACATTCATTCCTGTTACTAAAAAACAGCAATTTCCATGAGACTTTGAAGTTTTGAAATGTTTGTGCTAAAATAACCAATTCAAGTAGTCGATCAAAGGAAAGGTGGTTTACAAAGCTGTCTATCAGAAAACACGTACACCAAAACACCAAAAATTATTTTTTGGCATCGTATTACAATTTAGGTAAACACGCGTCATACATTTGTGTGAAGGGAAAAAATCTACAAGTGATCTGCCATTTTCAACAAATTGAGGTCATGCAGTGTTATTAACTGAAGTCAGAGTGACAAAGAGTAGTGAAAGGAAATGCATTATAATCAACACAGATTTTTACTGTGCTTAGGTCAGCATTGACACTCAACATTATTATAGAAAACACTCTTATGCTATATTTCCTGTAAGTCATCCGCAGTTACTGATCTGTTCGTTTGTAATTTCCATTGCGGATTTTACCACTTATCGATAATTATATTATAGGTTATGTTTGCCAACCGTATCACCAACACACAGATAATAACAACATACAATGATAATAACTACACACAATCAGTTTCACCAAACTAAGGAACGATATTTTTACTGCAGTTTGCCCTGCAAGAGACGATTTCATTACCAACCTTCGAAGAACCACGCTAGTTATTTTCGGCACTTCCTGATAACTACTTGATAGTTTGTTCGGTTTCCACCGGGTGTTCGTGATACACAACAGAGGCTGATAAACCTGGCAAGGCTTATCAGGTAGTCATTTATCAGCTACCTTTATCGAGAGGTCGTAATACATGCCGTAACTTTAATAGAAAATGATAAAGTGGCTTATGTGACTGTAGTAGAAATACCTAAGTTATACCATCGTGCTGGACGATGCCGCTTGCCGGCGGGTTTTCTCGGGGCACTCCCGTTTCCCCCGCCCTTGCATTCCAGCGCCGCTCCATTCTAGATTTTCATTTCTGTCATGCCCGGGGGTGACGGTCACCTACGGGTCCCAGCTGGAAAGACCGTCACTCGGAGGGTGGTGCCTTGCCCTGGGTGCACTCCTCACACGCCATTATTATTATTATACCTAGAGACCGTATGAGAAAATGTAGGTAAGTGGGGCTGTGCCCTCATAGCTCAGGAGTAGAGTGGCGACTTGTAGTCGGAGGGTCCGGAGCTCGACCCCCGGTCCCTCCGCGGCAGACCTGCAGCTCGCATGTCACGCACGTGTGTACTGTGAATGTGTCGTCATGTCGGTCTAACTTGAACTCGTCAAACTTCAAGCAGTACACACACTGCCAAACGTCACTCACGCTCTGTATCAGTCAATATGTCAATAAAGTCCACTTTAAAAAAAAAAGTGGTTAGTCATGGACTTCTTAACCTTTTGACCCGGGTTCAAATCTCATTCAGGTATAAAATATTTTTGCTTTTTTAAGTGATATTCTTATATACAGTATAATACTCACATAACGAAAATTAAAGATTTTTTTAATTGCCTCTTTAAAAAAATTGAAGTACAAAAAACTAACAAATGAATTAATGGAGAGGTTCCGTGAATTTGCGGAAAATTCTGTAAAGTTTACAGAAAGTCTGTTTTTTAAAATCAATGTTTCCGTAATTTTACGGAGAATTTACGTACACTTCTGAATAAATTTTTACAAAGTTAAGGAAAATTATTTTAACAGCGTATAGGAAAATATCACTTCCGTAATTTGGTTTAGGTCTCGATATTGTAAACTTGTTTAACACTTCCTTGCTTTTTTTTATTATTATAGTAGGGATAAGTCATCGTTTTCAGCAGGCATCAGACTCTGTACTTTGCGCTCTTCTGTAACTTGTAAATTAATGTTTTTCCATATTTCTACTTTCCATGTTTGGTTCTCTGTAAGCCTCGCTGTGAAACGGAAAGAATAGAGACGAGAACAGCAGGCTGCATTTAGGACCGAAAAAAGCGTGCTGAAGGAGAGAAATTGTATGTGGGAAAGTAGGGAAGGAGGGGGTACGGTACGGACCAGGCGTGTAAGGAAACTCGAAGAATACAGCAAAGGGAACACCTGGCCCTTTTGTAAGCCTCAGGACTCAGAACGTAAAAAAAGAATAAGACGAAAGTGCGTGAGTGTGTGTATGTGTGTGTGGGCGGTCCAGCTTGCAGGGCGCTGAGATGGCAATTTGTTATTGCCACCTGCCACTCAGGGGCTGAGTGCTATACTTACTTAGTTTACGATCAATTGAGCTCTTTTAAAATAAACATTAAAAAAACCTACACTTAATGCATATAGTTTATTGTAAACACAGTCTGGCGTATCCAGAGTGCGAATTAAACTTTTTGCCAAAAAGGTGGGAGGGGGAGGCAGTTTTTAGATTTTGTATGAACACTATGATGTGACATATGACTGAGAAAATAATTATATGCTCATAATTGGTAAACATTTTAGTTTCTCATAAGTCGTATATTGGGGAAAATTAGGTTATATTCGAAGCCGGTACAAATACAATAGGTATGCTATTTTTAACGATAGAGTTTTAGCAGTTAAAATTCTGGTAAGCATATCTAAGGTAATCCAACAATGATAACCACACAAACTTATCCAGGATGAAGAACAATTTAAAGAAAACCCATTATTTAATGTCATTAAGCATACAATTATACTTANTGACGGTCACCTACGGGTCCCAGCTGGAAAGACCGTCACTCGGAGGGTGGTGCCTTGCCCTGGGTGCACTCCTCACACGCCATTATTATTATTATACCTAGAGACCGTATGAGAAAATGTAGGTAAGTGGGGCTGTGCCCTCATAGCTCAGGAGTAGAGTGGTGACTTGTAGTCGGAGGGTCCGGAGCTCGACCCCCGGTCCCTCCGCGGCAGACCTGCAGCTCGCATGTCACGCACGTGTGTACTGTGAATGTGTCGTCATGTCGGTCTAACTTGAACTCGTCAAACTTCAAGCAGTACACACACTGCCAAACGTCACTCACGCTCTGTATCAGTCAATATGTCAATAAAGTCCACTTTAAAAAAAAAAGTGGTTAGTCATGGACTTCTTAACCTTTTGACCCGGGTTCAAATCTCATTCAGGTATAAAATATTTTTGCTTTTTTAAGTGATATTCTTATATACAGTATAATACNGACCCGGGTTCAAATCTCATTCAGGTATAAAATATTTTTGCTTTTTTAAGTGATATTCTTATATACAGTATAATACTCACATAACGAAAATTAAAGATTTTTTTCATTGCCTCTTTAAAAAAAATTGAAGTACAAAAAACTAACAAATGAATTAATGGAGAGGTTCCGTGAATTTGCGGAAAATTCTGTAAAGTTTACAGAAAGTCTGTTTTTTAAAATCAATGTGTCCGTAATTTTACGGAGAATTTACGTACACTTCTAAATAAATTTTTACAAAGTTAAGGAAAATTATTTTAACAGCGTATAGGAAAATATCACTTCCGTAATTTGGTTTAGGTCTCGATATTGTAAACTTATTTAACACTTCCTTGCTTTTTTTTATTATTATAGTAGGGATAAGTCATCGTTTTCAGCAGGCATCAGACTCTGTACTTTGCGCTCTTCTGTAACTTGTAAATTAATGTTTTTCCATATTTCTACTTTCCATGTTTGGTTCTCTGTAAGCCTCGCTGTGAAACGGAAAGAATAGAGACGAGAACAGCAGGCTGCATTTAGGACCGAAAAAAGCGTGCTGAAGGAGAGAAATTGTATGTGGGAAAGTAGGGAGGGAGGGGGTACGGTACGGACCAGGCGTGTAAGGAAACTCGAAGAATACAGCAAAGGGAACACCTGGCCCTTTTGTAAGCCTCAGGACTCAGAACGTAAAAAAAGAATAAGAGGAAAGTGCGTGAGTGTGTGTGTGTATGTGTGTATGGGCGGTCCAGCTTGCAGGGCGCTGAGATGGCAATTTGTTATTGCCACCTGCCACTCAGTGGCTCAGTGCTATACTTACTTAGTTTACGGTCAATTGAGCTCTTTTAAAATAAACATTAAAAAAACCTACACTTAATGCATATAGTTTATTGTAAACACAGTCTGGCATATCCAGAGTGCGAATTAAACTTTTTGCCAAAAAGGTGGCAGGGGGAGGCAGTTTTTTTTTTTTTAGTTAACACGAGAACTTTGGAGATTTTGTGTAAACACTATGATGTGACATATGACTGAGAAAATAATAATATGCACATAATTGGTAAACATTTTAGTTCCTCATAAGTCGCATATTGGGGAAAATTAGGTTATATTAGAAGCCGGTACAAATACAATAGGTATGTTATTTTTAACGATAGATTTTTAGCAGTTCAAATTCTGGTAAGCATATCTAAGGTAATCCAACAATGATAACCGCACAAACTTATCCAGGATGAAGAACAATTTAAAGAAAACCCATTATTTAATGTCATTAAGCATACAATTATACTTAATTTTGCATATAAATGTTATTTTTAATAATTTACATATCATTTAACGATGATATAACATATTTGCATATGATAAAATAAATGCTTAGTTTTATTATGGAGGGATTCATTCTTACAATATTTAATGAAGGGCGAAAATTCAAACCTTGCATGTTTTTAACTATAAATTTTCAAACCAGTGTTGCCAAGTCCTATTTTTAAAATCTGATAGAACCAGTTGCAAAATGTGTTAAAATGTAACAATGTTGGCAAGAGTGATGCCATACTTCTGAACTCACCTTCAACAGTGCATTGACAGCAAGAGACACCACTTGACAGATTTAATTTTCAAAACCATTTTAATTGTATCTTCCAAGCATGTATTTTTGCACGGCCAGAATAGATTTCCTTTACTTTGTACAATTTTATTTTAATCAGACATTCAAATTATGGAGGGTGTTTTGCCACACCCTACTCCTACTTATAAACAATATTTTTTTTACTTTCAAGGAGAGAAATCTTTTCCCTGGCAGAGAAATAATTTTTCATATATGAGCCAGGCGCAAAAATTTGGGAGAGGGGAAATTCACTAGCATCCGCCCACCCTCCCCCCATGCATTTTTACACTGGGCATGTCTATGAGTTGGCGGCGAATCACGAGGAGTTCTATGCATCGACGTTCTGACAGTGCGGAGTTCAATACCAGTGGCAAATTAATAAAACCTGTTAATATTATTTTATAGAAAATTCATCTGGCTTACGTTACGCCATCTTGGATAATCATTTTTGTTAATGTTGTTCTACCTATATGCCTACGGGGCCCCTGAACTGAGTTCTCATGTTCTCCCAACTGAGTTGGTGTGAGAAAATTATTTATTAATTTCATTTCCTTGTTTTGAAATAATTTAAAGAAACTGAAGATACTTAGTTACGTTTTGAATTTAAAATAAGATACACGTACGAGAGGGCTACACTCGTAGCTACGGCAACACAAAGCAATGCAAATTTTGAAGGAAAAAAAAAGAGCTGCTACACAATACTTAGTATTTGCAGAGACATTCATTTAATTCATGATGTTTCAACCAAAATATTTATTTTTCAATTAAATCACATTTATTTCCACTCAAGTCTCTGTTAGCATTATTTTGATCAGTAGCTAGTGGTAGTTTTGATTTGTGCCTTCCTAGTGTCTCTTGTATGTTGTTGGCAGCCTACGGAGTTTGGCTGTTGCAAGTGTTTCTGAGCTACAAATACTGTCGTAAGATCAATCTGGGGTGTCCTGGTGTACGTTATTTNTTGCAGAGACATTCATTTAATTCATGATGTTTCAACCAAAATATTTATTTTTCAATTAAATCACATTTATTTCCACCCAAGTCTCTGTTAGCATTATTTTGATCAGTAGCTAGTGGTAGTTTTGATTTGTGCCTTCCTAGTGTCTCTTGTATGTTGTTGGCAGCCTACGGAGATTGGCTGTTGCAAGTGTTTCTGAGCTACAAATACTGTCGTAAGATCAATCTGGGGTGTCCTGGTGTACGTTATTTCCTGTCTACTATACAAACTCTACACCGAATGTCCCAAGTTAATGTATACCCTCTTTGTGCGTTAATAACCGCAAGACTTCGATTAGAGACAATATGATGGGACTGTGTATAGCATTTGATGCTATAAGAACAATAGGGGTATGCGAGCGCGTGTGGCCATTATGCTGCTGTCAGTTCTGTTTGCAGCCACGAGCGGCAGCACTACAATGCAATTTGTTACGAGTTGTGGTCATGCCCTTAGCTGAGCGGCCTGCCTGATCACTTCTCCACTTATTTATCCAGGACACGGGCCGTGATCCCTGAAATTAGTTATGAAATCGCAAACCACAGAACCCCCTCCACCGGCCAGTAAACGGGGACTCTCGAATTAGGCTTTACTCAAAATGTGACTGGCTAAATCTTTATAAAATATTATAATTTAATACTTCAGCATATTTGTATAGCTTATATTTAATCATATTTATATTGAAATAATATTGTACAACCTTAATGCTAAATAAACCTCTTTTATATAGTGTTCATTACATAACTGTTATCAATAAATTGTTACGCCCCTACATCCCCGTTTAAGATAAATATTTTTAAAAAATATGTAAAATTATAACAAATTGTAGAGGATGGCAGAGGTGACAAGGATTTCGTTCGAGGGACGTAAGGTGTTATTGGAAATATGAGAACATGATTGAGGTGCAGAGACGACGAAGGGAGGAATTAGATACTGCACTACCATCGTGTGCAACAATGACATGATTACGTGACAAGTTTTGAAGGTATTGAAATGAGTGTGTGATGCGAAGAAAACATGGCGTGGCAGGAAGAGAACGACAATGGACGAAGGAAGTATGGGGACTGTGTTGCACACATTCGCACGTTCCCCCGGGAAGTCTAAGTTCGTACTGCGAGATGCACATGAGTCGCGCGTCAGTGAACGAAGTGTCCGTCAGATTTTAAGGTACGCGAAGTGAAGGCCGTACGTTACTTCACGCTATGAATGAAGACGACCCAGATAGGCCTGTCTAGTTTTGTGGGTGGGTTGCGAACATGTGCAACGACAAACATTTTACTGGCGTAATTGTTTGGTATTACGAGGCAACCTTTGAATTGAATGGAACTGTAAACCGCCACAACTGGTTGTACAGGGTCGATGAAAATCCCCCACATAGTGATAGTGCGAGCTGTTAATCTTCCTGGGTTAACAATGTGATGCAGTATGTCTGCCAGATGACTTGTGGGGACATTGATCTTTGGCGGAAAAGTGACAGGTGAAAGTTACCACACCATGCTGCAGGAAAACACTGTGCCAGCTGTTCGACAACTCTACCCAGATGACGACTGCTTTTTGCAGCAGGACGGTGCACCACTATATTACCGTAAATACGTAAAATTGCTCCTAAATGGAACGTTTGTTGGGAGGTGGAATGGCCGACGGTGAAGTGTTGAGTATCCATCCAGATCTCCAGATGTAACACCGCAGGGAACTCTGAAGAATACTGTGTATAGCCCACAAAGTCATGGACACTGGATGCCATGAGAGATGCGATTGTNCCGCAGGGAACTCTGAAGAATACTGTGTATAGCCCACAAAGTCATGGACACTGGATGCCATGAGAGATGCGATTGTAACCGCCCGTGAATTCGCTCACGTGGAAACCATAGCTACTGTTTGTCGTTCTGTTCTGCAGCGTTGCAGACGATGTCTTGCTGCTATTGTTGGACATATTAAACTTTTCAAACACAAAAAAAAAATATGAAATATTTATGTTTAGTATTTTTTATTGTATCGACTAATACTTATATACATTTTAAGAGTGATTATGTTTTGTATGTAGAGGACATGTCTCTTGTTTTATATTTTAACCATACAGAATGTTCACGAACAAATGATAATAAACACCAGAGTGGGGTGGATAAGTTGAGAGGGAGCGTATTTCATCAAGGAACCAATAGTCTAACGTCCATAGTTAACCCGCTAATGGCAGTGGCAATGTGCAGGGGCGGGTAGACAATCACATTAACAAGACTGCAGGCAGTGCAATGAAGTGACACTTTATTTACACATTTGGGCTGAAGGCATGGTGGACAGAGTGTCTGTTCGATGTCTCTGTTCAAACTGTCCCGCCACCGTCGACCACAACAGGCGGTGCGGCGCTGAATCATGTTGCGACGCACATGTGCGAAGGTTTCCGGCGTAATGAGCTCATCCCTCGTGTCAAGTGGCGTGGCGTACACCATCGGTTTGATGTGGCCCTACAGCCAGAAGTCAGGTGGTGTGATCTGAAATGAGCGTTGTGGCCACGCTATGGGGCCTCCCCTACCTATCCACCGGTTCAGGAAGTGCATGTCGAGGTGCCGGCGAACCGCAATGGCGAAATGAGGCGGGGGCCCCGTCCTGCTGAAACCACATCGCCTCACGAGCATATAAAGGAACTTCCTCCGAGTATTCCGGTAACACGTCCTGCAGGAACTGTAGATACGTAGCACCTCCGAGA
>NQII01002895.1:202469-225254 GCA_002778355.1 Clitarchus hookeri | reverse complement strand
CTCATGAAACGGGCACCCGCATTCAAGGCGGCTTCCCGGGGCGCCTTAGGGGTGAGTCCAGAGAAGAATATTCGTCTTGTCCAGGCACCGTGATGTTATGTCGCACCACACCGAGCGGCATTAATCTCGGAACTTACAGAGGCCCGTTTGCCTGGAGCAGTTTTCCACGCTCGAGGCCTAGAAACGCGGGAGCGATAAGGGCGATTTGCCACGCGCAACAAGCGTGCCATCGCCGCTACGCGCGTGGCTCTGACTTCAGACCGTGGCCCTGTCATTTTGCGGGTGGGAAGCCCGTTGCCAGATTCAATGCAGGGCATTCGAGTATTTTTGTGTGCGTCTGAAGTTTATATTTTGAGATACATCACGTTCATAAAACTGTTTTTAGGTATGGCAGTTCTGGAAATGATTATTGCCGGAAAAAGTAAAAAACGATTACCTATGTCCGTATATTTTTTTACTTTCATCATATTAAGTGTATTAATNTTATTGCCGGAAAAAGTAAAAAACGATTACCTATGTCCGTATATTTTTTTACTTTCATCATATTAAGTGTATTAATAAAGAAAAAGATTGTGAAAATGGTGAAATATAGCATTTTTAAAGATTTACTATTTTTGCTCCTTGTTGAAATGGTTAATTTGGATTGTTTACACCATTATTCAAAAGCAATAAATGCACTAATAAACACGGTTACTATCTCAACTGGTTATTTTTAAATGATTTACTTTGTTCAATGGAACGAATTTAGGTATTTGGAGCAAGAGCAGATTAGTTACGTGAACAAAATATTGTTACAATTTCTCAAAGTCAGCGTGCCAACCAAGTTCTTTAAGGGATGGAGGTCTTAATTAATTAAAAGAGTTGCTAATAATTTTCTTATTTACTTACACACACTACAAAGAAAATACTCTCCACTTAATTAATACTTAAAAACAAGTTGCTATCACATGCTATTTACAACTAATATTTACATGATAGTCATCGCCTCTCAGAATAACTAAGTCAATCCCAGTAAACAGCGTTTCAACACCCCTTAAATTATTTTTATAAATTATATGCCCATAGTTGACAGTTACAATATTTACAATAAGTCCGTATCACACTTTTGTACAGTCCCACCTTAATTCAGTACAGATTTCACCAGTCCGGAATGATCTAGAACGCTCCCATCTAAAGTATTCTTTACTCGTCGGGTACCACACCCTCTCGTCTGCTTACGTCCTAAATATGATGTCCCTCACTGCACCAGACTTCGCCTGATAACCGCACTTCAGCCATGTGGCTACCACAAAGACTGCCGACCCTCCAGCTGTGCTAGGATTTGTAGTGTCGTCGGTCCTAGCCCAGAAACTTTTTTACACGTCGGGTTGTGGCGTTGAAGGAGATTATTAGAAGGCCGATGGGGGGGGGGCGGTGAGCTTAGTCCAGGTAGTTATCGATCATCCCGCCCGTCAGGCGACGTAACAGCGGGCAGGTAGTGGCGAATCACATCCCCCACCGCGAGGGCGGGCGTACCTAGCAGGGTCGAGGGGGGAGGGGGTAAACAATATTGTGCAGTGTAAAGCAATATTTTTCAAGTAAATACATTTGATACCTGCAACTATATCTATAACTCAGCGTAGAGAAGATAGGCGACGTCAACTTGCCCCCCTCCCCCCTCCCATAAAATTCGTCCGATTGAATCGAGGGGCATTATTTGAAAGTCGCCAGAGCATTTACGGAACACTTTTATGACTTGTAACGTCACAGGCCTGCAGTCCTGCGTTGAATTTCTTTCTCTCGCTTCCGAACTGTGGCCCGGGTTGAGGGAACGGTAGCTAGAAGTACTGATTGGAAAACGTTTCTGATAAACACAACTGTTTTTGTTCACGCTAAAAAAAAAAAACTTATACGCAGACAACTAAGAGCTACTTGCAACTTCCTATTTACGATGTTTGAAATACACTGCAAAATAACAAGGAAAACGTTTGCTTAGGGGAGAGAGCCAGTCACCCCTTATTGTCCCCTAGATAGCGTCTGTAATTTACAAGAAAGCCACCGAAAGGTTATATACTGCCTTGGAGAGGGGAGATGGGAATAGTTTTCCAGTTCGTGAAATTATTGAAATTTTTGTTTACTTTTTCTATTTTATTGATGCACTTTAAAATTTGGCCCTTTTTATCTACGCTTGAGCTATCTTCTTAATTTAAATGAAGCAACCAATTACCTTCCACGGTCACACTCGCTCCTGTGTTATTCAAGTATGATTTAATTTTATTCCTAATAAACGCCGTGTTTCAGGTGTACCAAAAAAATGTCATAATGGAAATTAGTTCAAAACGATCTGGTCCTTCTTTCTGTGCATGCCATTTTTTTTTATCCAAACTAATATTTTATACGGATTGCTCTTAGACATAGTATATCTGAATTGAGATCGGGATGGTCGTGGTTCATAGGCCCCTGTCGCCATTTCCTTAAAATGATATTTACCGTGAGGTTATGCTCCTGATACTGTAACGATTTGTGCGTGAAATAATTAAAGATTGTTATAATTAATTTGATTTCTGTGTGATGTTGCCGTCGCTGTTAACACAGTTCCACCAAAAAAAAAGTTCAGTATTAAGTAGCCGTTGGAGCTTCAAACCGCTGCGTTCAGTGAACTCTGAGAAAGAAAGGAGGCGGGTTTTCTTTTTAAATGTACAGCTTGCGTATTATCGATGCTGAACGGATGTATTAGTTTAGTAGCCAGTTGAAATACGTGTTGGCAAACGGATTCTACGTTAACAACGTTAGGGGTGTTCAATAAGTGGTGGAGGGCAATGGCCGATGATTTCAAGGAGCTACCACGTACGTAAAACCAATATATAAAAAAACCTAATTTTCTTGAGGACTAGTAGTGAGATTTGCCAGGGCCACGCGCAAAGTACCATTCTTATGTTTTCCTCAGCGACAGGACAGGGCGGAAATGGAAGGAACCTGCTCATTTTAATGTCAAGCCGTAGAATAGGTAAGTACGCAGAAGTGAAATTGCGTATAGCGGTCTCTTTAATCTAGGCGTTAGTGTTACTAACTTTTTTCAGATTTGCCACAAGATTTCCGACAACTCGACACGCATCTGAACCCGGTAAATTTATCAAGGACAATTATTGTTTTAATAAAGAACAGTTTTAAAAGTTATGCGTTAAATAAAGTCAGTATTATACATCTGTCAACATTTTCTCTGAATATATAGAAAAAAAAATTATTAGTAGCAGCTATGTTCATATTCAGTGTCATTAAAATTTCTGATTTAATNTCATCTAGGCGTTAGTGTTACTAACTTTTTTCAGATTTGCCACAAGATTTCCGACAACTCGACACGCATCTGAACCCGGTAAATTTATCAAGGACAATTATTGTTTTAATAAATAACAGTTTTAAAAGTTATGCGTTAAATAAAGTCAGTATTATACATCTGTCAACATTTCCTCTGAATATATAGAAAAAAAAATTATTAGTAGCAGCTATGTTCATATTCAGTGTCATTAAAATTTCTGATTTAANCCTCTGAATATATAGAAAAAAAAATTATTAGTAGCAGCTATGTTCATATTCAGTGTCATTAAAATTTCTGATTTAATAAGCTTTAAAACGGACGACATTGTCGCGCACTATTTCGACAAGCGCTACTTACATGGACGCATTGTTGACGAATACCACCTGGCAGTGTCAGTTGTAACCGTCTGAAGCCATTGGGTACAAAATCAAAGTAAACATACACTGTTAAAAATATACGGAAATGTTAACGGAAATATACAGCAAATATGCAGAAACGCAATCCGTAATGACGGAAAAAAAGTAGTTAAGTCCGTAAATACAAAATATGGAATGGGGCCGCGGTGGTGTAGTAGTTAGACTACTCGCCTCCCGCCTAGGCGAACCGGGTTCGACTCTCGGCGGGGAATCGTGCCGGACGATGCCGCTGTTCGGAAAGTTTTCTCGGGGTGCTCACGCTTCCGCCACCCTTTCATTCCGGCGCTGCTCCATACTCACAGCCTCATTTCACCCTCATCGGCTCTCAAGACCTCGATGTTAAGNACCCTTTCATTCCGGCGCTGCTCCATACTCACAGCCTCATTTCACCCTCATCGGCTCTCAAGACCTCGATGTTAAGGGCCGCCCAAATATCTCCACTCCACTTCACAAAATGCGAAAAGTCTCCGTATTTCACATAGCTTAGAGTATCGGGGATGAAGAATGCCGAGTTTACACAACAATTTCTTCGCCAGTGTAACCAGAAAATTTTGGTTTCTACTGCAGTTAGGTCATCCACGCCACTTAGACATATTGTATCAAACGTTAATAGTAATATCAGACATGAGTAACATTTAGAAACACTTAAAATACACTAACCTTAATAGAAACTGAAAAACTTGCTTTTTTCTTTGACTGCAAAATATCAAATATCAAATATCAAATATCAAATATCAAATATCAAAGTTATACCAGATGTATAATGTAAGAGTTGTAGTTGAGTGATTAGAGTCGCAGACTATATGATTTTTGACTTGGGTTCAAATCTTGCTCGAGTATAAAATATTGTAACGTTTTTAAATATGTATTTTATGCACAGTAGGACGCCCACATGACGAAAATTAAAGGCTNAGTATAAAATATTGTAACGTTTTTAAATATGTATTTTATGCACAGTAGGACGCCCACATGACGAAAATTAAAGGCTTTTGCTTTATCTCTTTTTATTTTAAACTGGAAGTACAGAAAACTAATTAGGAAATTAACGGAGAGGTTCCTAGAATTGATGGAGAGTTTTGTGATGTATATGGAAAGTCCGTTTTTAGCCTACTTTCCGAAAGAAAGAAAGTTTTAGGAGATCACTTTCTTGCCTGTGTGTCTGTGTGTGTGTGTGTGTGTGTGTGTGTATGTGTGTGTGTGCGTGTGTGTATCCCCCCTTTTCAATTTTTGAACGCTTTAACCGAATTTCACCAAACTTGGTACACATATAACACTCAGTAAGAACACTTGACTTTTACAGTTTTCGGCAACTCCGGACACTTACTTTCAAATTGGTGACCATTTTAAAATGTTGGGTGGTCTCTCATATCTCGGGAACCATCCTGCCGATTTAAACCAAATTTTGTATGCTAACAGAGAATTGTGTAGGCATTAAATTTTGAGATGGATATTGTTGTTAGTCCGCCATTCTGTAATATGGCACCAATTGAAATATAAAGATTTTACTATATATCACGAAAACTATTCAACCAATTCTCACCCAATTTGGCACGAAAGTAAAACTATGGTAGGTCATACAAACGTAAGTAATTAAACTTGATTAGTTTCAAATTTTATAAATGGCGGCCATACAAATTTTTTAAGTTTATTTGGTATACCTGCCATACCATTAAACCAATTTCGACCAAATTTTGTATACTGAAAGTATTTATTACAAGCATCGTATTACCAACAAATAACCACTTTTTTCGGCCATTTNGACCAAATTTTGTATACTGAAAGTATTTATTACAAGCATCGTATTACCAACAAATAACCACTTTTTTCGGCCATTTTGGAAGATAGCGCCATATGAATAAATAAAGTTATTATGCCATAACTCGGTAAATAAATAACTGAATTCTACCAAATTTAGCAAACAAGTAGTACTGATGCAGATGATGTTAACTGATATGTTATAAGAATGTTAGACGCTTGTTTTAAAACTGGTGGCCATATAGCCATTTTAGCTTAGAACGCTATATCGTCGAAACTATGAAATCAATTCCAACATTACTTTGTATGCTAGCAGTAGACATTACAACTATCAACAGTTTCTACATGAAGCATATTTTGTCCGCCATTTTGTAAGATAGCTCCATGCGAGTAACTAAAGATTTTTTGTTATATCCCGGGAAAGAATTGACCAATTCCAATCAATTTGGCAAATAAATAGTACTAAGGCAGGTGATGTCAAGTGGTATGTATTAAGCATGCCAGAAACGTATTTTCTAAATGGCGGCCATATAGCTATTTTTAGCTTAGAAAGCTATATCGTCGAAACCATGTAATAAATTTCAACTAAACTTCGTATGCTGGCAGTAGATATTACCACTATCAACTGTATATACATAGATTATCTTTGGCCCACATTTTGTAAGATAGCACTATGCGAATAAATAAAGGATTTTTGTCATATCTCGGGAAACAATTGACAGATTCATTCCAAATTTGGCAAACAAGTAGTACTGCAGTAGGTCGTATAAACTGGTATGTTTTATGCCTGTCAGGCACCTTTTTCAAAATGGTGGATATATAAATATTTTAGCTCAGTATTTTTAATAACGTAACAAATTACAACTTAATTTTGTATGCTGGCAGTACCTATAACAACCATCAAATCTGTCTCTGCTAAGCCTCATTTCTCTGCTATTTTGTAAGAGAGCTCTACCAATAAAAATAAAGATTTTACCTCGTATCTCGGGAAACAATCAACTCATGCTTACAAAATTTGGCGAATATGTTGTGCTGCGGTTGGCCATAATATTAAATGTATTTTTTTGTAAGTATGGCACATTTATTTTCAGAATCGCGGCTATAAAATCATTTCAGTTTTGTGGGCGATATCTACGAAACTATGTAAAATATTTTAACTCAACTTTGTATATTGGCAGTATACAATAATTGAATGTGCTACAACATTACTTTTTTGCCTTCCATTTACGAAGATAGCCATATGAAAATTATGGATGTTTTATGCCATATCTCGAGAACCAATCAACCGATTCCCACCATATGTTACGCTGGAACATTTGAACTAATTTGTACCAAATTGTGCACACTATAAATGCTACACAAGTCCATGTAAACTTTCATGATTTAAATGGGTCAGACAACGATGTTCAAAATGGCGACGCCATAAATAATTTAGTTAAGTTTGTCACATATATTAAACAATTTAACTGAATTCAACCAAATTTTGTGTCAACATTATACATTCGTATATAGAGCCTCTTTTTTTGGCAATTTTGTACAGTAGCATCAAATAATAAAATATAGTTTTTTTAATGTCATATCTCAGGGACCAAACAACTGATTTCCATCAAATTCTTCACACAAGTAGCGCTACGGTAGGCCAAGTTGANTGTCATATCTCAGGGACCAAACAACTGATTTCCATCAAATTCTTCACACAAGTAGCGCTACGGTAGGCCAAGTTGACTTACTCGTTTTATGTGGCTCAGTCACTTATTTTCAAAATAAAGGCCCTGTAAATATTTTAGGTTAGTAAACCTCAACATTTGAAACGTTTAACTGTTTAAATCCGAAGTTGATGCTCCGGATCCGACCTCCGTTAATGCAGGCAATAGCACACTAGCTTCTAGAACGAGGTTTTCTGGGTTAAAGTCCCGGGTAAGGGACGTGTGTATTTGTAATTGTCTCACTACTGTCGCACAAGTTTTTGGTTTCATTTCTAAAGTTATAGCTTCCGATAAGAAGTCAAGTCCTTCCTACCAACTCAGGTTTTAAATAATAATTTAAAAATTTAATTACAACCATGTTGTGGAAAGCAGGCTCATTGGTTATATCAGTAACTTCTTGTTGAAAATCAGTGCTTTCTTGATTTTACGGAGAGTCTACGGACAGCTATGGATACATTTTTACCAGCACTTTTGCGTAAAATGAAGGTTTATTTTTAACAGTGTACTTGTAATCGTGGAAGTGGAACATTACTGCTACTGTGTTTATTATTCAGTTTATTTTCGAAGAAGTCTGAAATACGGGAAATATGACGTCCCGGCTTATGTAAATAGGGATAATTCTTTCTGCCCGAGGGCCAGTTGGTAAGCATGGTGGACGTACTCATTCGATGATCCCGCGAGGCTATGGAACGGGTCTCACGGCTGATTGGCCACTGCGTGCTCTGGCAGATACGCACGGCTACAGTTGGTCGTGTGCGCGGCTTTTTCCCCTTCTGTAATCTCGAGTATTCCGCGGCCTTGTGTCGCCTTCCGTCGTTAGGTGCCCGACAGAACAAATCTTGTTGTCCCTCGTGTTTCGCCTCGTCTCTCGACTAAATATTTGTTACGTAACTGCTGTGGCGCTGCACGAGTCGTTAATATCCGGAAAAACAAGACGCCAGTAATTTCTGCCCCCCTCCCCTCATTATTTTTAATTAACGGACCGGTAACTGGTCTTTTTTCGAGGTTCGGAATCCGGTTGGTTTCCTGNGGGGGGGGGGGAAGGTCCCCGCGGTGACGTCACTTCATGTCGTGTGTTCCTAGCTGACAGCACGTAACCAAAAAAATTAATGAATAGCGTGATGTAAGTTAACGGAAGTGGCGTCATAGAAATGTCACTGAAATACTAAAACAGTGTATTTTTTCCGGTGGTTACGTTTAGGACACGTTTTACTTTGGAGCCCGTCCACCAATCAGCGACCTGTTCTAAACGAAAGGAGTTCGCCCGCGGGAATTGTGCATGTTCGAACGACCCCAGATATTTTGAAGTTTCCACGGGAGGTACATTTAAGAAGTAACCGCATACTAGAGTGAGGTAGACATGCTTTTTGTTCGGCGAGTGCCCACAACAATGACACAACCTTCCCCAGTAAAAGTGTCAAAAATCAATATGCTCAACATAGATTGGAGTGGAGTAGAAAGATTTGGGCGGCTCTTAACAACGAGGTCTTGAGAGCCGATGAGGGCGAAGCGAGGTGAGTATATAGCAGCGACGGAGTGCTGGGGCGGGGGGAAATAGGAGATCCCGAGAAAACCCGCCGATCTTCAACATAGACGAACTTGTTTGTTTACTCTTGGTTTTTTGGAACAGACGCGCCCTTTTATACGAATAAAATATTTTGACGGACTTGAGTATATTCTATGCAGTTTTCTCAAAACTAGGACAGCGGAAGTGCAACGAGTTTCAAAGCACTTAGGCCCACGTACATAAAGAGTTATCTCAAATATGTTATCCGCATTTCGGAGGCGCTATTGGCAGGAAAGCAATCCAATATTAGAACGGGGTCCGCGGTAGTGTGGTAGTTCAGGTTCTGTTAGCTACATTCATGGGACCGATTTGGCATTTTTTTTGGTAAGAGAGTGTGCCAGTCGCGTAGTAAACCAGTTTCTTGTGGTCGCGGGGGAGGGGAGGCAGTGGCTGGAGCCGATGAACGAGGCGAATACGCAGCAGCGCCGGAATGCAAGGGCGGGAGAAACATAGGAGATCGCAGAGTGAATTCGCCGACCAGCACTATCGCCCGCCACACGTCCACGTGCGAAGATCCGGGAGCGACCACGCCGGAAACTCAACCCTCCTTGATGAACAATTCTGGGCCTACGTGCATTTCAAAACACAAACAATATTGTCCGACTTGAAAGTAGTCGTGCATAAAAGAACCCCACCCACACGTAACCAAATTATGAGTTATTTAACGTCGAAGATTTTCCCACACAACTCTTCGATTGATAACAATTATATAATTAAAGTATTTTACTGGCTTTTCCTCTAAATTAAATTCTAATGGCACTGAATTAATTAAAATAAAAGAGAGAAACCAGGTACATGGGTGTTATCTGCAAAATTATCAATAACAATTTGAGCCTGGGTTGGTTCATGGGCCGTATTTCATCTTTTAGCCATATTTTCGGAGCTATTTGGCACAATACACACACCAAACACAATTTTATGGGTTCCTCAATTTTTTGCATAACTACATCGTTATGACTGGGTGACTTCCTACTACGTAGTCGATGTGTGCACGCGAAACATTGGCGTTTGGTACCTACTGCATTCTGATTGGTCGGTCGAACTGGCAAATAGGTTCTCATGCTCATGTTTACGGCTACCTAATGGCATAGAGAACATTCCATGTATCTATAAAGGAAATTGAAAGCAATCTTTACGCTATCGAATTACTTCGCGAAAATTTATTTACTTTATTTTATTAATAAATTTCGGGAAAAATCGCGAAAAAAAAATCGCGAATTAATGAGATGACAAGTTATACCCACAAAAAAATGAAGGCTCAAGTCACTTATAATTGAATAAGTCGTAAAATTGGCCTGTTACGAAGACAGAAAGTAGCTAGCGAACAGAAGATACTAATAGAATGTATAGAAGACGGTAAATTTAAGCTGATAAAAACAACGAATTTGAGATTTTCCTGGTCTGCTAGTCAACAAGTACCATTTAAAACTCCATAACGGGAAATTATTATTAATAAATAATTTGTTATTAATTTACTTTTCTTTGGCTGTGGTATAATCTACGAGAATGTCTGTTGGCTAGCGCGTTCAGGTACGTGGTGCGTCAACTGGGTTGCACTGTGTTTGTAAGATACGTGTTTGAAACAAACTATTTCACGTGTATACAGTATGTTTCCGCACTGTTACGAACTAAGTAACGATGTAGTATGTCAATGTGAGAGTATGCTGGGGGCTGGGGGCGTATCTCAAATAATGACTCATGATTCGGTAGAGCACAAAGTATCTGATGAGGTTTTATTACATGAAGATTACACAGTTGCTATTTAAATGAATATTGATCGGGGGAGCTTTAAATTGAATATCATTCTGATTATCGAATTACATAATGATTTACGCCATTTAAATTAAACCTAACTGAAAAGTCATCATCTTGTTGTAGCCGGAGGCTGATTCTGCGAGACGGTTAACGACGGCCGGACACACCCATCTTCCTGGTCTGCTTCGCTGGTCGGGTCGACGCCCAAAGGACTAAAGACGAAAGACGCTCGTTCCGGGTGTTACGCCGGCCTATATCAAGCGCGTGGTTCTGCGGCCCCGCTCAGTGACCGGTGGAGGGGATTTCTGCAACTGTCTTCCTTCGCAAGGATCGACGACCAAATGGTGGCGTTGCAATCCCGCTCGTTTCCAGGTTTAATGTTTGAAGGTGTGATCAGGCAAGCCGTTCAGCTAAGGCCTGATCACACCATAACAGCACGAAAAGAAGTAACACTTCAGACCAGGGCGGAATACACCTTTCAACCGACCACGCTTATTGTAAATACTATTTAAGCTCTTCAACACGGCCAAAAATGGCATTTTCAAACCATTATAGCTAAAAAAAAATTCCGAACGAATTCAGTACATGCGAAACTAGTATACGATACTGCACTAAACTTTGCTGAAAAGGTTTCACCAATAAAATGACAGGGTTGTTGCTGAAGTCCCGTAGAAAATTTTGTAGGACGGGAAGCCTTCACGCCAGTTCGAAGCCTTGCGCATAAAGACGACGGTGCACTTGATGCACGTGTCATTGTCGACCTTACCGCTTTGCTTACTTTTGTGCCTCAAAAGCGAAAAATATCTTCATGTACACGGGCGCCTTACGTTCAAGTTTACTACCTAATAACACATTTAGACTACTGCGTTCAACTCACCACTATAGTATATATTTTATTTTTGCACCTCGTTGTTTCCTCTATGTTCTGGAAACCTCTCGAAACTTTCGTCCACTTGAGCACTCTTAATTTTTGGAAGACAAAAGAAACTTGAGTTTTCGAAAATTCTTGATTTATTGAAGTCATCATTTGCGTGAATTTGGTAGTATGTAATTTCAGGAAGCCTGCTGAATGTATTCTCTGCACTCTAAATTCGAATCAGCGGTAAACCACTGAGTCGCAGTGAAAGTCAACTACTCGAATCAGTGAAAATGGCTTCACTTAGAATCTGTGGAAAACCATTTGTTGTTTCAGTGAAACAATTCCACTGATTGGATAAGTTACAGCCAACTGCGTGCGGCGAAGTAGGCATATTTCCAATAGTCACTGTTTATATTGCGCAATCTAACGTAATTAAAAAAAAGTATAATAAAGTAATTTTGGTGACCAGAGTTTGAAGTCACACCGGCTCGTTTCTAGACAGCTGCCTTCCAAATTGAGCCACCAAGCTAACATTGACTAGAAAAGGGGAAATGCATGTATTATATTTCTTTATCGAAAATATGTAGCTTTGTATTGTTTTTAGTTTAATTGGTAACATAAGGACGTTAAAACAAATAGTACTTACGAATGCACTCACTTCACCACAATTAATGCAGTTCCAATCTTCAAACCGAGCGCTACGATGGTTACGTGACAACGAAATGAAATACGTAAAAACGGAATGAAAGACTGAATGTTTATGTTGCCGCGGAAAATGGTATTATAANGTGAAAATGGCTTCACTTAGAATCTGTGGAAAACCATTTGTTGTTTCAGTGAAACAATTCCACTGATTGGATAAGTGACAGCCAACTGCGTGCGGCGAAGTAGGCATATTTCCAATAGTCACTGTTTATATTGGGCAATCTAACGTAATTTAAAAAAAGTATAATAAAGTAATTTTGGTGACCAGAGTTTGAAGTCACACCGGCTCGTTTCTAGACAGCTGCCTTCCAAATTGAGCCACCAAGCTAACATTGACTAGAAAAGGGGAAATGCATGTATTATATTTCTTTATCGAAAATATGTAGCTTTGTATTGTTTTTAGTTTAATTGGTAACATAAGGACGTTAAAACAAATAGTACGTATGAATGCACTTACTTCACCACAATTAATGCAGCTCAAATCGTCAAACCGAGCGCTACGATGGTTACTTGACAACGAAATGAAATACGTAAAAACGGAATGAAAGACTGAATGTTTATGTTGCCGCGGAAAATGGTATTATAAAATATAAAACTAACATTTAAAAACTTTACAGGTTCAATTAGTTTATGCATTGTTATTTAATTTGACAAGCTTTGTTTGATTGTCATTTGATAAACCTTGTTTAAGTTGTTTAACTGATCCATCAGTCAAAAACAAATCACTGAAAAACAGTGAATAAAATGGTTGATAAATCAGTGGAAAATGTCTCTGAATCAATAAGTTATGTGGAAAACTGGCATTTTTTTATTTTAAATTGATTGAAATGGCTGTTGAGTAAGTCAGGTGCTATTAACTGATTTTAAACAGTGAAATTTTCACTGATTCAGACACCGAGTGTGCGGGATCAAGGTATATGCTTACATTTTTTTTTTACTGTTTTAATGTGCAGCCGTTCAAGAACCAGATTTCTTCAGTAATAAAAAAAAATTCGCAGAGTACTGGGCTGGCCGTAGCTCAAGTCATCCGACTGGAAGCTTGAATAATTAGCTGCTATGGTCCACTCACGGTTACTGCCAACTGATTTTCGTTGTAGACTCTCTCATTTAGATTAGTTCACGGTAGTGTCTTTACTCTGCACTTGCAGGGAGGTCGGAGGGAATGAGGGGTTTCACGCCTGGAGAAGAGAGGAAAACAAGGTGGNCCGTGGTCCACAGAAGTAGAGGAGAGGGATTTCATCCTCAGGAGACTTTCCCACGGCTGAGAAGTGGCCAGCTGTCTGGGGTGCCGCCCCCGCCCTCCCCGGCACAGACGCACACTCTAATTGCCCCAATGAGAGGGTCTACGGGCTGCTGCAGCCTCCTCGAGACCGCAGCATCTCTCTCTCCCCCTCCTCTACCAAGACTAACCACTTCCATCATCTGCTTTCCTCTACCTTCTTCGCCGGCTGGCCGGCCTGACCTTGAACTCCGGACACAAGGCGGAGAGGAAACAAAGCGCGCAACACAAAAAGTGTTTCCCTCATTTCCTCCAGGAAACATCCTCTTTTACCCGACATAAACGAAGAATTTATTTCATCTTACTTGCACCTCAACTTTTTTTTCTCCCCCTGGACGGTATTTACGATCACCAAGAATACATGCTTGTTAAACACTGGTAGTAAAATTAACTAGTGTCAACGTAGACATTGTAGAAGCAAGTCTGCACGATGTATCTCTCGCCAAGTGCATTCGCAAATATGCGATACGGTGTGGTCGTAAGAATCAGTATCACTCTTACCAACTGGTTTTGTTATTCAGTTATTTTGTAAAAAAAAAAATTGCCAGGAATTTAATTATTTTGGGTTAATCTGTTCATCTGTCTAAGAAGTCCGATAAAAAGGTGGCTTGACTCAAGTGTCAAAGATGCATCTGCACCATCACACATTGACGGTACTCCTGTTGACTCGTCATGTCATTCATGATAAATGATAAATCATTTCCTGATTATCTCCAGAAGTGAATATACTATGGCAAAACCCAAAAGTCATAACTCATTAAAAGTGTTTTTCTTTATAAATTAGCTATCAAAATAATTAAATATCAAGTGTTTTTTTTTAAATTCTAGAAGATTTTGACAACATTGCTGAATTTAAAATTATTGATTATCTTCTTCCTCTTTTGGTACTCTACACAACTGATAACCTACATTTACAAACAAAGCCACCCTTTTTTTAAATATGTTGTTAGGATAAACTTTATTTATTTAAAGCTACAGGTTATACATCCCAATTATGCAAAATAAACAATATGGGGTTTAAAAAAATCGTTTATTGAGTATTGGTGTTGGTTTTTTTTTTTAAATAAATTCATTCCACGTATANAGGTCTTAATTAAATCAAATATTTAATAATTATTTTCTAATTTATTTACGAACACTACAAAGAAAATTCTCTCGACTTAATATCTTACAATCAATTACTATTACTGGCTATTTACAACTAATATTTACATAATAGACTATCACCACATAGAAATTAATGCAATGAAATAACTAATATCAGTCCCAATAAGCAGTGTATAAATACCTGTTGAATTGTTTTTATTATGTATACATCCATATTTTACAGTTCCATTATTTACAAAACTGTCCGCATCACATGTTCATGCAGTGCCACCTTAATTCAGTCCGCAATATTCCAGAGCTCTCCGAGAGCCCCCATGCACAGTAGCCCTCTACTTGTCGGGTAACACGCCCTCTCGTCCGTTCACACCACGCACACGCTCGTCTGCAGTCATCTCACACCCTCCGCCGTTGTAGTGCCTCTCCTCTGATATCCCTCGCTGCACCAGACTTTTTACAGATTACCGCACTTCAGCCAGATGGCTACCACAACAACTACCTGTCTTCTGTCTGCGGCGGTATTTATAGATGGCTTGGGCCCCAATTCTTCTAGATACCATGTCGTAGCCGAATTCTAAAACATTATCAAAATATTAATATACACATTAAATTAACACGCCCTATTAATTGTTGATAACTGTTTCAAATTATAGTAACAAAAAATTTTACATTAACTTATCTATTCTTTTTAAGAAACTAATTAAGATTTCAAATGGTTGAGTTTGGTAGTGCCAAGAACTTTAGCCAGTGTCAGCCAGCAGATGTTCTGTAGCACAGTAACAAATCTCCATCAATCCTTCGGAATATTTTTCTCTGATGTAGTGGAAGCGCACGTCTATATGTTTACTCAATTTGTTCATTATACCATTTTTGATGAGTTTAATGGTGCTCATGTTATCACTCTCTTGAGCATTCTGCTACAGATATGAACTCATCTTATGTTGAACTAGTAGCTACAATGGGTTGTTTTCTTGATTTCCAGTTCAGTGGATTATTTGAAGAAGAAAAAAGACATAACCTGATGTGCTACTACGGGTTTCTTCATCCCCAGCATAATCAGAATCGCAGTAGGCTATTAGTTCTTCTGAACTGTATTTATGAAATGTGATACCAATTGGAGATGTTCCTTTTAAATACCGTAGGGTTATTTTAACATTAGCTTCATCTAGTTGGTTTTTCAAGATTTATGCTTATATAATTCACTGAGTACCCTACATCAGGTCGAGTTTCAGTGGAAATATATAATAAAGAACCTACTGTTTCACGAAATGGAAGTTTGTTTTCAAGGTGAGAATTTTCCTTTTTATTTTGAGACACTATAAGTGTAGGAACTGCTTTCGCTTCTTCCATATTTGATTTTTGTTAAGTTGTTGGGTGTAATTCATTTGGGTGATTTTTAAATGACTGTGAACAAAGTGTAGTTCAATACCTAAAATATAATTTTCGATTTTGAACAACGGTAATTTCAAATTATTGACTTAACATTTTAATAATTCATCGACTTTCTTTTCATTAAGATAAAATACAATGCCGTTATCAATATATATACATAATATTATAGATTTTTTTGTGATTAATAAAAAATACACTATTCAATTTTTGTTTTTCTAAGCACTTTAGTTTTAAAGAATTCGGTTGGTCTTTTATTCCATCTACAGGGCGCTTGTCTTAGTTCGTACAAAGCCTTCATTAATTTGCACACTTTACCTGGTGTGTTATAACCTTCAGCTATATAGCCAAACTGTTTTATATTAGATTTTTTCATTTTACACCCTTTTTTTTCTTATCGCGAATGCCAAAATCATGCGTAACGAGTCATTCCCAGCGACAGGGATAAAAATTTCTTCACTATCAAACACGTAATTTTTCTCACACTAACTCACTACCAGACGTACTTTAAATTTTCTCCATCCTTGATCTTGAATATTCACCGATTACTTAAAAACTTCTTGCCGTTTGCTTTATCTTTTTCTATCAACTCTTATGTACAGTTTTTATCTCAATATTTATTTTCTTCACTTATTGTTGTTAGCCATTTTTCTTTGTCTGGACCAGTAATTACTTCTCGATAAGTCAATATAGCCAATGCATTGTTATTTTTTTTACAATATAATTGTTTAGCATTGTAGGTAATTTTCTTGTTCTTTTTCCTCTGCCAAGTTCTTCTTTCTTACTAAACTAATCCTCTACTTGATTTTCTTCTAAATTTTGTTCACCGTTTGTATCTTCTTTAAAGTTGTTCACCATTTAGGTTTTTTTTCTAAAATTTGTTTACCGTTTGGATTTTCTTCTAAAATTTGTTCACCGTCTTCTTGCTAAATGTTTCCTTGTTTGTTTACTGTTTCTTTATCTATGAGTACATACATTTTCTTGACTATTTTCACCATCAGTTGATTTATACATATTTGTAACANCCTGTTTCTTTATCTATGAGTACATACATTTTCTTGACTATTTTCACCATCAGTTGATTTATACATATTTGTAACAGTAGAGGGAAGAAATTAACCCCTCTTAGAATTATAATCTTCCTTTGATCTTCGTCCCATAGACGGTATCCGTTTGTAGCATACCATACAAATAAGTACTCATTGCTTCTTTTTAATTTTTTTTCAAATGTCTCAGACTTTTCTTATTTGCTTTACACCGAAAAATTCTAAGTTTGGATAGATTAGGGATATTATTGGATATTATTGTACCATTTTTCTGCAGGGGTACTGTCAAAGGCAGTTGAAGGACTTCTATTGTGCAAATATGTCGCAGTAAGAAGTGCTTCACCTGATATTTCTACATCGAGTTTTAAGTTGTACAACAGTGCGCGAGCTTTACTTATTAACGTACGACTTAAACGTTCAGCTATACAATTCATTTGAGGAGAATAAGGTGGAGTGACATCGAAGATTATTCTTTTCTGTCTACTCAATTTTATTAATTCATTGTTCATATACCTACTCTTTTCCATTATCACAACGAATTTTATACACACAATTTTCTCCAACTGGTTTTTAACTTGTTGAACGTATTCCTTTCAAGTCTCACTTACTTCACTTTTATCTTTAAGTAATGTCACCATACAAAAACGTGTAAATTCATCAAGAAAAGGAGTCACGGTGGTGTAGTGGCCAGAATACTTGCCTCCCACCTAGACGAACCGGGTTCGATTTTCGGTGAGATCGCTCCCGCATTTTCGCAAGTAGGAATCGTGCCGGACGATGCCGCTAGTCAACGTGTTTTCTCGGGGATCTCCCGTTTTCCCCACCCTTCCATTCCGTCGCTGCTCCATACTCACCTCACTTCACCCTCATCGGCTCTTAAGACCTCGATGTTAAGAGCCGCCCAAATCTTTCCACTCCATCAAGAAAAATAATGTAGTTGATCTATTCTTATCTATTCAATGTCGGTTGACTTATTGGATACCCAATATCTGTGCGAATAATTTTAAGGAGTAGCTTTCCACGAGTTCTTTCAGATGAAAAAGGTGCTTTTGTTAATTTTGCTTGTGCATACAGTACCATTGTCTGTAATATTATCTAACTCAGTTTTATAGAATTCCAGCACAAGTGAAATATTTTTAAGTTTTTTCATATAACCAAGTTTTAGCTTAATTTCATTAAGTACCGAGTCTTCATTTTTCTTCCCACTTAAAATCAAAATATCATATTTATGGATTTTAACCTCACTTTGACTAAAACTCACATTTCTCCATAGAAAGTTACAACACTAAGTGTAAGTAAATTTCTAGTCAAATTCGGCACATGTAACACATTTCCAAGATTGCATACAGCCGATATAAAAACTCATTTACCTTTTTCAATCACATTCACCCTTTTTAGCCTATTTTCCAAAGGAGAGATAGGCTTATGCAATCGCCAGTTTGTCTGTCTGGAATGTATTTCCACCTCCTAATACCTTTAAAAATCTACTACCGAATTGCACCAAACAAAGTACACATATTATATNTGGAATGTATTTCCACCTCCTAATACCTTTAAAAATCTACTACCGAATTGCACCAAACAAAGTACACATATTATATCTAGAAAGAGAGTCTGACTTTTATAGTTTACAATCACTTCAGGTACTTATTTTCAAAATGGCGGCAATTAAAAATTTTAGGACTATGTTATTCTTGGGATTACATTTAACCGATTTAAACCGAATTTGGTTCGTTTACAGTGCATGATATAGTCTGGAATCTAAAATGCAATAATTTTATGTTGCCGCCATTTTGTAAGATAGTGCAAATTGAAAAATAATGATGCTTTTCATTTATATCTCGCGAACCATTTTACTGATTTAAACCAAATTTGGTATGGTGCATGTATATAATTTAAAAACCGATGTTATTAGTCCACCATTTTGGAAAACAGTGCAAATTAAACAACTAAAGCTTTTACGATATATCTTAGGAACCATTTAACAGCTTTAAACCAAATTTGGTATGTTGACAATCCATGACCTAAGCATTGCATTTGGAANTATAGAAAGAGAGTCTGACTTTTATAGTTTACAATCACTTCAGGTACTTATTTTCCAAATGGCGGCAATTAAAAATTTTAGGACTATGTTATTCTTGGGATTACATTTAACCGATTTAAACCGAATTTGGTTCGTTTACAGTGCATGATATAGTCTGGAATCTAAAATGCAATAATTTTATGTTGCCGCCATTTTGTAAGATAGTGAAAATTGAAAAATAATGATGCTTTTCATTTATATCTCGCGAACCATTTTACTGATTTAAACCAAATTTGGTATGGTGCATGTATATAATTTAAAAACCGATGCTATTAGTCCACCATTTTGGAAAACAGTGCAAATTAAACAACTAAAGCTTTTACGATCTTAGGAACCATTTAACAGCTTTAAACCAAATTTGGTATGTTGACAATCCATGACCTAAGCATTGCATTTGGAAAATAATAATGTTATTATGCTATTTTGAATGATAGTGCAACATAAAAAAAACTTGTATGTTTTATATTGGTAACTACACAGCCGATTCTTGCCAAACTTCGCATGTAAGTAATACTATTGTATGTCATGTATGCACGGGAAACTGTTGTACGTCGAGCATAGTGTACCTTAGAATGCCCCTCGGTGTCTAGAATGTCCCGCCATCTTGTGGCGCGTGGCGGAAATATTATATAGTGTCGCCGCCAGAGAGCCCTCTTAACACGTTTTCGCATTTTCCCGCCCAGTGTTGTGCGTGTCTGACGTAAAAGTGTTTTTTGAGCGGTCGATAGTCAATATTTTTACATTCAGTGTTGGTTTTTTAAAATCCATGACTACATTTAATTCCAGTTTGATAGTTGTGCCAGTTAACAATCCAGTGTCTGGTGAGTAGACAGCAATATTAATATAAAGCTCTAACTATAACTTATAAGGTAGACATTTTTTTCTTCTGCGGAGNAATGTGTTTTGAGCGGTCGATAGTCAACATTCTTACATTCAGTGTTGGTTTTTTTAAATCCATGACTACATTTAATTCCAGTTTGATAGTAGTGCCAATTAACAATCCAGTGTCTGGTGAGTAGACAGCAATATTAATATAAAGCTCTAACTATAACTTATAAGGTAGACATTTTTTTCTTCTGCGGAGCACCCTCTTGTACCTTGAAACACTAATACAACATGTACTACGGAACATGTTACGAAGTACAAGATGTTATTGTTTAATGTTTATTGTGTTTCAGGGCAGTAGATCTGGTGTAAAGTGGGTGCCGCCGTCCCCATGAAAAACAGCCGTTGTTGCTCTTGCAGCTGAGTCTGATAAAAGAATTTCTATTAGAGAAGCTTGTAAAGTGTATAACGTGAAATTTGCCACGCCTTCATGGCAACTTAAAGCATTTAACAATTCTGGCGAGGAATGTTTTACTTATTGCGTTAATTATGATGTGAAACCTGTTTTATAGTGTAGAAATTATTGAAGAAAATTTTTGTGTGTTTAATTTGTAATGTGAGTAATTGTGGTAAAGAGAAGCCTTGCACGTAACATGTAAATGAATTTCTCTGTGGAGTTGCTAGGCAACTGAGAATTATGTAGGATAAGAATTCTATTACCAATTTGCCATGATGAGATACATCAAACCCTTGTGAAAAATCATAAATTAACAAACACTTAGATTCTCTCCAACAGGTAAGATAATTTTTACCCTTTTCTCTTTTTTTTCACTAGTGTAGAGATATGCTGTGACAAAACTTACTAAGACACGACACAACACAACATATATTCTTTATATAGTATTTAAATTCCAACTCTACACAAATCGCACAGATATACCCTGATTCAAAGGTAACATTCATTACTGTGGTAGGAAAAATATCAAAACAAATTAGCATCAGACACATATGAACATCTATAGTTACCAGAAACAAATACTTCCAATTAGATTTCTTACTGATAAAGAATGTGATTCATATATTAAAAATTCTCAGAGCATTAGTAAAATTAATCTCTCTCTAAGTAAACATATCTCAAAAACAGCATTACGTGAAATTTTAATTATTTCAGATTAATGCCATAAATCCTTGATAATAGTGTTCATTGAAACCAGTTATTAACTTTAATATATTAGTGAAACAAAATATATTCCAACTAATCTGACTTTAGAGCAGATTCAATCCCAGGACATCTGAGTCAATTAAGTTGCAAAATCAAATTTCGAAGTTCATCTTCACTTTCAGGGATTCTTTAAATGGTTTCAACTGTGAGAAATTTAAGTGGACCATTTGATTATACCGCCGAGTACGTACTTACTCTCACGAGGTTTCGCTGCCATGGAGTTCCAAGCGCCCCCTCGGCATGCTCTTGCAGTCTCGAAATTCTTGAAATGCACTCAAAAAAATTAAACTGGTGCCTTTCAGGCCTCTTTATTTTGACTGAGTACATTTTAACACTGGCGATGAATCTCCTCCATCGCCCCCTGCCTTGTGATGGGCAGTTCTACATAAGATTAAAATAAAATTGGTAGGAGATAGTCCTACATGACCTGACTGCTATAAANCTCACTCACTATCCTCCCCCCCCCTTCCCCTGGGTTTACAAGTGTAACCCTTTCCTGCTTAACAAAATCAAGGATTAAACAGTTTCCTGATAAGGGAATCTTATCTATGCGAATTTAAGATTAGTGTGAGAATGTACAATAATTATACCCATTTCTGCTCACAACAGCGATGTAGTCTATTCGCTATTTCTTCACACTTTTCGAATCAAACCTTTGAAAAATCGCCCCATGTACGGCGTGTTTAGTTACTTCCTGAATACGTAATGTATCACAAGCGTTTTATACTTCTGTTAACTTAACAATACCTTACTTTCCATTAAATTGAACTTATACTCATATTTTATTTATAATTAGTAGGAATTGAAAAATGAATGAAATAAAAGTGTTGGCAAATGATTAGTAAGAAAAGTACTTACGCAAAATAGTGTTACACTGAGTGTGCTGTCCCCCTGGTGTAATTTTCGAAAATCCATTAAGTTTTGTTTGAATGGACTATGGCAGCTAATTATTCAAGCTTCCAGTCAGATGGCTTGTGGTACGGCCAGCCCAGTACTCTGAGAATTCTTTTATTACTGAAGAAAACTGGTTCTTGAACGGCTACACATTAAAACAGTAAAAAAAAAAATATAAGCATATACCTTGATCCCGCACAGTCTATATCTGAATCAGCGAAAATTTAACTGTTAAAGACAGTTAATAGCACCTGACTTATTCAAGTCATTTCAGTCAATTTAAAATGGTATTATAAAAGATAAAACTCACATTTAAAAACATTATACTTTCAATTAGTTTATGCATTGTTATTTCATTTGATAAGAGTTTTTTTAACTATCATTNTTATGCATTGTTATTTCATTTGATAAGAGTTTTTTTAACTATCATTTGATACACGTTGTTTAAATGATCCTCAGTAAAAAACAAACCACTGAAAAACAGCTAATAAAATGGTTGATGAATCACTGGAAAATGTCTCAATCAATAAGTAATGGAAAACTGGCATTTTTTTTATTTTAAATTTTACGAGTGATACTTGAACATTCAGTAGTGTTCAATTTTTCGCGCCAGTCTGTAAATTGGCTTTCTTCCAGGTGAATATCTGTTAAATGATTTTTGTACATAAACATAGCCCTCAGCTGGCTAGTGTGAGCGCCACGCTGATTACATAAGAAACAAAGCGACGTGAGCATTCACAAGACACCGGGTCATTACCGCGTGACAGTTATCCTCGCCAGGAGGTATAACGCAATAGCCGGCCGCTCGCAGTCAGCCGGCGAGCTAGAGAAAGCCAGTGCTTGGACACGCCACGCGCCGGAGCCCAGATACCGCACAGAAGAGGA
>NQII01002895.1:178286-197708 GCA_002778355.1 Clitarchus hookeri | reverse complement strand
CAGTACACTACAACTTTATACATAGGTGCCTCCAGTTTTGTCAAAAGTGAAAGGTAAGAAACTGCACTCAAGGCATGAGACAGGGTTCATAACATTCTGCAGTTTAACTAAGTGAGGGAGCCATCCATTCCACTCGAGAAAGCGCAGCTGAGAACGTCTAAGGCAACGGGTGTGTCTCGCACCACAGTGCAAACAATTAGGAGGGAAGCTAATAGGAAAGAAGCAGGTGCAGCAACATTTTTCTCAGCCCCCAACAAGAAGCGAAAGAACATCTCTAAATATGACCTTGATACATTTTATGAAGCTGTGGTACGACGTACTGTGTGCAGTTTCCACCCGATTAAAAAACATGTGGCAACTGTCAAAACTGTACGACTGAAACTAAAGGACTGCATAAATTACCAAGGAAGCAATACAACTTTAAGAACAACTTTGAAGAACCTAGGTTTTAGGTGGCAGAAAACTAAATCTCAGCGACTGGTTTTAATAGAAAAATCAAATATTCAGCAAAAACGTATAGAATATCTCAAGGGTATGCAGCAATCTAGAAATGAGAAACGTACAATTATTTACATGAATAAGTCGTACATTTTGTCGTCATATGTAAAAAATAAAATGTTGAGTGACATGTCTTCCAATGGTTTGGTTGCACCTGTGGCAAACGATCAGCGGTTAATAATGATTCACGCACAAGGGGAAAATGGCTTAGTCCAAAACGTAAATAAAGAAAATGATGGAAAATAATTAACAAACAATTAATACCAAATATTACACCCGACAGTATTGTTGTGATAGATAATACTCCCTCTTACAATATAAAATAAACAAAACACCAACTTCTAGCTCAACTAAGATGGAAATGCAGGAGTGATAAGTAAGGAAAATATTTAATTTATTAGCATGCTTTGTGCAACTTCAAAAGGCAACACAAACCTCAGCATGTGCAGTACTTGGCAGACAGAGTATTGGAAAATCTCGGCCACGCAGTAATTTGTCTACCACCATATCATCCGGATTTGAATCCGATAGAAAGCATCTGGGCTAAAGTTAAAGGAGAATTTGCTTCAAGAAATGTCGTCTTGCCATTTGACAGATGTGAAAAAACTCTGCGAGGACCTATTCAACTGAATGGGATCAGAAGACCGGATACCAATTTGCAATCAAGTCAAGGCGCTCGAGAACGACTATTATGACAAGGATGCACGTTATGACAATGAAAATGATAACGTGATTAAAAATTTAGGTGGTGCGGCCAATGAGAGCACTGGCCTGGAAGTAGTGACGTTTACACGTCAGACTCACTGGCTAGAGCAATGAGAGGGAATTGAAGAACTGCCCTAGTACTTCATACACCAGCGGTAAGTAGACAATGTTTTCCACTTTTCTCTACCTGCTTTGATAGCTTTGTTTTACTCTTGTTTCTCTCCTCCTCTTTCTACTGCGCCGCCTTCCCCTTCTTATGTGTGACGCAGCTCAAGCTCGGAGTTATTTCGTGTCTAGTGTATGTATTCAAACTTTTGGAACAACTCTTGGCTTCATAATACAAAGAACATGGTTCTAAATTTTCTTTTATTTTAAAGCCGGACACATTTTGTACACAATCAGTGTTGTTATTAATGTTAAACTATCTTTCTGTCAATACCACATAAAATCCTTCTCAGACGATGTGTAAGACTTGGACACAAAGGAAACACACAATGTCTAAAAGTAGAGGAACGTAACATTTTGTATTAAATACAATACCAGCTGTACATCTGTCTGTTTCACGCGTTATAAAATAACAATTTTGGAAGCTATCATAACTTAATATTCGACATACAGCATCTTGGATACTGTTTAACATTTTGTCCTGTTATATTTGAGGTTAATGTTTCAGTGTACTGAAATGAAGTTTGCAAACAAACACTGTTGTTATTCTTGCAAAAGAGTTACAAGGATACTTCTATGAAACATATTTAAACAAGGTCTTATTCTGAAATGCTTGTAGTATCATGCTGCTATCCTGAAAAATTCTGTGTGAACATATTTTTTTTATTTCGCTGGCCAGTCCTGTGATTTTACAATGAGCCAATTTGTGCATGTTTAACTCGTAAACTAATAGAAGTCACTACATGATAGGTAAGTTTTGGGACATCTTTGCGTTAACAACGTAATATAGTTTTGGCTAATATAGGGAACAGTGCTTATGCCACGAGTACTAAACCAAGAGGAATGGAAAATTTCCTTCTGAACTGAATACAACACTGCTACCAGTACTTAATCAATGTTCTTCCAACAGCTACATTTTGTATTGTTAATATTATAGCGCAGTTTCATATAGTGTTGCGTAGGTGCTCAATTTCATACGGAAAAGTGGTTTCCTCATGATGAAAATCGATTTTCTTATCAGGAAAGAATTGATTAAATGTGACTGCTCTGTAAAATTTATAAATGCTAATAATTGCTATACAACATAAAATAAATGCTATAAACTGTACACACAAATGCTATTTTCTACTGTTTCTACTTGTAAGCAACTGTATTTGGAGTTTGCCTGGCTTGAGTATGGAAAACCACCTACTAGGGGAAAATACCTCTCCAGTGCAGCCGACTGGGTTCAAACCCACGACCTCCTGGATGTGTCCCAAACTCGCTACCACAGAACTGAACATGCTTCGTGGTTATCAAAATGTAAGTCTCAAAGGGGCAGCCAAATACTACAGGCAAAAGCCATTTGCAGTTTTACTGATCCCAGACAAGAAACTTACATTGTTTCGGAACAGAGTCAGCGACGCTCATTACACTGTAGTGGAAGTTTCAGAAGACATGACGTTCAATTTACATTTACAAACTTTTCCCAAATGTCACAGTATTTCACAAGCGTCAGTAATATCCTCAACCTGTGCTGCCCAGCAATCCAGGCATGAGCTTAAAGATTGCCATTTAACTTGGAAGTGAGCTAACACTGCAAATAAAAAGTGCAAAGCGAAACAGGAAACAATGCTACTGAAAATTTTAAGGGGGAGCAATGCATAAGGTCTTGAATTTATCTGTTTTCAGCACAAATTTTTTTCTACTTTATTTCCTTAAATCTCTTAAACTATTAAATCTTAGCTGTCTCCGTTTCCTAACCGGCAAGTGGCAAGGAGGAAGAAGTGATTACTGTCCTTAGGCTAACACTTAATAGAGGTCATAACAACAATAGCAGACACACAATACCAACGTCTTAGCAATGTACTATGCCTTGTTAATTCATAAAACATGACCCAACGATAATATTGCCAGGTCGTGGCGAAAAACCTCTAAATCCAAGATGGCGGGGATGGATTCCCTTGCTGCTCCGATGTCTGATGTTGTTACAAGTCTCTGAAAGTATTTCATCAACATTTATTCTCAGCATTACTGTCAGATGTTTTGTCATACTAACAGCTTTATAACATCTCTACATCTCTATCCGGAGCTACAGTATGTTTGTATTAATGTACTTTTTTTTTTTATCTTGGAGGTTTGTTCACAATTACAATTTTTAAAAATCTCTTTCCATCTGCAAAATTAATTATGTTCCGCTTGGAATAATACAATGTTTTATTAAATGTGCTAACAGTGTAATGACATTCTTGAAGAGGTTCAACAAATACATCCTCTGTTGTTAGTCCGCATCTGCTACTGCACTGAATTAATAAATTACGTATAAACATAAAGAAAATAGCTTGGCGAAGGGTAGATTGCACAAGAGCACTGCGAGAGCGAGAGAACTGGCATGGCCACGTGAGGAGAATTGAGAAAAAAAAAAAAAAACACTATAGAAAAGATGTTGGCAAACGGTGATGGAAATGAGAAAATGTACTTTGGGTAACAGTAATACCAAAAAACACTAGTTTCTTTTAGTTACATACATACGCTAAAAATTGCAATACCGACATATTTATGTTGGGAAACATTTCACAGCATGTATGAAAAGGTTTGTGCCAATGTTTATTTGTAAGTGATAATATAAGGGTACAGCATGGGGGTTACAGAAGAAAGTTAGCATGGATTTTAAGTGTCAATTAGCTATACATTATCTACATAAATGCAAAAAAAAAAAAAAAAAAACTTAATCACAACATATGAATAAATGTTGCACATCTTCAAGGTTCTACAAAAGTGAACATTAATTTGAGATGATAAAACACAACGATATTGGAAGACATGAGAAGTGCAGCGAGGGACTGGTGATAGCTGCCTGGCCCCTGCAGGAGTCTCCAGGACGAGGGCTTGGCTCTTGTGAGTAGNAAAAGGTTTGTGCCAATGTTTATTTGTAAGTGATAATATAAGGGTACAGCATGGGGGTTACAGAAGAAAGTTAGCATGGATTTTAAGTGTCAATTAGCTATACATTATCTACATAAATGCAAAAAAAAATTTTCCTTAATTACAGAATATGAATAAATGTTGCACATCTTCAAGGTTCTACAAAAGTGAACATTAATTAGAGATGATAAAACACAACGACATTGGAAGACAAGAGAAGCGCAGTCAGGGACTGGTGATAGCTGCCTGGCCCCTGCAGGAGGCTCCGGGATGAGGGCTTGGCTCTTGTGAGTAGCCGACTTGAATGTGGTGGGGAGTACAGAGCCGCCTTCCCCTTCCACGGCCAGCACATCCCAACTTGGTGCTAGAACAGCACTTCACGGAATGCCGAGGAACACCTGCTTTGCTCGCAAGAGGCACCTGCCCAAGCAGGCTTCCTGGTATATGCCACACTGCAACAACCAAACATATTTATGTAATTAACATTTTGAGAATATCAACACGTTCGAAAATTAAAAGTAAAATACAACAAGAATGCACGTGAAAAACAATAATTTTTTTAATGTGTGGATTAACATCACAACAGATGTGTCCATCACAGATTGAATCAGCTGCTAATTCAACAAAGGGGAAGAAGTCATTGATAGCGTATATCTAAGAACCACCCAGAATCTGCAGGAATTTTTTTTTCAGAAAACTGAAATCAGGGTCTAGAAACTAAATGTGGGTCTTCCAAAAGCAAGTTTTGCTACTACGCAACATTGCCTAGACACGCAAAATAATAGAAAAAGTCAGTACTACAAATTATTTAATAGAAAAAAAAACTTACTGCAAGACAGTATCATAGTACCAGTGTGAATCAATGTCCGTATATTAATACCAGAAAAGCCATCAGGATGTTTTGAAAAAGTGACAATGATTAGGTTCCTCAAACTTACAAAGAGAGCAGATTGAGTTCAGTTGAGAGATTTGGGTGGCTCTTAACAGCGAGGTCTTGAGAGCTGATCAGGGAGAGAATGGAGCAGCACTGGAATGCAAGGGCGAGGAAAATGGGAGATCCCCGAGAAAACCCACCGACCAGCAGCATTGTCCAGCACGATTCCCACTTGCAAAAATCCAGAAGTGACCCAGCCGGGGAGCAAACCCAGTTCGCCTTCGTAGGAGGGGAGCAGTCTAACCGCTCAACCACCACGGCCCCCAAAGATAGTTGATGACACAAAAAAAATTAATATAATAGTATTTGAATTATATGTCGAAATGAAAAACTTACAAAAATCTTTAATGTATGAAGCTACACTGATCAAAGCAACATTCTTTGTACACTAACCAACACTGAACCATTTTACACTTCATTTTCAGTTAAGGTATAATGTATTTACGATGCAACCTCCCATTCACGTACCAAGCGAATGTAGGAAGTGGCTCATACCGCAGTTAATGCAGAACTAACAGTGGTGCTGCAGAATGTTTTGCAGCAACCTGTCGCAGATTAACAAATTATCATAATCTTTTTTGAGGGTTGTCCCAGCATATTAATCTTAAAAATTACTTTAATGTTGTTTTATATTTAAAAAAAAAAACCCTACAATTCAACACAGATTAAAGTGGTAAGTTACAAAAAAATATGCATTTTTGAAACTTTAGAGGCCACCCTAATATAATATTGTCTGTAAAATCAGTGTTATAGTCCATTCACGGGTACTTCCAACTTTTCTGGAACCCTGCAAAATTTCTACTTCCAGGATATTCCTCCATCTCATACAAACAAAGCTTAGAAAATTACACCAGAGGGTCAACGCACCACATTCACGCGCACTCAGTGTAATAATACTTTGCATAAGAACTATTTTTTAATAGGCGTTACCAACACACATATTTTCTTTCTGTCATTCATATTAGTTAGAAATTAAATATTGTAATTTATACATAAAATGCTAATAAAAGTATAATTTATTCAAAAATAAGGTACTTTTACGTTTACAGAAGTGACACATGACATATTTAGTAAACAATCAAATACGACATATGTGGGGTGGTTTTTTTAAAGGTTTGATCCAAAAAGTGTGAAGAAACTGCAAATAGACTATAGCATATATACACATATCCCCAGTAAGTTTCTAGTATTATCGCACTGTTACAGATGTAATTTGAGAGGCATTTGGCAATGCACCTCACAGTCTTGGCACGGCCTGTTGCAATGCTTCCTTATGCCTTACGGTCACGTGCGACCTTGAGGCATTTAAAAGTTTTTTACTGGGGATTCTCCATAAATGTAAAAAACAGTGTTCTGATTTTGATTATGTTCAGGCTACATACTGTACTCAGGTTCATTTTGCTTATTTTAAAACGCCCAATTCTGTTATGCTTAATTATGTACCAATTTCACTTGACCAGCAATATGTATAAATACCAATGATCCTAATTACTTAATCTGCATGCTGACTGTTGATTTGTAGGCCTGTAACTCTACAAGAGAGGTTGAGCGTGAGAGATATTTCAGCGGCACTTGAGAGCTGAGGTTTCTAACACAGATGGTTGTGAAACAAGATGAAGTTGGAGATGTGATGCAACGCAATGGTGTTAGAAACAGCAGTAGGCCTGCTCCGCTCTCGATATTACATAGTTACTGGCAGCTACAACATAGTGCTTCGACACAGTTCTACGCTTGAAGCCTACCGTTACCAAAACTGGGCGACTTATGAACTTCCCCCACGAAGCAACTTGGCAAGGTACACCATACTGCGGTGAGATGGACAATAAGTTTATGGAGACCGTGGAAGAGTGCATTCCACATCACATAGCCTAAGGATATTTGGCTTGGTCAACACCAAGAGAAAGGAGTTGGACATATAGGATCATTTGGGTCTAATTATGGCTCAGTTTCACTAAAAAATATTGTATTTTTGATTTTTTATAAATTTAAGCTTGTACCCAAAATGTAAAAAAAAGGGTAGAACCTATTATAGTTTTCCACTTATTCGTTTTTACTCTTCACTAGACACACACATTTAACATTACTATACATATTATTTCAAAAAGATTCATCCAATTTGAAAAGACTTATATCTTTTAAACTAAGAAGCACAGAACCATGTGGTAAAGAGTGAAATATAACTCTGACAAATTTTTGCTTACAAGTATCACAAATGCTCAATAAGACCCATCCTCCCCCAAAGGCCTGTGAATCACTTGGGCATAGAATTTGTGCTCGGTAAAGCCACGCCAGGGTCCCACACATCTCTAAGTATGTCCATTCACAGCTAAGAGAGGGTTTAAATGTTTCTCTTGGTTTCTACTAGGTGCCTCGACGGTGAGTAGCCGGCAGGTGAGCTCCCTTCGGCATGTCAGGATGACGACCCCGTAACACAAGGCCTTTTGCATTCTCCAGTTCAACAATTGCGCAAGTCTGCGACAACTGTGGAGCGTGATTTTCTGCAACAGTACAGCACTGCATCCCCTACTGTTCAGAGCATTTGATGTTGGCACGAGCAGTTTTGACAAACGTGATTTTTTTGTAAGGTGAAAAACAAAAGGCAGCCCCCCCACGTTTTTGACAAACATGTTGGGCGCATCTGGATAAGTTCCATAAGAAGTCCACAGAAGTCTACTCACCGTGCCAGCCGAGAGCCAGCCATCCCCCGTACAACTGTATAGCGTGTTTTACAACAGTGTTTGTTATTTAAACCATACAGGATTGAACTCGTACACGCCCTATGCCAAGGTGATAAACAACTGTGTGGCATTTTGTGCATTAATTCCCAAAAAAGGAGATGGCAGATGACATTTTTCTTTCGCGCTTAGTGTTCAGTGATGAGGCCATGTTTAATCTNGTGGCATTTTGTGCATTAATTCTCAAAAAAGGAGATGGCAGATGACATTTTTCTTTCACGCTTAGTGTTCAGTGATGAGGCCATGTTTAATCTCAATGCTACGGTGAACCACAAAACTGAATGGATATTGGGACCACAGCAGCCACATGCCATAGTTGAGCTCGAGAGAGACTCCCTTAAAGTGAATGGGTTCTGCGCCATTTCCTGAGAGAAGGTTTACGGTCTGTTCTTTTTTCCCGACGACAATGCCACGGGAATCTCATACCTGCAAATGTTACAGAACTGGCTTTTCTCGCAGTTACAGGCAGATTCAGNCAACAGTGTTTGTTATTTAAACCATACAGGATTGAACTCGTACACGCCCTATGCCAAGGTGATAAACAACTGTGTGGCATTTTGTGCATTAATTCCCAAAAAAGGAGATGGCAGATGACATTTTTCTTTCGCGCTTAGTGTTCAGTGATGAGGCCATGTTTAATCTCAATGCTACGGTGAACCACAAAACTGAATGGATATTGAGATCACAGCAGCCACATGCCATAGTTGAGCTCGAGAGAGACTCCCATAAAGTGAATGGGTTCTGCGCCATTTCCTGAGAGAAGGTTTACGGTCTGTTCTTTTTTCCCCGACGACAATGCCACGGGAATCTCATACCTGCAAATGTTACAGAACTGGCTTTTTTCGCAGTTACAGGCAGATTCGGCTGATTGAATTTTCTAGAACGGTAGAGCACCACTGCATCGGGACTTGCAAGTTTGAACATTCCCGAACAAGCTTCCGCACTGATGAACCGGCTGCAGGGACCTGCCGATTTGGCACTACACCACTGGCCACCGAGGTCTCCGATCTCAAAGTCTGCGATTTTTTTCTTGTAGAGGATCGTGAAGGATTCGGTTTATGTGCTGGCCCTTCCTACAACGATGGACGAATTTCGAAACCGCATAACAGAAGAAGCTGCAATAACACCAGATACGCTTGCTAATGTGTGGGATGAGTGGTAATTATTAAGTTTAGAGGCTTTTCTGTAAAAATAAAAATAATTCACGGAAAATGGTATATTTCCACTCTACTAATGATGCAGAACACGAATATATTGGGGACATTAACGTCCGACTAATTTCGTAATACGTGCCCACCTAACCTAACAGAACCTAACCCCATGATGGGTGAATCATTATTTTACATTTTTAAACTAACCTAGGATTGTTGGGTTTTACACTAACCTAATATTTTTGGGTTTTACACTAACCTAGGATGTTTGGGTTTTACACTAAACTACAAATGTAGGATTGTAGGGATTTAAAGGAACCGTAACACACACCAAAAGAAGGTAAATTGACTCACCTTGGTAAGGGGCTGGCATAATTNATGTAAATTGACTTACCTAGGTAGGGGGCTGGTATAATTTCTCTGACGTTAATAAAAGTAAACAAACATATTTCGCAAGTTTTTAAATATGTTCTACTTATTTCAACATTACGCCCTCTTGAATATGAACAAGGTAAGCTGTGCAGAACCAATTAATGCAACTTTTGTTGGTCTAGGACGTTTCGTTCAGAAACATAACAAACTGGCTATACTGCTCATTTCGCAATTTTGTCAAATTTTTTTTGTATGTTGTACTTATTTTAAAGCTACGCCCCTGGTATATTTGTGTTCTACGGGATTAGTAGAGTAGAAATATATCATAATTTTGAATTTTTTTTAATGTTTTTCAGAAAAGCCCCTAAACTTAATAATTACCGCAAAACTTTGTCAGACAGGTATTCTACTATTTATCACAAGGTTCTCTGTTCCTTAGTTTAAAAGATAGCCTTTCGAAATCACGTGAATCTTTTTGAAATAACCTGTATAATCAAATTGCAATTAACATAATATAAAATGGTAAGTTTTTATAATACACTGGTTATTTAACCAATTTAATTATAACAATTAATATTTTCTTCACAAAACTTAAATTAGCAAGAAATCAAAGAATCTAGCTAGAATAGCACATCAAACTGAACCATTAGTCGTAGTTATTTACGGGAAGGNTAAAGCTACGCCCCTGGTATATTTGTGTTCTACGGGATTAGTAGAGTAGAAATATATCATAATTTTGAATTTTTTTAATGTTTTTCAGAAAAGCCCCTAAACTTAATAATTACCGCAAAACTTTGTCAGACAGGTATTCTACTATTTATCACAAGGTTCTCTGTTCCTTAGTTTAAAAGATAGCCTTTCGAAATCACGTGAATCTTTTAGAAATAACCTGTATAATCAAATTGCAATTAACATAATATAAAATGGTTAGTTTTTATAATACACTGGTTATTTAACAAATTTAATTATAACATTAATATTTTCTTCACAAAACTTAAATCAGCAAGAAATCAAAGAATCTAGCTAGAATAGCACATCAAACTGAACCATTAGTCGTAGTTATTTACGGGAAGGCTAGAGCTGCGACTTCATTATAGGGTANGGCCGTCAGAGAGCTTATGGTTGGAAGGACTGAAATAGCATGGAATGGAGTCGCCATTCACAATGCAAAATAGATGCAGAAAATTCTATTCATAGATTATCTTGGCTTTCAAGTTGGAGCCCAATAAGCAATTGCATAAATAAAAGACTGTTTTGCTGTAAAAATCTGCAATCTTCTTTAATAATCAGCCTTATAGCTTGGGCTGCCAGAGAGTGGAGTGGGCTGAAAGAGACTATCATAGATGGAAAGAGAGATTAATAAGTGTGTAGTGCAGATGTTACAGGTGATGTGGAAATAAATACCTGTTCATAGAAAACCACAATTGTATGAAAACTCTGATGCAAAGTAAGTTAAGTACTTACTCTCCTAAAAAAGCTGTTATTCAGAAAGTTTCTGTTTCTTGGCATTAATCACTTCGCTTTTCTTCTTCCTCTTTTTTGTTTGTACTTTAACATGTGCACTTAGTATGTTATGATTTTCAGTAATTACACTAGAAGTGTCAGTTTTGTTTATATGATTATTTCGTACAATTGTTTTGTATTTTTTAATTTTCTTGTTTTTTGCAGAAATTTTTAAGTACGACCTACCCCCTTTCTGCAGTNTACAATTGTTTTGTATTTTTTAATTTTCTTGTTTTTTGCAGAAATTTTTAAGTACGACCTACCCCCTTTCTGCAGTTTTGCCAGTTTGATGATGTTCGATTTTTCACCTTCTATGTCATTTCCTAGCTGGTCAACAGCCGTCTGGTAACATTCGGACAAGTACGACAGGTCGTCGCCGGAGACGGGCAGCTCTGCAATTTCCTTGCCGGCCCGGCGGAGCATGTCGACGAAGTTTCCGCGGTCGCTTTCTGCGAGAAGAGTGACGGCAGAGCCACTCCTGCCTGCTCTGCCCGTCCGGCCAACTCTGTGAATGTAGTTCTTCACAAACTTTGGAGCTCCGTACGAAATCACGCAGTCGACGTTCTGAAAATCCATGCCGCGGGCGAGTGCGTCGGTGCTCACCAGCACCTGAATTTCTCCTGCCGCAAACCGCCCGAGAGCCACGTCCCTTTCTGCTTGTTTCAGAGCTGCTGATATTTCAGTCACGACAATTTCCCCTCGACCCAAATGATGCAGTAGCAGACAAAGTCGATGGCTTATTTTCTGCGAGTCTGTGAAGCATAAGACATGCTTCCAATTGTTTGCTTGTATTAAATGGTACAAGAGAACCGGTTTCTTTGACTCACTAATAACGCAATACTTTTCACTAAGCTCTTGAGGTGTTGTATATTTCCCCAGGAAAGAACCTCGAACTTCTCCACTCGGACAATCACCGCTAGCACCTTCGACGACAGATGTAAATAGCTTTGGTTGGAACAGAGAGAGCTGATGCAGTTTCTCTGGGTCCTGAGTAAGGGTTGCAGAGAAAAGCAGTTTTTGGGGTGGCCGAGGAAACATCTGCAGCGTCGCGACGCTCAGCGGTAGGTCCTTGCGATCCTCGTCGATGTGTTTGTTAAGGTAAAACAACCAATCACTCTGAACTTTATCTATTACTCTATCAGCTTCGTCTATTACCAAGAACCGCAGGCATTTCAAGGAAAAACCTGCCGTTGTTTGGAGGTGTCCGACCAATCGCCCTGGAGTCGTTACCAAAATATCCACCAAGCTGTAAAAGCCATTTACTACACTTTCCCTAACCAACTTCTTCTGTTCGAGATTAAACTGTTTTTTACCTGTTGCTAACAGCACCCTCAAATCTGTACCTGAGCAGTAATACTTGAAAACCTCGTACACTTGAGCAGCTAGATCTTGTACAGGTAGGACCACCAGTGCCCTGATTCTGCGTACCACCCGTGTTTTCAGGGCTTGCACAATTGGAAGTACAAAAGCAAGAGTTTTACCACTGCCAGTAGGGGATGACACGCACATATCACGTGGCCAATATTGCACTGGTTTCTGGAGTTCTGACAGCAAGTGTGGAATAACTTTACACTGGACAGGAAAGAAATGTGTGACGTTGGCTTTCTTTAGCTTGTCCACCAAGTCCTTATCAAGTTCCGACATGTCCTCTACAGAAGTTGAAAGTTCTTGCAAATTCGTTGGAATAACTTCTGGATTTGCCAGCCACTGCGGTAATACGCTTTTAATAGCACGTTTCTTTGTAAAGGTTTTGGTTGCTATAACAGTAAAACTATCAACTCCTAAGTCTTTTTTTTCTAATTCAACGTCGGCAAAATGAAGGGGTTTCTCGCTTTTTTCAATACTATCATGTGCTATATCCTTAACTTCTGAAAATTCAGTTTTTAGTTCTCCACTAGTTTGGGTACCACTAACCAAATTTTCTAGTGGTTCATGTTTTTCAACTTTTTTCTTTTTCCTTTCTTCTATCTTCTGAAGTAGTTTATTCAGTTGTTCCCCCTCTTTTTCTTTTTTGTTGTTATCAGTACTATCTCCCAAATATCTGTTTATAACAAATAAATCCATCTTGTAAACTTGCAACTAACCATACAGAACACAAATAACTCTAACCTTAAATAATACCCCACGTGTTTTGACAGGAGTACCAATAATTCTAACCAAACTGTTTTCGTTTTGATTTCTGTTTGAGTGAAATGTAGAATTAATAGTTGTTTAATAAAAACGCTAATACTGCAACAGTAATTTGATCCCTCGTTTGTTTAAGAATTTCGATTGTAACAAATATTTTAACAGAATACAAAGCTGGAGTCTGTAGTAGTAAAGCATAAAAAGGGTAAAATAAGATACATTTAAACAACATTTTAACACAAAGTAATTTTTAAAGTTCATAAAACCACGACAAAGAGCGGATATGTTTATATATTAACTTATATTGTAATTTGTGTTAGTTCTGAAAATGACCGCTAACAGTAGTGGCGTGCACAAAACAAAAACAAAACTGCAGCAATCACGAAGGAAGCAAGCTAGCAGCTGAGCTTAGCTGAGGCTGCAGAATTACAGTCTGGTTTTTTTTATACGTTCGGGACTCAGGCAGTGTAAAACATCTGTAGTGTTTGGAACATGGCGCTAGGACGAGCGTGTTGAGGATGAACGTGGGGCACATGACGGGCTCGCGATATAAATGCCTTCGTTGTTTTTACATGTCGAATACCGAAGTATTTCGTGCCGGAACGCGTTAATATTAAAATATGAGTGAGGAATCAAAACACGAAGCTTGCGATGCACCTCCGACCTTGACAGCGTTGTCGCCTTGCTTGAAGAAAAACGGTACGGAATCGGAAAATGCAGAGAATAAACAATCGAGAGGTGTGTCATTTCCACCGGACGACGAGTTGGTGACAGGGTACCTGGAGCCAGCGAATCCCTGGGAATATTGTAAGTACACTACTTTGTTTTGTAGTGCGATGTTTATTTTAGGTTAAGCTGTCATCGCGGAAGAACGTAGCTGTACTGTCTTGCCAGTGACCTGCTTTTGCTTAATTTTGATTGTCCTCTTGCAAGGGTTTTTTTTACGTATACGGTTATTTTATGTTGTGATAAGCAACGCAAGGATGTTCTTATAATTCTGTACTGTTTAGTATTTGGGCAATTTCTAGGTACTTTTATTAAATTTCTTTCTAATATGTGATTTTATTAAACTGTTGTAGGGTAACATGTATGGCATTTTTTTTGTTTTAATTTATTTTATTTTAAAGTATGATTGATGAGGGATGTAATGTATTTTTTGCATAGTATAAAAGTCATATTTACGTCAGTACCATCGATTATGGGGCCGCGGTGGTTTAGTGGTCAGACTACACGCTGCCCACCACCACTGTTCGATTCCCGGTGGGGTCGCTCCTGGATCTTCGCGCGTGGGAATAGTACCGGGCGATGCCGCTGGTCGTCGGGTTTTCTCGGGGATCTTCCGTTTCCCCTGCCCTGTATTCCAGCATCGCTCCAAACTCGCCTTAATTCACCCTCATCGGCTCTCAAAGCCCCAGTGTTAAGAGCAGCCCATATCACGCCATTCCAGTACCATCTATTGCAGTTTAACCTTGGTGTTTTTGCAAGGCACCTGGTTGTTTTCATGCTGTTTGCACTTTCTGGGAGCTGATTTCACTTGATGGCTATATTGAAGTGTCAGTACTGTCCTTGTTTTGAGTTTGTGTGTTGTCCTCGTCGGGCTGTTAGTGCTTATTCACCCATCACATCTACAACACAGTGTGTATACAAAGGGGAAGAAAGCTGAGGAGAAATTAACGACATTCTTCTGTCTGGTCTGTTTCTAAACATACATTTGCCCAGAAAAGATAGGCCTAGCTACTCTGCATTATCACTGGTTCCATACATCACACACTCACAGTAAAACACTGACTAATTTTGCCATGTTTACAGCAGTTATCAACGTGTAGAGTTACACAAAGACACCACAAAATGATTTAAGAAGAAATGGGCATAGTGAATTAACACCTTTAAGTTAGTTAATATGGCCCATGTAGTATTAATATATTGTCACTTAAGAAATAATACTGCTTAAGNATATTGTCACTTAAGAAATAATACTGCTTAAGTGACATTCAGGTAACTGTTGAACACAGGTGATATTTTCAGTATTGGGTAATTATTAAGAATAGCGGCTTTTCCGGAAAAAAAATTCCGAAAAGTAGTATATTTCGACTTTACTAATTACACAGAACACAAATTTACTAGCTGCATTAACATATTATGCTTACAAACCACAAAAACGATAGTGGGAAGGGTTATGAAGATCAGAGAAATTGTGGGGTAAAATCACTAAAAATGCACCCACAAAAATACCTCAATTTAACATTTGTCCACCCAGTTTCGTAATATGTGCCCACCTAACATAACTTTACCTTACCCCACGATGAGTGAATCACTATTTTACATTTTTAATCTAACCTAGAATTGTAGGGTTTTAATATAACCTACGATTTTATTCTAATGTAGGATTTTAAAGTAACAGTAAAACATACCGGAAGTATAGGAATTAACTCTCGTAGGTAGGCTGCGGGTACAGTTTTCCCGCGGTGAGTAGAAAGTGGTGCATACGCTCACGTTCGTCGTTGCAAAGCATTTTTCTAAATATCCTATCTGACCTTTGACAGCGAAAAAATTCACTGTCCTCTGCCATTTCAACTACTGTCGTTGAATGACTTGCACCATGATCTACTAAAAAATCAAACAACAGTGGCCAAAACCACGTTAATTCAACAAACTGACAAGCTTCCAAGTGACACCCGCCACATGGACGACTGTCATGCACAGAAGCACTCACACTTGCACTCTCCGTTCTTAAATCACAAGCCTTTGCACGGTCGGATTCGGACGTCACAACTCCACTCGCCACAAACCGCACTGTATCACATCTAAACTGCAACTAACCTATGGTAACCTCTACGCATCCACAGCCAATAAGGTGATGGCCGATTCACATTTGTTTACGTTACTACAGGACTAAACATCATGGCGTCCGACGTAAACAAAGCTGCCAAACTCTTTGTATATTATTATTATCTATTTTATTTTCGACGTTCTGCTTATTTTATCATTACGTCGTCTTAAATATGAAACAGGTAAGGTGTGCAAAAGCCATTTATATAACTTTTGTGGATCTATGTCTCCTTCAAAAAAGCTGCTATTCTTTACATTTACCATGATTAAGTCCAAGGACTTTATCTCTGCATAGATATGGAAATCTCTGTGTTTATTTAAGTGTCACTTTAAAATATTTTGTTTCTTAAGTAATGATATTTTTTAATTTTGTTTAAAACTATAAAGTACAGTAGTTGTAGCACTGGTAATTATTAAGTTTAGGGGCTTTTCTATAAAAAACAAAAAAATTAATGGAAAATGGTATATTTCCACTCTACTAATGATTCAGAACACGAATATACTAGAGGCATTAACGTCAAACTAATTTCTTAATATGTGCCCACCTAACCTAACAGAACCTAACCCCAAGATGAGTGAATCACTATTTTAAATTTTTAAACTAACCTGGGATTGTAGGGTTTTAAACTAACCTATGATTGTAGGGTTTTATACTAACCTAGGATTGTAGGGTTTTACGCTAACCTATGATTTTTGGGTTTTAAACTAACCTAGGATTGTATGGTTTTAAACTAACCTAGGGTTTTATACTATAACGTAGGATTGTAGGGTTTTAAATTAACCTAGGAGGTAAAGATTACGATAAGGGGCCTGTCTGAAAAAACAAAAAAAATTCAAAAATATTGTATATTTCTACTCTACCCAAAAATCCTAGGTTAGTGTAAAACCCTAAACTCCTAGGTTAGTGTAAAACCCATCAATCCTAGGTTAGTTTAAAAATGTAAAATAGTGATCCACCCATCAGGGGGTTAGGTTCTGGTAGGTTAAGGTGGGCACATATTACGAAACTAGTCGGATGTTAATGCCCCTAATATATTCGTGTTCTGTATCATTAGTAGAATGGAAATATACAATTTTCTGGGAATTTTTTTTTTTTTACAGAAAAGTCATTAAACTGGATAATTACCCTTATCAGATCACTGGCCACGAGCAAACACTACACAAAGAGCACTACTCTATCATTATGAAAAATTACCACTTAAGTCACTAAGCTAACTCATTAAATACTTCAGACTACCATGCGTATATTTAAACTTACTACTAGTACCTAATTACATATAAAAAAAACTTATTTAATGTGGAGCGACACAACCTCTCGCCCTCCTGCGGTGGACATATTTGATGAAATAATAGGTTAATCTAAATAACAATATTTCATTTCAGTGAGTTTACATATGCTTTGCATGCTAGTTTACAAAGTTGTTATGTCTTGTAATATAACCTTACATAAGTATGACTGTATAGACTCTGTATTCCATAGTTGGAAATTGTATCATCTATTATAGGTAATTATTATTTGATTGTATTTGTATTGTGGACTTTGTGTTGGTATTTTGTAGTAGTACAATTAATTTATGTTATGTTTATGTAAAACTGACATGCTCCATATTCCATATATCCTCTACATATATAGGAATCCACGGAGTGTACTAAAATAAACCAACAAAATTAAGTTATGTGTGAATAGTAAAGTTGATACACCATTTTCTAGTATTGTCTGCCAATTTTTTGGACAAGCCATGCTTAACAATTATTGCTCTTTATTCAGTTTTGTGGGTTAGTTATCAGAGCAGCAAGAGGATACAATGTTCATTTTTAATTATTACAAAAGTAAATACTACTTTCCAATATTTTAGTCAAAGTCACCAACTTATACTTTTGTTAATTGATATTCTGAAACATTTAAATATGTAATTCTAAGAAAACATTTTAGTGCCATAATAATTATTAAGTTTAGGGGCTTTTCTGTAAAAATAAAAATAATTCACGGAAAATGGTATATTTCCACTCTACTAATGATACAGAACACGAATATACTAGGGGCATTAACGTATGACTAATTTCGTAATATTTGCCCACCTAACCTAACAGAACCTAACCCCACAATGGGTGAATCACTATTTTACATTTTTAAACTAACCTAGGATTATAGGGTTTTACACTAACCTAGGTTTTTTAGTGTTTTACACTAACCTAGGTTTTTAGGGTTTTACACTAACCTAGGATTTTAGGTATTTAAAGGAACCGTAAAACACACCAAAAGAATATCAGTTAACTCACCTAGGTAGGCGGCGGGTGCAATTCCTGTGTCCTCTGCCAATTCAACCTTTCCTCACTCGACGAAACACCATGATCTACTAAAATGCCACATATGCGAATATAACGCACTGAAGCACCCGTTCATAGGTGAATATAACGCATATAAGCACTCGTTCTTGCTTTCTCCGTTTTTAAATCCGTCTGATTGGGACGTCACAACTCACTCCGGCAAAGACACAAAGGCTACTGAACTGCCTCAAAAATTTGCGTTAAAATCACATATGACACGTCACGGTGACGTAACAATACCCACAAGCCAATAAGGTGACTGCAGGAATCATGACGTCGCCAAAAATCACGGCGTCTGCCGTAAACAAACCGGCGGACTGCTCGTATTTTTAATTATTTAATTTAATACGTTCTACTTATTTTAACATGACTCCCTCTTGAATATTATCAAGGTAAGCTGTGCAGAATCCATTAATGCTACTCTCGTTTATCTAAGACGTTTCCTTCAGAAAAGTCACTAAACTGGATAATTACCATAATAGGTTGTAAGTGCTTGTGCAATTTTGAAAGTTAGACTAGTATATAAGTGAGTGTATATAAGTTTTTTTATAAGTGAGGTTAGCTTCTAAGTTAGGTAAAACATTTGTATAATACCGGTAGCAAAAAAAGGTAGGGAGGTGCGAGTGCAGGGGATGTGGGAATGTGTGAAGGAGGGATGATAGCAGGGTACAGTGCGACCGCTGGTATGCCGATGGTGTAGGTATGTCCGCCGCATTAGAATGAGAGGTTGTGGTGTCGCTTCACGTTAAATAGGTTTTTTGCATGTAGTTAGGTCCTAGTAGTAAGTTTAAATATACGTAGGGTAGTCTGTAGTATTTAATGAGTTAGTTTAGTGACTTAGGTGGTAATTTGTCATAATGATAGAGTAGTGCTCTTTGTTTATTGTGTGCACATGGCCGGTGTTGTTCTCATAGGGTGTAAGTGCTTGTGTTATTTAAAAGTTAGACTAGTATATAAGTTTTTATAAGTTAGGTAAATTATTTGTATAATACTGGTAGCAAAAAAAATGGAAGGGTGGTACTAGTGCAGGGGATGTGGGAAGGTGTGGAGGAGGGATGATAGTGGGGTACAGTGTGACCAGTGTGGTGGCTGCTATCATGCAGATTGTGTAGGAATCATAGAGGGGGAACTGGGCTCACTACGGCAGCATGAGTGGAGGTGCGAGGAATGT
>NQII01002895.1:101928-170478 GCA_002778355.1 Clitarchus hookeri | reverse complement strand
TTATATTCGCTTACGAACAAGTGCTTCTGTGCGTTATATTCGCTTACGGACGAGTGCTTCTGGGTGATATTCGCCTATGAACAAGTGCTTCAGTGCGTAATATTAGGCTATGAACAAGTGATTCAGTGCGTAATATTTGCGTATATGGCGTTTTAGTAGATCATGGTGTTTCGTTGAGTGAGGTAAGGTTGAATTGGCAGAGGACAGAGGAATTCTACCTGCCGCCTACCTAGGTGAGTTAATTGATATTCTTTTGGTGTGTTTTACGGTTCCTTTAAATCCCTAAAATCCTAAATTCGTAGGTTAGTTTAAAACCCTAAAATTCTAGGTTAGGGTAAAACCCTACAATCCTAGGTTAGTGTAAAATCTTTTGGTTAATTTAAAACCCTACAATCCTAGGTTAGTTTAAAAATGTAAAATAGTGATTCACCCAAGGTGAGGTGGGCACATATTACGAAATTAATCATACATTAATGCCTCTTGTATATTCGTGTTCTGCGTCATTAGTAGAGTGGAATATCATCATTTTCCAGGATTTTTTTTTATTAGCAAAGTCACTAAACTGGATAATTACCTCCTGAAAGTTGACCTTCAAATGACACGTAACTTATTTGGGTGGAAGAGAATTCTTTGAGTAGCCAGAAATGTGTATAAACAAGTTGTTAAAAATGTTAGTTGTTTCACTTTTTCATTTTGGCAAAGTGCTTATGACATGTCAAATGGTTTTCCTTTAAACTTAATTTCTGATGTCATTTAAGTTAATGCCACACAGTCTCCTGTACTGAGCATACCAAAATTGAATTCAACAGCTGGCTGCTCTATTTTTGCAAATTGGTTTCAGTAACATAATGATTATTATCCCAAATAGGAAAGACAATGAGTGAATTATTAAAATTATTTGTATTTTGCAGGCCTGCTTGAGAAGCAAGTCTGATGGATTGCTTTGCAAATTATCTGTAAAGACCATATTACATGATGCCAGATTCCGTAAAAGTTTGTGCAAGGTCTGTCGTAGCGGCCGTTTTAGAGGCTAGTATAGCACCCGTCATGGCATTTCCCGCCTTGTACGGCTAGATTTCATAACAGGTTTTGATAATAGGACACGTCCTATTTTTTGTGGTTGGTTCCATACCGGCTTTCGTACCTGACCACATCACAGTTTCAGAGCGTAGGGAGCTCCCCGTGGCTGCTACGTGAAACGAGTTGATGAAGAAACCAAAAAGGGCACCTCCAGCTTGTTTATACTTCTGCAAGGTTCATACTCTTTGAAATAGATTTAAAATTCGACAAAGATGAATTATATTGGAGATGACAATTTTTAATTACTTTTTAAAACAGTCTGAAATGCTTAAAACATTACCTACACTATAAAAAAAAAATAATTTCAGATGTTATATTATAGAACATGTATTTAATGACCACAGACTGTGTGTGAACTAGCAGTACAGCGGTAAATTGACGGTACTTGTGTTATAGTGTGTCTTTTGGGCGTCAATTCAAAATTCTTTTTGGCACTTTTTTTTTTTAATAAATTGTTACATGCGGATAATAACTTGGTATGTAAAGAAAACACTATATTTTGCAAACCGTTAATAATTTTCATCAAAATTAAAAATAACGCTTTTGTACTTTTGTGACTTCACATCATTTTCAAGAAAATGAATGAAACTACACCAGTAAGCAAATTAATTGATGTAAATGCCAACAGTAAGATGTGCTAGCTAGTTTTTTTTTATATAGAACTATGCAAGTTACCGACTGATGGCAGTTCTACGAATAGGGTTCATATTTACCACGAACCACACACTGCACATCCGCAGAGGGTGTCAAATGCTAGTACACGAACTGCTGCCATGTAATATGAATATTCCATTGCGGCTCGGTTCTTATGACGGCTGGCATACCAGCTCATGCTCCAGGTCTTGCAGAATATTGTACAATACCAAGTATGCCAGCAGGTATCGTGTTATATCGGATTTACCAGTAAGTGAAGAATTCTTTTTATGCCATTACATTTGTATAGCCCACAAAGATCTGTACGTGTTAATGATTTGTGTGAGATTTTTTTGTTTGTGATTTAACGTTATTATGTACCTCAAGAGAAATCAGTTTTTTGTGTGTTCTTTGATGTAAACATTATTATCTCCATTACAGATGGTTATCTCAGTCTTTGAGCAAACACGCTATTGATATTAGACAGTAAGCAGTTATAATTTTTTTATCAGTTTGCTGTACTGCTAAGATTAACTTTGTGTCAGAAAACCCTTAACTGAAAAGAATTTTAAACCATTTCCTGCGAGGGTTAGTTTTGTTGAATCCGAGAAAGGGTTGTAATTTAGTCATTGTGTGTGAGCAGTGGAGAGGATGTGCGTTTGCTGATATAATTGTGGAAGAATTAAATCTGTTTTTTAGTAAACTTAAAGCATGTACATATTTGACTTGTCCTATACCTTTGTACAGACATGTACTTTTAAAAGATTGAGCTTGAGGTCTTGTGCAAAAACTTAATAGAATGCTGAGGAATTTTTTTTATGTCACGAATAATCCAGTGTACGTATTATTGAAGCACATGAAGTGTGAAGAATAATCAGAAGAAAATGCTGCTTTGCAACACCTCAGTGGTGGTAATTTTTGTGTTACCAGAAGCCAACTGTGTGGATGTGGAAATAGCGGGTGGAGAGATTTTGGCTGCTTAACATTTAGGTCTTGAGAGCCGATGAGGGTGAAGCAAGTTGAGAATGGAGCAGCGTTGGAATGAAGGGGTAGGGGGAAACGGGAGATCCCCGAGAAAATGTGCCGACCAGCAGCATCATCCAGCATGATTCCCACATGCGAAAATCCGGGACCGACCCCGCCAGGAATCAGACCCGGTTCGCCTAAGGGAGAAGAGAGTAGTCTAGCCACTACACCACCACAGCCCCAACTGTGTGGACCTTGGTCAAGTAGCCTACTGTAGACTTCAAAGACACCAACAGCAGACTTGTGGGCATGCAATTCCTATGGATGGTGAGGAGTGAGGAACCTATGTGGTGAGTGACCAGCATACCGGGAAATCTGTTCTCGTGTAGGAAGAAATGCAATCATAGTGAAATGGATATGGAATCAGTGGGTCGAGGAGGGATTTGCTGAACAACGTGCAGGAAGCCAACTGATAACAGACATCTGGTGTGCATGGCGATTACAGACTGTACAACCACATCAAACACTTTCGTCCAGAAGTTCAGACATGTGGCACATCAATCTGTGTCTCCATACATGGTTTGTCTCCGTCTGCATCAACAGGGCATCTTGTCCATGTGCCCATTACCACGGCTATCATTACTGCTCACCATAAGCACTTACTGCTGCAGTGGTGCGTGGAACATCAGGACTGGAGGGACAAATGGCATGCCATCATCAACGAATCCTGCTTCTGCTTGCAACACCACAATCATTGTATTGGCCAAGTTCTGCGTTAAATGCAACGTCATACCGGCTCAGCTCCTGATGTTATATAGTATAGGGTGCCATTGGATTCCAGTCGTACTCATGCGTAGTGCACATTGCTGGTACACTGATCAGCAACTGTTACATTGCCGAGCCTGTTATTGTCTCCTACCTTCAGGGCCATCCCTAGGGCCCTGTACCAACAGGGCAATGTGTGATCGCTTGTGGCACACACAGTCCTATGGGGTCCAGGATTACAATCATGTCACACTGCTTCCTTGGCCCGTACGTCCACTGGATCTCTCTGCCATCAAAAATGTGTGATCCGTGGTTGGACGATGACTAGCCTGCCACAGGACACCTGTGGCCACAACAGTCGAACTTTGGGCAGTCATTGAAGCAGCATTGTAGAGATACTCAAGACGGACACCCAGATTCTCTTCCTCTCAATGCTACTTTATGTAGCAGCAGTTATCGCTACCCATGGTGAGTCCATACAGTTCTTATTTCCCATGTTCTGTATGGCATACCGACCTGCAAGTGTAATCATGCCACTTGTGTATGGTAAGTTTTCTGTCGGATAAATGCAGTTGTGATACCTCACATCTTTCTTGATGTTGCAGTTTTAATTGCCGGCAGTATACTTCAGCAGTAACCACAAATCCAAGCTCTTATATGCATACTTGAAACATAAAAATATTGACAATGAAATTTGTACTGCAAATATAAAACTTATTGTTTATTTAGTGTGTCCATCATAGGTTTTATTTCTAATTGTCTCTGAAGAGCACTTTGTAGTGCACAAGAAAATTCCTTGTTCCATAGTTAATAGTGTACAAATATTAATTATTTGATGATACACTCATTTACAAAAAATAATTGATCACCACGAGTACAATGAAGGTTGCCACACAGTATCGTCATAGTCCGACATGTGTCCCATTGCATTTAATGCAGTTTGCTTGTGCGTATGTTCCGTTAGGGGGCATAACACATCCCTTCATTATTCAAAGCTGCAAAATACTGAATAATACCTTAGTAGCAGTGTGAGCCACAGAGCCAAGTTCAGTGAAAACACATCATGCCCCAATGGTGCATTCTGCACATTGTTCGCCACTAGAACCGTTCTGCCTACACTGTAAGTCTGTGTTGAGAAGGCTTGGTTCGACCCCAACGAGCCACCAACAGGAAGGATTGTTTCATTGTGGAACAAGCTGTGAGAAGCACTTCGCAAGTGTGTCTGCACACCATCCAGGACATGTCACGGTAGCTGGTGATACACCTGTGTCCACCAGTACCATATCCAGGTGGTTAGCAGAGCGGGATCTGTCATCACGGCATCCCTTATGATGTCTACAATTACGACCTTCACATCGCAGAGTACGCGTGACCTGCCGGGAACGGGCAGTTTGAGGATTTGCGACGAGTGGTGTTCAGCAACGAATCACGGTTCTAGCGAAATCGAGTCTGGAGACGACCTGACCAGTGCTGTGATCTACGCTTCATTTTAGAATAGCACACAATGAGAAGTGTCATATTTTGGGGGTGCTATTTCCTACGATTCCTGTACCCCACTGGTGATGATTGAAGAAACCTTGACAGCGCTGCGATACATCCAGGAAATTTTGCAATTATTTGCGCTCCCCTTCCGGGTGCAGCCTGAAAACCCCATTTTCCAGCAGGATAATGTACGGCCTCACATCTCAGGGGTATCTTTGGCCTGCTTACGTGATGTCAACAAGATTGCTTGGCCAGCAAGGTCCCCAGACCTTGTGCCCGTCGAGAACATTTGGAACCGGATTCAATGGCAACTACTGCAGATGTGGGGGATCAGTTGTGCCAGCTGTGGCAGGATCTGCCTCAGGAGAACAACCACATTCAATGTCTATATGCCAGCATGCCCGACCGTATCACTACCTGTCTCTGTGCTGCAGATGGTCCAACACCGTACTAAGTGCATCCTGCAAATATTGGTCCAGTGCAATGCATGCTTGGTGTGGTACAATATTTTGATGTTTTCTGTATATATACTATCATATCTTGTGCCTGTACCCAATTTTGTGCACCTTCAGGGTGCTGAATTTTTTTTGGAAATGAAAATGAGTGTTTTATTTGTGTTGTATATTCTGATAACACTACAGTAATTTATTCAAGATAGTTATAGGGTGTACAAAACAGTTCAGTAAGAATATTGCATCTAATATTTTACTTTTGTAACTATCCAATATCATAACTATTCAGCAGTTTTTAAATTACAGTTGCTTTACTGACCATCTTTACATATTTTGACTTGTACTCTCTGTCTCATGTAACTTGGCAAGATTTTGACGGTTCGACGAAAGTAGCGCCAAATGTTTACTTTTCGTTTATGTATCCTTTCGCCATCAGCTGGCACGTCAAGTAGAGGCTGTATATATTATCAACATGCTGTCCCTAATCCACTTGCCATTGTACTGTATTGCTAAACAAATTTTAAGATATTTATAGATTGACATCTGTCTAAAAAAAAATGGTAGGTTATAAAAGTAAAAATATGTAACCTTGCAAAAAAAATATTTTATATTTGCTAACTCTTTTTCAATTTGTCCGAGACAACGAATTTGGGTTAACATTTGCGAGATGGTAGTTGTAGTTATTATCACACTTTGGACGTCATAGCACTGGAACTAAAAGTAATTCGGGAAACTTGATTGACAATGCACTTTTATTCGCCAACAACTCACCAACGACTATTGATTGCAAATCAGTAATTCTGCTATTACTGATACTAAACAGTTTGAGTTGGAAATATGCGACTTGGAATAACGTAAGAATTGATTAAAAACTATTCACGCGTGTCCCACTTTCTTTGTTTTATTACTACAATATAGTAACAACACTGAAATGGGTTTTCGGGAGAACCATATGGCGTATAATTTATGTAGATGAACAATTACCAGCCGAATAGAAATTACTAGTACTCAAAATCGCTGTACACGAAATATATGTTACTTTAAAAATTATTGGTATCTGTTCGTAAATTTGGTATATATTGCACACGAAAGCTATTCTTTTCTGGCTGGTAATGCTTAGGGAAAAAGCGGACAGATGGCACGCATGGCATGGCAGTGCGAGGTGTGAGCCGTTTGCGTTCCTCAACAGGTAGCAGCGTGTTGGCCTGCCTCTTGATCCAGTCTTTTTAAAATTTGACTTTTATTCTTTTATTGGCTCAGAACAACACAAATTTGAAATATATTTTGTCAAATTATTAGAAAAAATAATTCAACAATATTATGCAATATTTCTGTATGCTTTTGGAATTAATATCAAGCACGAATGGAAAGCATGGATGGAGAATGAGGATACGACTTGAAAAAGGTTTTTAAGTTGCATTTCATTTGGATACAGATCGTTTTATTGAGCATTTCATTTTGAACACCTAAACATTACTACTTTATCACGAAGTTTAGTTTGTAACACTAACAACCACTGTTTTGTGACCACGTAAAATAAAATGTGTTAATTAATCTAGGAACTCTTTCTTATCCTCATATTTTCTGCTTGTCTGATGTGCGTCGGCGGTGCACTCAGAATAGCCAACGTAATATTAACTTTTGTTCGTTCGTGCATCAGCTGATACAGGATTTTGTAAATGGCACTTTTTTTGTTTCGTTTGCCACTCACTGACTGTCAAAATCTCATCAACTAATATGATACAGACAATATGAATCAAGGTGAAATAATTTCCAGCATCTTAATTTAAGACTCTGATAATTTTGTTTTATTGAAGCCAGAAACTCCAGTATCAGTTTTGTCATGTAATTTGAAATTTAATATTACTCACAAAAGAGAGATGATAGTCAAATTGATTTTAATTTGCCTAACTCAGTTGCAGTACAATTTTCTCTAATTTCAGATTGATTTTTATTTTAATTTCTACTGCAATTTCGTTATTTTTCATTTTCAACTACGTAAGATTTCATTTAATAAACATAATTTTTCCAGTTAATATGTGTTAAAGTTAACGTAGTGTCGTCAGTAGTTAGCATCTTTTATTGGTTGGATCCATACAAAGGGTATGAATTCTCATTTGCCTTCTGTTATTTCTGAGTGTTCTCCTGTTCTGATTTAACAAGATTATTGCTTTTTATGTCTCTTGTTTCCTATCTGTTTTGCTTTTTAAAAACTACAAATTTGGAAATTGGTATGTTTTCTGACCATATGCGTATTCTCTTAAGGCATTGCACGCACGAGTTGGTTGTCAGATTGCAAGGAAAAAGGCACCGGTATCTGGCAAATACTCTTACACACACATTGCAATAGTTCATTATATTTTCAGGTCCAATTTAAATGATGCATTGACTTACCTAAATATATTCCTTCCCAGCTATACAAACAAACCAAACATTTATTCATTTATATTCATTCAGGGCATTGCAACTTTTTGGTAAATTTTCTAAACAATTGTGAGATTACGAGTTATCATTTTAAAGTGTAACACGGCTAAACAATTTTAATTTTTTTTTTTGTAGAATTTTAGATTAACATCATAGAGCAATGGTTCAAAATATATGATCACTTGTGTTATGTCATCAAATACATTTAATTAATATTAATTTAAGAACTTATTGGTATTTGTGTAGAGAATACGGATGGAGAGCCATGTGAGATACACTTTCCCATGTATATCAGATCAGGTTGAAACTCATAATATTTTGAATGCAAGTCAGACATGCTCTTTATTATTATTATATTTGTTTCACCCTCTTTGGGGTACGATGAAACAGTCATTTCTTTGAGTGTTGCTCCTTCCTTTGCACCCAGTACTTCTTCATTCTTTCAGATCTTCTTCTTCTCTCCTCATCTGAGATGATGGGTTTCGACCTTATTTTAGATTTTTCTTGGAACCTTATCCCTTCGTCTTTAAATTTTATCTGTACTGTTCTATCAAGTAATGACTTTTCTGTAATTTTTAATTCTCTTAGGTCTTTTTCAATTTCTGTGAACCAATTAGGCTTCGTTTTGCGGTTACGGAAGAAATCAAAAATTTGTTTAGTTAATCTATTAGAATTCATTCTGAGAAGATGTCCGTAAAACTTTAGTCTCCTTTTGCGCATAGTATCTGAGAGTTTTTCAATTTTCTTGTACAGCGTTTCATTCTTGACGTATACTATATTATTGTCCTGAAATTTTGTTCCTATGATCTTTCTTAAAATTTTTATTTCTAATTGTTCCAACTGACCTATGCGATTCAAGGTTAGAGTTTCTGCTGCATACAATGCTTCTGGCTCGACCACTGACATGCTCTTTATTGTAGACAAACAAAATATTTTGTGGCCGTTTAATAAATCAACTAAATGTGTAGTAATGTATGAATCAGAAATTTTTGCAGTCAGCACCTAAAATTTGCTTTTATTTGAAACTTTAGGAAAGTGGCTAAAATTGTTTCCTCTTAAAAGTGCAGGTTGCAAAAATTGGAGATTTTACATTGTGAAAACTTGACAACCTATGTTGAGGAAAGGGGGAGGGGGGGGGGAGGTGATTGTGTGTGCAGTAGCGTTCAAGGGCACATATTCAATAGGTATTGTCATTTCGCTTTAAATGAATTGTATGGGTGTTTAGATTCTTGAAATAGAAAGTAAATTAATGATGCAGGTCAAAAAAAATTATTTTATGTTTGTAATATAAACCATATAACTAGTAGTGATTACTTGTAAGTACTCTTTCCTTGCATAAAAATTTTTTAGACCACATAGTTTTTCCATTATTGCTAGTTCAAATCACACTTTTAGTGTTTTTGGAATGTACAAATAAAATAAATGAAAACATTTACAGAACATTTAATAAGGGTGACTGAAAAATCATGTTGTAATTAATTTCAAGAAAAGTATAACAAAATTTATTATACAAAAACTTCCTTATTTTGAGCAATTTTTAAATTGTTTAAACATTTCATAGCATGATTTTACAGATTTCTTGAAGTAACTCATGGTATCTTATTTCAATGAGAATTATTTCATTTCAGTTAATGAGTTTGTTTTTATTATTCGTACATCCCAAAAATGCTATTTGTGAGCAGCACCTTTCATTTTGTTACATACGAAAGACCTTGACGTTCACACATTCTGTTAACTGTGTGTGTGTCATCTGGTGTTGGCAGATGTAATTACTAGTGGGTTGATGATGAATGTTAGCACGTTCAGCATGTGGCGTGTAAACAAACACACATCAGAAACTGAAGACTAACAATTTGCACTTCTTCTCTGGCGACACGTGGCAGTGTTTCGTTGTTTTGTAAGGCAGGGGTTCACATTAATTTTCTGATGCCTCCCTTGCTTGCTCTTAGTGAGGCCAACTGTTTGGTTAGCAACATTAGCTTTGCCAGCATTACGACAGTGGGGAGGCAGATCTAAATAAATATCAGAGTTATATCAATGAGATATAAACACACTCTTCTATTACGAATTGTTCATGTTGCTTTGTCTGCAATTTTATATTACACTAATTTTGTTAGCTATATTTCCTTNGAGTCGAAATATACCACTTTCTGGAGTTTTTTTTCTTATTTTCAGGAAAGCCCCTCAAGTAGAAAATTACCGCTTGCTCTTAGTGAGGCCAACTGTTTGGTTAGCAACATTAGCTTTGCCAGCATTACGACAGTGGGGAGGCAGATCTAAATAAATATCAGAGTTATATCAATGAGATATAAACACATTCTTCTATTACGAATTGTTCATGTTGCTTTGTCTGCAATTTTATATTACACTAATTTTGTTAGCTATATTTCCTTNTTCTTCTATTACGAATTGTTCATGTTGCTTTGTCTGCAATTTTATATTACACTAATTTTGTTAGCTATATTTCCTTTAAAACTCTCTCAAAATTTCTAGTATGTTTCTATAAATAACAAAAAAATTCTGAGCACCAGTGAGAGTGCAGTTGTACCCCAAAGCCTTCTCCCAGCTTTGCTTGTGGTTAGTAGTCTGGATTTGTGATTAGCAAATCAGAGGTTCCAGTTTCGATTCCCTGATAGGGCGGGGATTTTTCAGGTGTGGTATGCTAGGTTTCTTTCCAGGGTCCAGAATTGTGTCTTGTCCCTTCTCCATTGTAATGCAGAAGGCAATGGCAAACCACCGTCTATCATCCTCATAGTCTGCCATGGGAAGCGCAGCGGTTTCGACCACTGCAACGGGTGCAAATACAACAAGGTGTCAGGCTGTCAATGTCCTTCATTGCCTTCTTTCATTCAGGGCCGCCCAGGTGGTCATGGGAGCCTGGGGAAAAGCTATTTTGATGTGACTCTACGTACTTTGAATATTACATACAGTTTTTATTTAATGTTACTCGTAGAAAACATGTTGTTAAAATCAGGTTTACTGATTGTTGTTAAGCTGATAAATATTTATTTTTTGTAAGAAAATAATATTTACATTCACATTAAAACTATTGCAAAAAAGATATATATTTTCAGTACCAATAAATTCTTAGTAAAATGTTAATTAAATTTCAAATTTTTGTGATGTGCATCATTAAAGATGATTTTGTAAAGAGAGAGAAAAATCTCCTCAGTTATAAAGTAGGACTACATGTAATTGGCACGGTAACAGAATGCTTGGCAACTGGTGGATATTGCCCTTAATAAAAGGCAGTGGTTAGACGAACACAACTTGTAAGCTTGCCTGGTGCATGCATACTACTGTAGTTAGCCACTAATATCCATCGCACCTTATCTAGTGCCCTTCCTAGCACTGCGACAGAACTTGGATATCGTGTGCGCAGCTTACTAATGCAATTGGATGGGCCGGAAGATAACCAGTGGATTGTAAGAGGGCTGTACTGTGCTGTGTAGGACCAAGTCAATCCAGTGAGTTTCCTGTTCTAACAAAATCTCAGCATTATACTTGCACTAATGATCTGCATTATTTTATTCATAATTATATACAGGTTATTTTACAAGTGGGTTGGGCATTGTCATATGACATGAGAGAGAGGAACACTTTCTATGTCTAAAGGCTTGACGGGGCTTCTTGGTATCAGGGGCCTGGGGCAAATTACCATATTTGCCCCCCCCNTTCTCCTTCTGGGTGGCCCTGCTTTCAGTATTGACTTGCATGTCTTAAATTACAATATTATATTGCAAGTTGTGTTAAGGCAACTTGCTGACTTATAATTTCCTTGTATGTAATTGCAATATACATGGTGTACTATTTAATAGAGTCATTAAGGTGGCTGTTTCCCAAGAATATTATTTTTAAAGATATTTAATTTAAAATATATTTATACTGTGCTCAGTTTTTCTGTTTTGCACCAAAGTATGTTTTTTCACTAGTGCAAATGGCTTAAATATGTGTTTTTTTTTTCTTTTCAAAATTATATGTATTTACATATTTTTATGTCTTCGTTTCAGCAACACGTGGCTTGTGAATTATGATAAATTTTTGATATTTTTGGTCACTTGGAACCAAACCTCTGTATTTTATATTTTTATTTTTGGAAAATGTGATTGGATTGGCTTCAGAAGCGGGGAGCAGGCAGATTATTGTTGACAGGATTGGAATTTTTCGACTTATCAAGTGTGAAATATAAGGGGTGCCGATTAGTTGTAGAGCGTGGAATGGTGTTAGGAAGTGAGCCATTTACCCAGATGGCGGCCTCCTGAAGTTCCCGATGGCAGTAGACGGTGATGGCTGTAGGTGAAGTCCGGCTATGCCTACACCTATTGAGGGTGTTGGTCCCTTCGCGGCATCATTAACATGAAACTCTTAAGGGCCACTCACACATACAGAAATACAGTGATTTAAAATTGTTATGTCACTCCAAATTATGTTGGAGTAGTTATGGGGAAAAAAAATGTGGGAACATTGCAAAATGGGTGCAGCACCCTGTAATGCCGTAAAGCAACCTGATGCATAAAGAAAAACACGACTTCTTGTCTGTACGCATTTACTTCACGCTAACTGTTATACAGGCACTTGAGTTGCTACAGCAGTGTTTTGGCATGCTGCCAGCCGAAACTGTAGAAACTAGCATGGAGCTCAAGCAAAATTTACATGAGAAGTGAAGTCCCTGGACGCATGAGCTGGCAGGTGCAAGGAGGCTCTACTCCCAGGCAACAAGCAAAACGAACTTATATTCTGGTTCAATCGTTAGACTATTGAAGCTAAGTGGTTATGGTATAAAAAAACCTGTCCGGAAGCAGNGAACTTATATTCTGGTTCAATCGTTAGACTATTGAAGCTAAGTGGTTATGGTATAAAAAAACCTGTCCGGAAGCAGCTAGACACACTGCCTTCTCCTTCCGCGCCCATCTCCAACTGGCAATCGTGTGTCAGCAGCCTGCTCGCAGCTCTGACAGACTGGCTCCAATTTTCCAAAGCACAGAAAGTAAACGTTATTAAATAGAATAAAATATACCGAAAATTAGANGCTCGCAGCTCTGACAGACTGGCTCCAATTTTCCAAAGCACAGAAAGTAAACGTTATTAAATAGAATAAAATATACCGAAAATTAGAAACAAATAAGCATAAATAACATTTCTAAATAAATCTACATAGTAAAATTAACGAAAGAAAAATATTATGCTTTTTGGCAGTGAACAATTAAAAAGTCATCNGAAACAAATAAGAATAAATAACATTTCTAAATAAATCTACATAGTAAAATTAACGAAAGAAAAATATTATGCTTTTTAAAAAGTCATTNTAACATTTCTAAATAAATCTACATAGTAAAATTAACGAAAGAAAAATATTATGCTTTTTGGCAGTGAACAATTAAAAAGTCATCAAGTAATTGAAATGTTATGCTGTCTTTCTGAGTCTCTCATAATGTAAGGATAAAAATGCATTTATTATTTTTAAATAAACATAAAAGAGGAATGAGGCAAAATACAGAATTGAATTTGGTATCAAGAGGCTTACGTCAATGGATAAGTTCATGTGTGCAAAATGGGTGTATGTATCTCAATGTAAACTTTGCAAAACAATGCTTTCCTAATAATGCACCATTTTCATGCCCTAATTCTGGTGGCATAATTATGACAAAATTATAGGCATCACACTCCACATACAGACACACGCATGGGTCACAGATGTGGAATGACAATTGCACACAAGGGTTCACCAGCTTACAGTAACCGATGGATCCCCATCGTGGCGTTCATTTCCCTGGTAGTCTGGTGGCGGGGATCAATTTTGATGTAGGGGCCGCTTGAACTTCGGCGTCCCCAAGAGTTACCTCTTTTTGGGAAATGAAGGCGGGATGGCTGCTTGACATCAGTGGTGCCAGGGGTGGGTTTCCCACACGTCACGCTGGCTACGGTGTTTACGGCAGCTGCCCGCAGGTTAAGGCAGGCCGATCCCCAGTACGGGACACGTCGTAGCTGCGCAGTGGGTGCGGGACCAGCGGACGCTAAGGCAGGGGGGGGGCGCGGCACACGTCTAACGTGACGGGTTTGTTTTCTGGGAACATAAATCAATATTTTATCAGAGCTTACTATAACAACTGTGTGGATGTTACTATATCTGCTGGCGTGCATAAAATAGTGTAGATCCAGACCACCCAAAGTCTCCTTAAGCTGAACGTATCAAATACTCGCCAAGTAGCAACTGTGCTCGACAGTAAGTTAATATTGTAGCAGTGTTGTTGGAAGGAATACGGCTAGCCGGGCCACTGATATAGAAGTCTTGCATACCTAACGCTACCAAACAACACAGCCATAGAGCCTTCGCCACTCACATTCCCCAAATAGTAACAAGTATCAAAGATCAGAATTATCAGTGGTGAGTTCAGTATGCAGATTGTTCATATTTTTATANCCCCAAATAGTAACAAGTATCAAAGATCAGAATTATCAGTGGTGAGTTCAGTATGCAGATTGTTCATATTTTTATATTCACCAACGCAGTTTTGTAATATTTTACTGTCATGTACAATTCAGTGTTGTTGTCTGCCTGTAAGTGTAATATCTGTATTTATTTTTCTGTGTTGTTTTGGGTTTCCATGTATTTAGTTAAAATATTCGATTGTTTTGAATTTCAGCCATAGATTGTTTGTGAATAGGTTTCTGTAGTTTTCAAAAGCTATTTTTTCAATATTTCCCATCTTTTGACTGTGCCTTCTATCAATTGGTAGAAGTTAACTTACAATCACACTCTTTCTAAATTAATACTTTTGAATAATCTTGAATGTTTGTAGTATTTGGAACAATATAAAAGTGCACGCAACACAACATTAATCTGCACCTTGTTGAACTTCTTTTAAGTTGTGGTAGCGTGTTGTGTGCAGTGACATTGCCATCACTGATAAGCTTGCTGCAGCTGCGTACAGTAGTTGACTTGTTGCCATGCCAGTCTTATCTCAGCCTGCTGCAGGGAAATATTATTCACTTTGCTGTTGGCTGTGCCTAAGAAGTTGGATGGATACAAACAGCTGCCCCTTAACTATAACAGTACCGTTCTTTGCACAACCGTCGTCATTAATTTACACCACCGACTTCCTTTTGTACCCCTCTTGTAGGACAATTTCAATTACCGCAGCTTACATGTGTTTTTGATTTCTAGGTAGAAATTTATGTTCAGTCTTGTAGGTTTAAGAGAAAGAAGTTTTATTCAAAATTTTCAGGGAATGAAAAGTCACAAATTTTGATTTAAGCTGTGAGATATGTTTGAAACTTTTATACCTCTTTTACCGTACTTTTCAGAGCAAAGTTAGACTTATGAAATCACCTTGTGTATGTTCTTGTGTTTTTGCATGTTTGTTTTTGTTTTTGAGTTTGCGTTTTTTTTTTGTATGAAATCACCTTTTGTATGCGTTTGTTTTTGTGTGTGTGTTTTTTAATGTTGTGTAGTGAGCAAGAGATTCAGAATGTTCTTGCAATTGATTTAACCATTCCAATTGAATATTAACCAAGAGTCTTGCTAGGATGAAATAATCAAGAATATTGATTGTATTCCAAAAGGGTGTGAGTGGGAAGGCAGAGGATTGGAGGGGTTTTGTGGGGTGGTGGTAGGGGTGGTAAAAGATTGGTGAGGAATAACTCTGGTGGTGTTGGGGTAGGAGATGCCTGAGGTGTGCAAAAGGCTTCGGAACTGACTGTTTTTGAAAAAAGTAAGGACTTACCTGGAAGGAGTTGTGACAGGTCAATGTGGGGGTGAGAGGAAAGAAAGGGTCGTTAAGTGGTTAACCGGCTTTTTTTTAGAACTGGGGTTTTGGTTTTGAAAAATTTTTGGGATGTTTGGGAAAGAACTGGAAAATGTTCAGAAACCTGGGATGCAGCAGGAATTGAAATAAGAGATTGTTGTGAAATGGGAGGAGTGTTGGTTGAGGGGTGTGTGTGTTGGAAATGTTTTTGGAGACAACAGTAACACTTGTTAAATTTCTATCATCTCCAAGTTTTTTACAGACATTCAATTTGGCAGAAGTAAACTAAACCGATGAAGTAGGAGAGGGGTTGGGCGGAATGACAACATCATGGCACAGTGGTAATGCAAATGGGAAATCAATGGGACTATAATCCATGCAAAAATGATGTAACTAGCACACAGGCTAAGACCATAGCAAAACAAATAAGTATATGTATGTGTGAATATGTAAGGAAACTATTCCTTAACATTAATAATTAATAGTATGCCTTAAGAAAAACCCCATAAGACTATTAATTAATAAAATAATGTGGGGGCAGGGGAAATGGATAAAAGGGAGATGTGTGTGGTAAACACATCTAAATAAAACAAGTTGCGATTGAGCCAAGATGGCTGCGCGGAATGAAACAGAGAATGCTGGAACAGCAGAACAAGAGAGAAGCACAGACATGCGCGAACACAGCACAATAGCAAATTGAATTTAAAATATGTAATGTGGATTAGTTTTACCTGTTTTGATGCCAACAAAACGCATTGGTTAAACACATTTGTGCGAATAAATGAAAACTATGACTCGTAAAAAGAAATTGCGTGAACTGAACAAAGGTTAAAAAATTAACAACCACGACCTGCTACGACTTTTCTCTGCCACTGGTTATTTAAATCTGCTACCAAAGTGTTACCGAGAAGTGTATTTACCTTTTGCATGCTGGGTAAAAGTGGCAGGAGATAAAAAACATAATTACCAGAGGTTTACTTTAAATAAACTAAGTCATTAGTCAGTAAATCTCTCACATTATATTTTCAATGAAAATTTAAAAGTTGACAAATTGTATGTGGTGTTAGCAAAACATTTATAAAAAAGATGAAAAACACTTGAAAGTTAATGAATAACAAATAAGAGGAAAGAGGAGCTCCCTTACAGAATTTCTTTAATTATATGTTTACATTTTAGAACAATATAACAGTAAAACTTGGTTTAATAAAAATATTGAGTTGATATTTAAAAGTCTGTTAGATGAGAGAGTTGCAGACACGTAACTTGGTGAAGTAGAACATTATTAATTAATGGTCCATAAAGCTGAAACTTGAAGTTTGTGGCAAAAATTCACAAGTGCTTAAACTGGTTTTTGAACGAATTGGAACATTGAAAAACACATAGGATCCATAATTAACAAAGAAGAAAACTGGGAACCAGGAAATAAAATTCCGCTGATGACCTGGAAGAAGGCGGAACAGAAAGCAACGTAAGTCCACCAACCTCTGATCTCGCCATATTATTTGGACCTCTGCAAAAGGTCAAAAAATTCAATCACTAACCTTTTGTATTGTGAGTTGCAGAAATGAAAACTTCTCTCACAGAATCACTTACCTGTAGAGGAGGTAGAGAGACAGCAACATAATGAATCTCACTTTCACTAAATCACTCATTCATATCTAATCTAAATTTGCTGCAGAGTCGCTAACTACATAATAAATAAATAAAAAGCAAATGACTACATCTTGATTTCTAACAGACGAAACACCGAACTTCTGCACACACCAGCATACAACCATTAAGTGAAAAACTATGTTATGGTAAAATTCAAAACGGATGGCCAAAATCAATGTGCATTGGTTTATCGTGTGTATGCATTGTTGTGACGCGTCCCTACTCCTTTAGCCAGTCCGTCCCGCTACACCAGTGCAGCTGCAACGTGCCCTCTGCTGGGGACAAGTTGACCCAAACGCGGCAGTCGCCTCTCGCTTACTCCAGCGCCGACTACATGTGCTAGAGTGCAACCCACCTCTGCTACCCTTCTAGCACCACCGGAGTCAGGTGGCCTCAAACATTTTGAGGCCTTGATAATTCAGGTTGACTAACACCATCAAGAGAAGTCCCCAGTAAGAATACCGCCAGGGAAATGAATATAGTGAGGGGTCACAGCGGTTACAGTGCTCCCTCCAGCAACCTCTTGTGTGTCGCCCTTCCTTTAATGTTTACATCCCCTTGCGTGTGTGTGTGTGTGTGTGTCATATAGATGTAAAAATGTAGGGAGTGTAGTCATTGTCTAAACACGCTAATTTACAGCACCTGTAAAACTAGTTTTTTTTAGCTGAATCGAGCCTGGCTACCCACACCCCTCCTGGGTGAGAATGGACTCGTTCGCAGCGAGTTATTTGCTTCCACCCTCTAAGTCTGTGAAATGAGGGTGCAATAATATTTTATAATTGCTCTAAAATAGTGCCAAGTTTATTACCAGCACGTTCAGATAAACAACAGACTGGGAAACACAGCGCCGGACACAATCCAAATTAAGTTTCTAACTAAATCTGATAAAAATGCATTTAATTTTTACATGCAATTTGCTTACGCAAATTAATATAAAAGGTTTTCTTATGTCTTTCAACTACGGTAAAATTATTTGTTCTTGTGTGTTTTGTTATCAAAGTGTTAATGCATTTTCTGAAGTCACTGGCACACATTTGAGGGTTGATCTCGGCGGACTCTGCCATGTTGTTTCAGTAGTTGGTTGCTACCGCTTGACGGGAGTGGCCACGTATCGCGTGTCTCCGGACCTTCAACATTCTTGTGCCGACCATTTAGTTTTCAATGGTAATGACTTTGTCCAGAACTGTATTTCTTTCTCATTCAGCCCGGAGAACATGCCGCTCCCAATCCTGCCAGCTCAAATCGTGCCGGGGATGTAATCACTTATAATTTCCATCTGCTATCTGCCTTTATTTCAGTTTAGGTCGGTAACGCGCCTTGACTGTCATGCTTATGGAAGTCTTATGTAAGTGCCTATAAGGAGAGTTGTGTTGTTGAGTAAAACTAGTGCAAATTAAGGTCTGTTTTATTTCACTGTGGGCCACTTCACTGCCGTATAATTATTTATGGGTGCTCTACCCACTGCATTACCGCAAACAGCATATTGTGTTTCTGATGCGTGAGATGGCCATCCAACAATCTCACTCAACACGTGGTGGTGTATGAGAGGACCTACACTCTCGTTCAGATGGGCATAATGGAAATATTGCACGATGTCACCTCGTCACGCGATGATCGGGAGAGCCACGAGGATGAACATCCCGCACCCTAGACGAGTCTCTTGCTCTGGCACCCCTTTTAAAATTCTCCGATCACTTCTGAAAACTGTGTACTGTAAGTCTAACCTTCCCTCTCCCTGCTCCTGAAACCACGACGTCCCATCAGTTGTTGTACAAAGGATCATGGAGATACATGTAAACTGCATGTAAATGAAGCCTCAGAATGCTTTTCTTTTATGATATACTACATAGATTTTTTTTGTAGTACTTCCACGTAATGTAGTAGAATCCTCTCTTGAATATCTACAAGGTAAGCATTTTATAAAATGCTTATTGTGACACCGCTTAGTTACTGTGGTTTATTCCTTTATGTCCTTAGCGCGGTGGCACGCATATCCTGTGATTCACGTATTTTGTATTAAGGTTTGATTTCCAAACGTGTTTTTGCTTTTAATATGGTTAAGCGACTCAATTGAAGTGTATTTTACATCAATATTATGCATTCCCCCATCCTCATAGCCCTCTTCTTTATCACATTTAATGGCAAATTACGTGATGTCCTCATGAAATTTGTATTAAATGTGGTAAGTAATGTCCATATACATCATTTTGTGGGAAAAGTTGTGATTCTAAATAATTACTGAAGGATAATTATTTTTATGATACTGCAGGCATGTCTGCCAGTTATGGTTTAAAACAAATTTTAAATTAATGTAAATGTTAATTTAACCTTTTTAATGGGAAAAGTTTTGGAAGAAAACCTGGCATGTAGTAATAATAATAACAATATGTCTTTATTTTTTGTGGCGAAGTTAAGGTATTATCACTTCCCTTACATATAACCCATTATGTCCTAGTGTACATAATTGTCTACATTACGCACGTGTAGGTAATTTTTGGTCTTTACTGCACACTGCAAAGCTCAGTGACCAATGATCTTACCTGTGGGTAAATTCACACACCATCTTACTGGTTTAGGTCGTAATTGGTTCATATAACTGTAGCTGAGCATATAGCCTACAGCTCATTGGATGGGACAATGAAACAAGTGTTGTTTCGACTTAAGTAAAGCACGCATCATAACATTCTGGTTTGCAACATCTGAAACCGTAAATTAAAGTGGGTCTGAAAGGATTAACCACTTTACATAAAAATAAAACTTAACACTTATTTTTTTGAATAAAAAAAACAGTACATGATGTCTATTGTAAAATTAGAAAGAAGTTTATGTGAAGTATATAAAGCAATATACATAAAATCAAAATTATTATTATAGTAATTATTTTGGAATACGAACACAACGTTTACTCATACATTTCTGCCATATTACAATTTTTATTAACACTTATTATCTATGTACATCAAGTCTGTTAAAATAAAAGACAGCATGAAGTCAAGTTTTTCGTATCTTCTATACCAAAAAAAATTTTGTTCATTTCTTGCTCTTTAATAACTATGAACATGGTGGTACGTATGTGCATGTATTACATGTAGAGATGATTAGGGCCTGTTTGTGAATTTATATAGCCTCTGAAGCATTTGAATAATTTGTTTCCTTACTTCATTGGCCATTAAACACATTTGCATAAAAAGCCATCAGGGAAATGGCGTATACAATACTGTAACATAACTTACTTTCAAAAACCTATTCTTCAGGTGGGACTTGAACCCACAACTCCCCATTTGACAGTAAGACTTTTGACTGCAAGACTATAAGTAAAAATTTATGATGCAAAATAATTTTTTTATTATAATAAGGGAGGTAGAATTCTGTAAATCATAGATGACAGGAAGTTGCAATATTAGTGTGTGTAAAATAAATATACAAATTAATTTTTAGCCTCCTTTCCAAAGGAAAAGAAGGCGTACACACACACACACACACAGTGTGTGTACGTGTGTGTCATCCTCTAAAAACTTTTAAATGCGCACCAAATTTTGTATTTTGCCAGTGCATAATGTAAGCATTGAATTTAGAGATATTGTTGTCGGTCCACCATTTTGGAAGATAACACCATTTGGAAAAAAATAAAGCCTTTATGTTATATCTCAAACTACTCAACCAATTCTCGCCACATTTGGCAAGTAAGTAATGCACTGGTGGAAAATGAAAAATGAACACCACTAAAGCGGTGACGTAGTAACACCATATGTGCATGGGACACTGATAGAGGGCAGTACATGCAGTGATTAACAGCGCTGTGCTGTGGACAGAGTAGGAACTGCGTACTAGGCATAACACCGCTGAGCCCAAAACATCTGTAGTTGACTCTGTGAAAGAGTAGTCTGTTGTTTCAAGCATCAACCTGTGTGTGGTAAGCATTGTAGACATGCCACGTTGGCGTAGATGACCACACTTCGTGCAATTAACAGACTTAGAACAAAGTCGTATTGTGAGCCTGAGGGAGACTGGGTGGACCTTATGAAGAAGGACGTAAGTGTCCGCTATGCATCATTGGTGGTGCCAGTGGTCCAACGAGGGTGCATATGCTCGTCAACCTGGTTCCGGACGGCAGCTGCATTCGGATTTGCACCTGGACCGCCGCATCAGATGAGCAGCTACTGCTGATCTCAAGGCGACCGCCACACAGATTAGGGCCACTGTTGCACCTAGGGTGTCAGTCAGGACCATCACCAACCATTTTGCTGGACACTAGACTACAATCAAGGGTGCCACTCGCCAGGCTTTGCCTCACATCTCATCACCGTGCAGCCTGCCTTGGATGGTGTCTTAAACAACGCAACTGGAGGGATGAATAGCGCGATGGCTCGGAGTTGTGTTTAGAGATGAGAGCAGATTCGCCTTGGCGCCAGTGACAGATGCTTGCAAGTGTGGCGTTGACCAGGAGAGCGGCAACAACCAGAGTGTATATGGAAGCAACATACAGGACCAACTCCTGTCATCATGGTCTGAGATGCAACAGTCTACAATGACCGTACGCCTGTGATGTTTGTTTAGGGGACGCTGAACAGTCAACGCTACATCGAGAACATCATCTACATCACTTTGTTGCAGTTCATACAATGCCAAGGAGATGTCCTCCTCCAGCAGGACAATGCCTGTGCACACACATCTCGTGTTAATCAACGCACTCTCGAAGGTGTTCGTCAATTCCCTTGGCCAGTACGATCGCCCGACCTGTCCCCCATTGAACATGTATGGGACATGATGGGATGGCATTTGGTGCAGTCTGCAATACGAGCAACAAACATCCACCAATTGTAACAACAGGTGGAATCAGCATGGAACACTATTCCCCACGATTACATCCGACACCTTTATGATCGTCTCTAGGCACGACTGCGGGACTGCATTGTCGCTAAAGGAGGCTACACAAGATATTGATGTTGTTCAATACACTCTGTACTCTCTTTCCATAGGTGTACGACCTTGTGATCATTATCATATACAGTGTACAACCTGTATAATTATTCAATACAACCTCCATTCATGGGGGACCATTGCGTCAGGGTGTTCATTTTCCACCAGTGTACTATGGTAGGCCAAGTAAACACATTAAATTAAAATTGATTAGATACTTATTTTCAAAATGGTGGCCACATAAATTTTTGTAGTATGAAAGTATCTATTTTGTAAGATAGCTCCACATTGACAGGATACATTTTTTATGCCATATCTCGGGGAAAAAATTGACTGATTCCTACTACATTTGGCAAGCAAGTAGTACTGCAGCAAGTGATGTAAACTAGTGTGTTTTAAGTAAGGCAAACTGTTATTCTCAAAATGGCGGCCATATAGCTATTTTAGCTTAGTACGCTATATCGTGAAAACCATGTACTCAATTCTAACTTAACTTCGTATGCTGCCAGTTTGTATTACAACTATCAAATGTGTCTTTTGTNGAAAACCATGTACTCAATTCTAACTTAACTTCGTATGCTGCCAGTTTGTATTACAACTATCAAATGTGTCTTTTGTCCACCATTTGTTAATAGTGTCTCATGACTAAATAAATTCTTATGTAATCTGTGGAAGCAATTGGCATATTCCTACCAAATTTGGCAAACAATTAGTACTGTGGCAGGTAATGTAAACTGGTATGTTTTAAGTAAGAGACACTTATTTTCAAAATCGCAGCTATAAAGCCATTTTAGCTTTGTATGCTGTATTGTCNCTCGGATGGTGTCGTAAACAATTCAACTGGAGGGATGAATGGCGCAATGGCGCGAAGTTGTGTTAAGAGATGAGAGCAGATTCGCCTTGGCGCCAGTGACAGACGCTCGCGAGTGTGGCGTTGACCAGGAGAGCGGCAACAACCAGTGTGTATATGGAAGCAACATACAGGACCAACTCCTGGCATCATGGTCTGAGATGCAACAGCCTACAATGACCGTACGCCTGTGATGTTTGTTGAGGGGACGCTGAACAGTCAACGCTACATCGAGAACATCATCTAGATCACTTTGTTGCAGTTCCTACAATGCCAAGGAGATGTCCTCTTCCAGCAGGACAATGCCTGTGCACACACATCTCGTGTTAAACAACGCACTCTCGAAGGTGTTCGTCAACTCCCTTGGCCAGTACGATCGCCCGACCTGTCCCCCATTGAACATGTATGCAACATGATGGGATGGCATTTGGTGCAGTCTGCAATACGAGCAACAAACCTTCACCAATTGTTACAACAGGTGGAATTAGCTTGGAACACTATTCCCCATGATGACATCCAACACCTTTATGATCGTCTCTACGCACAATTGCAGGACTGCATTGTTGCTAAAGGAGGCTACACAAGATACTGACAGTGTTGTTCTAGACACTCTGTAGCTTCTTTCCACAGGTGTACGACCCTGTTATCATTATCATATGCAGTGTACAACCTGTATAATTATTCAATACAACCTCCATTCATGTGGGACCATTGCGTCAGGGTGTTCATTTTCCACCAGTGTACTATGGTAGGCCAAGTAAACACATTAAATTAAAATTGATTAGATACTTATTTTCAAAATGGTGGCCACATACATTTTTGTAGTATGAAAGTATCTATTTTGTAAGATAGCTCCACATTGACAGGATACAGTTTTATGCCATATCTCAGGGAAAAAGTTGACTGATTCCTACTACATTTGGCAAGCAAGTAGTACTGCAGCAAGTGATGTAAACTAGTGTGTTTTAAGTAAGTCAAACTGTTATTCTCAAAATGGCGGCCATATAGCTATTTTAGCTTAGTACGCTATATCGTAAAAACCATGTACTCAATTCTAACTTAACTTCGTATGCTGCCAGTTTGTATTACAACTATCAAATGTGTCTTTTGTCCACCATTTGTTAATAGTGTCTCATGACTAAATAAATTCTTATGTAATCTGTGGAAGCAATTGGCATATTCCTACCAAATTTGGCAAACAATTAGTACTGTGGCAGGTAATGTAAACTGGTATGTTTTAAGTAAGAGACACTTATTTTCAAAATCGCAGCTATAAAGCCATTTTAGCTTTGTATGCTGTATTGTCGAAACCATGTAATGAAATACAACTTAACTTTGTATGCTGGCGGTATATTTTACAAACATTAAATTTGTCCACACAAATTCTCTTTTCTCAGCCATTTTGTAAGATAACATCACATGACAAATTAAAGTTTTTATGTCATATCTCCGTAGAAAACAAGATTCCTGCCAAATTTGGTAAACAAGTAGCGCTACGGCAGGCCATGTAAATGTATTTGTGTTGAGTGCGTCAGATACTTATTTTTAGAATGGCTGCTGTAACAACGTTTTAGCTTCGTGTTCTATATCTACAAAACTATGTAACCAATTTTTACTTAACTTTATCTACTATGACAATCATTGAATTTGCTAAAACATAACCTTTTTTATTCACCATTTATGAAGATCGTCACATGAAAAAATGGAGGTTTTTATGCCATATCATGAGGATCATTCAACCAATTCCCACCAAATTTTACGTGCAAATAGTGCCACAGTAGGGTATGTAAAATTACATGTTTCAGGTGTGGCAGGCCTTTTTTAATGGCATTAATATAAATAATTTAGTTAAGTATGTTATATTTATTAAACAAAATTCAACCAAATTTTGTACACCAACAGTAATTAGAAACATCAATAATGCATACAGAGATAATCTTTTACCAGCCTTTTTGCAAAATAGTACCACATAAGAAAATGGAACATTTTGCCATATTTCCAGAACAATTAATCTAATTTCCACCAAATTTTGCACACCATTAGTGCTACAGAAGGCCATGTAAACATGCATGATTTAAGTGAGATCAGACGTTTGATTTTCAAAGGGGTGGCCATATAAATGTTTTGATAAGTTTGTCGTGTCTATTAAACATTTTAACCAGATTCAATTAAACTTTTTGTGCTGACAGTATCTATTTGAAGCATCGTCAACAGAACCTTTTTTTTTTTTTTTTTTTTGGAAATTTTATAAGATAGCACCAAATAAGAAAATCGATTTTTTTATGTCATATTTCAGCCACCAATTAACCAATTCCAACCAAATTCTTCGCACAGGTAATGCTATGGTATGCCATGTAAACGTACTGGTTTTAAGTGGCTGACACTTATTTTCAAAATAATGATCCTGTAAATATTTTAGGGTAGTAAACCGTAAGTTGGCCCTGAATCCTACCTCTGTAATGTAGTTGATTGCATGCTAGCTCATGGTTCAAGGTTTTCTGGGTTTGAATCCCGGGTAAGTCATGTGTGTATTTGTAATTGTCTAACGACTGTTATATGTGTTTCTGGTTTCATCTCTAATGCTCTAATGATATTGCTGTCAATGAGATGTCACGTCCTACCTACCATAGAAGATTTTCAGAAATTCATAAAAAATTATTTGCACCCGAGTAGAGGAAAGTAGGCTCATGAATTACGCCAATAACTTCTTGTGTTTGTTAATGCACATTATGTGTATTTTTGTAAAAAAAAAATCTACATCTTTTTATCATGTATTAAAATTTTGTTTTTTAATTTAAGTAACTGTAAGACACCAAAAATTTGTACTATAATTTTTTTTGCTTATTTCAGTGTTTAAAGGCATCTGAATCAAAATAATGTGGTTCATAAATGAAGCCCAACAATTGACTGAATTTATTAGTATAAAAACATAACCAGTCTATTTGATAGATTTTTTCTGTTCTTGTTACACAAGGTTTTTATGTTGTGTTTGCAGTAAATATGTGCCAAATATGAGATATCTTTGTGTTAAAGATTTAATAGTTCCCCACGTGTACATCAGTGGTATAATGGGAATGCTTTATGGGAGGAGATTAATGTGGGAACTGTACAGCCTGTTAGCATAATCATGCATTCTTCAATCTGTGGTTGTAATAGATACATTTCATTATTTCTGTGATTCTTGGTTATTTATTTGGGTAGAGATGCATAGTCAGTAAAGAAAGTTCATATTGGGAAAGCTTAGTTTTAACAATGTCCCAGGCCAGAATTATTTTGTTCGTGATGAATATTTAAGCAACATTTCGAAGCATCAAAAAACCCACTATAAGTTGTTCCTCAAGAGCAACATGTTGCCTCATCTGGCAAAAAATGACTAAACGAATAATGTTTTGTTTCTCACTCTTAACTTGTTTTCTGAAATTGTTTTATTTGCATTGCTGATTTAAAAAAAAATCCAAAGTGTTTGTTGGAATCGAGAGACGACCTAGAAATTTTTAGCAATGCAAGTCCTGCTTATCCATTTAGTGGTCACAGCTGTGGCATCTGCAATATGTAGCAGGAGCTTTGATCTGTTTGAGGAAGATGTTTTTGTCCTGGGGTGACCTTGCCTGCTTTGCAGCGAAGATGGATGACAGAGCACGTGACTTGGCAAACAAGTGGCTGTGGCCGAGTGCAGGGTGTGGGTGGCATTATGTGGCCATCGCAGGGGAGCACTGAAACTTTACAGAATGACTCGCTTGCTCCAAAAATACCTCGCCGCTCGCCGGTCACTGCCAAGGATTTGTTTCATGGCGTGGATCACACCTGGTGTTTCTTGTTTTCACTCATTGCGCAGTGTGCTGCTTACTTCCTGGTGACAACCATGAACTGTTTCACTGCAGTATATAAAATTTGTTTTAATGATAAAGTAATAAAAATGCAGTTTTTATCCTATAATTTAAATTTTTTTTATGCTGTCTTAAAAGTTATTGCTATTGGTTGTAAACAGCTTATTTGTGTGACCCTAACAACTAGAAACATGTAGGCAAAGTGTTATTTTATTAAAACCAGATGTGCAAATATTCAATAATTTTCCCACATTACAGTTTGCAAAAAAAAAAAAAACTAGAGACGTAATTAGCATGATGCCAGCAGGTAGAGTAATACAGTGGTTTTTAAAAAGTTGAACATCATAGTTAAACAAGCTGTGTGTTACATAATTTAAAATGTATATGTGGATTATGATAAACATTCAGTTTAATTCTAATTTGGTTTTTCTACTCCATACCTTGTAAATTTTATTGGAGTGAGGTTATCATACTGGTAACCTCTTCCCCAGTGTTACGTTCTATTCTGACATGCACATTCCTCCTCCAAGCCATTCCAGTTTTACACTGTAATTGTTGCATTCTCTTTTGGTATTATTTTCATTTATGGCATCACGAGTTTTGTACCTTTTTTTCCTGGCCTAAATGTTTTTTTTTTTTTAAACCAGTGTTCAAGTTAGCTCAGAATTACAAAGTAACAATTTTGGTACACATATGCAGTTTAAAAAAAGTGATAAATTGATGTTATATTTATTTTACCAAACTGTTGGCTAAGTGCACAGGATATCATTAGAATGTGTTGTACCCTATTAACAGTAACTGCAAAAATCATTTAATGGAAACTGTAGTCTAAACATCGCACATTATCTATGCAGTGTATTAGCTACAAAAAGAGAATGAATGAATAATGAACATCATCTAAAAGACTGCATAAATATAAATAGGCCTAGAAAAATGTTTATTGACATATTAAATTTGTTTATTAAAAAAATGTATCCCACTGTAGTCAGATTAAGCAAATGTTTTTATTCTCTGATTTAAGCCCATTTTAATTTACTTCACATCTAAATATACATTTTATTTACAGCAGGCTCCCTTTGTATCTCCTGGGTACTTATGAACCAGGACATAACCTTCAGTTTTTATTGTGGTCATTTTATACAGTTAATTTTTATTGTCCTGTATTGATTAAGGTAGCTTTATAATGTAGTGTTAAGAAGTTGCAATTTCTAGTTACAGAAGTACTACATCTACACTGTACCCCAGTAAAATAGTTTTGGTAATTATTGAGAATAGGGGCTATTCTGAAAATAAAAGAAAAAAATCACGGAAGGTGGTATATTTCCACTACTAATTACACAGAACACGAATGTACTAGGGGCATTAACATATTGTATTACCAATACAATCCACAGATACGATAGTGGGGAGGGTTATGAAGATCAGGGAAATTGTGGGGTAAAATAACATAAAAATACAAAAAACACCTCAATTTAACATTTGTCCACCCAATTTCGTAATATGTGCCCACCTAACGTAACTTTACCTAACCCCATGATGAGTGAATCACTATCTTACATTTTAAATCTAACCTAGAATTGTAGGGTGTTATATAACCTAAAATTTCATTCTAATATAGGATTTTGGGGCTTCAATCTAACCTATGATTTTATTCTAATCTAGGATTTTTGTATTTTAAAATAACAGTAAAACATACTCAGCGTATACGAGTTAACTCACCTAGGTATGCAGCGGGTACAATTCCACTGTCCTTGGCCAATTCAACTACTGTTGTGCATGACTTGCACCTTACCTCACTCAATAAAACACCATGATCTACTAAAACGTCCAAGTGACACCCGTCACATAGACGACTGTAACGCATAGAAGCAGTCGTACTTACGCCCTCCATTCTTAAATCACAAGCCTTCACTATGTCGGATTCAGGCGACACAACTCCGGAACTGCACTGTATTGCATCTAAACAGCAAATGAACGCAGTTCACGTCTGTGCCGACAGCACTACGTGGGTATTCAACATGGTGTCCGACGTAAACAAAGGGGTCGGACTCCTCGTATTTTAACTATTTTATTTAGTATGTTCTACTTAGTTTACCATCACGCCCTCCTCAATATTAAAAAGGTAAGCTGTGCAGAACCCATCTGTGTTATTTCAGAAAAGCCGCTATTCTCAATAATTACAGAAATAGAAACTTTAGCGGGAGCGGATGACGTCATCACGGATTTTTCCTGCTTGTGCGCTGAGAGGCTCCCATCTCTGATTGGCTACGCAAAGCTCTCAAAATATTTGTATTATTTTAAAATTTTTTAAAAATAATTTTTAATATTATGTTTAATTTTTTTCAAACTAGTTTTCTCAAAAATTTATTGTTTTTGAAAAAAAGTTTTGTTTAAATAGGTTTTAATTACTTCCCTACTTCATGTTCTTGCATTCTAGGCTAGGATGTTTTCTCAGAATCTTCCCAAAGTCGATTATCATGTAAGTCCTTTATACTAGATCATATATACTTCATGTTCTTGCATTCCGTGTTAGGAGGTTTTCTCAGAGTCTTCCCAAATCCCTGCCATGGCGTTCTGACTGGTCCCTACTTCATGCTCTTCCATGCTAGAGGGTTTTCTCCGAGTCTTCCTAAATCCCTGTCACGTTACACCCGACCGGTCCCTACTTCATGCTCTTCAATGCTAGGGAGGTTGTCTCCGAGTCTTCCCAAATCCCTGCCACGACGCCTCGACTCAGGATGGATGACGGGGCGATGCGTGGCGTCGTGTATGATCTCCGGCTGGACCCGAGTTGACGGAGGCCGTGCTCGGCGCTGTATGTAACCTCAAGCCCAATGGTTGACCTGCATCATGGGCTACCTCTAACAGCTGCGACGGGGCGCTGCTTGGCGCTGTTCTGAAAATAATTCCATTACAACTGTGGGGCTGCGGTGGTGCAGTGGATAGACAACACACTGCCTCAGGCGGTGCGGAGTCTTGCTGTCGCATTTCGAGGGGTGCCGTGGTTTTACGGTGGATAGACGACGCGTCCAACTTCTTGCTCTTGTATTCCACGACTGTGGTAATGCAGTGGATAGATGACTCACGAAACTTCACAGTCTAGCATACATAGACATCGCCCCCGGCAATGAAAATTATCACATGACTATTTAAGCCCCATATAATCTTATAAGCTAGGCCGACCGTAATTACCGAACCGTTTAAGATATAATTGACATATTTATATCATACGCATCACCTCCGACAACGAAAATTATCACAGGGTCATTTATGCTCTACGCGAACTTATAAGCGTAGTTAACTGTAATTGCTGACACGATTAAGGTACAACCACCTAATTCATAATGTAGTCATCACTCCCAGCATCATCAATTATCACAGATTCATTTAAGCCCTATCGAACGTATAAGTATAGTTGCTCGTAATTTCCATCCTGTTTAAGATACAGTCGTCAAATTCATAACATAGACATCACCTCCGACAACGTAAATTATCACAGTCATTTATGCACTACGAGTATCGACGAAACGAGCGACTTATTATAAAGGACGCCGTCGCACACACCGATAATGGAGCCTAACATGTTACGCGAGGCTCTCGAAAGAGTCTCGTCACTGACGAAGCTGGCAACCTATAATAAAGGACACTGCCACACACAAGGATAAAGGGGTCTAACATGTTACGCGAGGCTCTCTCTAACCTTTAGCCATGCAAGAGAGACATCACTGCTACACGACGTTGCAAACATATATAAAAACAATTATAAAACAAATAGTTATATACATTTAACAACCTATGTATATTGTAGCGTATTGCGTAAGCAACGTATACATTACGTTATGTTAGACCAAGAAATTTCAGATGTGAAGTGCGGGTACGATAAGGTCAACATCACTATATTCCGATTCAAACATATAAAAATAAAATGAAAATATTTATAAGCAGACACCATAAATGTTTTGCTCGAATGGAGAATATGTAGAGCATGTATCAAATATGATGATGTATTCTTGTTACATCAAGACTATGAATAAAGGTAACAGTTTATAAATGATTTCTATGTTATTCATTTATCTTATCCCTCGCTAATATTAGGGTCACCTCCACCACTAGGGGGGAAAAACAGATTTTGTCAAAAGTCTGAAAGATAATTAATAGTTTTTTGTATAGTGTCAAGTCTCGAACTCAGTTCACAATCGGTGGCTGGTTGAGAAATACACACGATGCTCTCACTCCCGTCAACGAAAATGACTACATCGATATATATGTCCTAAGCGTACTTATAAGCATAGTTTACTATAATTTCCGAACCAAATAAATGTGAAAACATTTTGTAAATAAAAAACTCGGGTTGAATAAGGTATCGCATGTTCAAATCACATAGAGAATCAGATCATTAAAAAAAAAAAAAACAATATGATAGGTAATTAAAACAATTTTAGTATTATATATATATATACACATAAGTATCGAGAACATCATGCGAAAATTGCAACGAATTATATCTCCAACAAAATATTATTTTGTACATGACCATACTTAATGTATGTTCATCTGAAATACCCGTGGCAAGTCGGACATTTGTAAGTAGGTAACAAGCAGATCATGCTACGACAACCAGAGATGGTCAACTCGAACCATNTGCGAAAATTGCAACGAATTATATCTCCAACAAAATATTATTTTGTACATGACCATACTTAATGTATGTTCATCTGAAATACCTGTGGCAAGTCGGACATTTGTAAGTAGGTAACAAGCAGATCATGCTACGACAACCAGAGATGGTCAACTCGAACCATCATGCCATGTTAATCGTATAAAAGCAAATCGCTACATCTAAATACATATACCACTAACACGTACATTATTACAATATAAACATTGCTCGAAGACTTACCATCTGCAACTACATCGTCAAGGGGCTCTGTGGATTTACACCTTACAACGCGACAACATGAATGCAGTTATTACATGTACGCCCGCAGCAATAGTCTGAATAGTCATAGCCAGAAGTGTAAAGATAATGTTTATCATTCATCGAGAAGTGGGTTCGAAGTATTGTAGCAAGACATTCCCTTACAACCTCCCAGACATATATAAACAAATAGCAATAGCTCCATCCGTTTCAGTCCGCCAACCATACTATCGTTTTGTACCACAGCTAGCAGTCGTCCACCGAGACAACCCAAGACGAACAATACTAATTAGCATACCGGGCGAACAGCAGTGATGCCTAGCATACAAAGTGTTCGACTATAATAACTGTGATTGATGTTTTTACCTACAGGGATTGTCTGTATAGACATAACAAGAACTGCAAAGGCCATGTTTGTCATTCATCGGAAAGCGAGTGCATGTATTGCGGAAAGTCATTTAGTAACAGTAGCACTGCCAAAGGTCATAAAGATAGCGACTATACATTTATCACCGTCTACAAGACCTACCCAAGCGTCAACTGCTGTGTGGTATATGCGAATAAGAATGGTTTGAAAGCTCACGGCAGGAATTGTTTTGCAAAAAAACACCTACCATAAGTGTATCGCTTGAATGAAGAATATGTTGAGAACATATCAAATAATATGAATACTTATTATGACATGTCTGTAAATAAAGGTAAAAGTATGTATATTGTTTATTTGCTATTATTTATTTATCTTCTAGGTACTCCCGTGTCGACACACATGACTGAAATTCAACATGCAGAACACTCGCCTATGCGTACACTATATTCATACAGACGCAAAAAAGATATAAATAAAATGTAAAGGAAACTATTTATAAGCACTCGCCAACCAGCACATATTGCTCAACTGTCTGACGCCGTACGATGCTTTAGTCGATGATGATGCTGGACGAGACACTACCGTCTCGATCAGTACAACAGACATTCTACCCTAGTTTTCTCATATCCCTTCCATGCACCTGTCTTATATTAACACGTACATGTTTTAATGTAACCCTTGGCTATTGGTTATGCAGGGAGAGATTCTGTTTGAATGATAGCAATTACTATGTACTCTGGAGACTGCAGTCGTTAAGTATGTAGGGTGAGAGAGTGATCATAAACAGGTTGCAAGTACCATGTACACTGAAGGTCACAGCCGCTGGACGAGTCATACACAAACTACAAGTAACATGTACGTACACACGCTACCACACGCTGGAATTATACAGATTAATGAGACTGTATGGCTCGTCTCGCACGTCTATAAAAAATGTAAAAGTATATTAATTATTTTAGTGTTATTCATTTATCGTAACCCATGCTAATACTAGGTTCACGTCCATCACTAGGAAAAGGAAAAAAGCACATTATGTCAAAGTCTGTAAAAGAATTAAAAGTAGTTTGTATAGTTCCAAGTCTCGAACTCAGTTCCCTATACATGTAGTATATTCATACAGATCACTCGCGTACACACACACGAACACACCGTACGTACGAGGTTTCAATCCAACCGTCAATGCATGTTCAACAATTACTTGTAACACAATGCAGTTACTGTGGCAAGACCTTCAGTAAAAGTTGCAATGCACGACGACATGAACAGAGTGAGTGCTATATGAAACCAGCCTCCAGAATACTATCATGTGATATGTGTGGTGCGACATTTGGTAGAAGTGACAATCTAAAGAGACATACTGTTACACTCGTATGTAAAGGTAACACACCTTTACTTGGCACAAGACAGCAAGCATTAAACTTATTAATGCAATACAATACAATGGCTGGCCATCATACTGATTCGACGTGTAAACTATTGATTGTTCCGGCGTCCATAACATTATCCGGACATGCATCAAGTTCCAAAATATTATGTGAACAAGGAAATACGACTGTTGCAGACATTTACTATGAAGAGTGCAAACTATACAGATCGTCCAACGATGTTAACAACAAACATGTATTACTATCATGTAAGATGAAAAACGAAGATGTTACAACTATCCAGGACATCGAGCACGAAAGTATGACCACCAAGTCCGCTGGTGATGATGCGAAATATACATATTCTACTGACGATGATGAAGTAACTGCGTCTGCAAAGCAAAAGCGTAAACACGATGCTGAAGAAGACGGCCACTTGAAGTTGAGACAGAATAAACGCAGATTAGAACCAAGTACTCTGGCCCAGAGGTATCTCACAAACTACTCATCGCGGAAGAACGTAGATGCAGATATGTATTGTCACAAACTGATATAAAAAAAGTAAAATGTAAAGTAAACAAGTTATAAGTACTTAGCAACTAACCATCACATTTTGCACAATCGTCAGATACTCTACGAGACTTTAGACAGCGATAGACAAGACCGGACCGTCCTGGTCTGTACAACGATCACATCACCACGGCTTTCTCGTATTCCTCCTAACAACCTTTTACGTGACACCGTGATGGAGACATGACTTGTACTCTACCATTTCACCTCCGTTTTATCATATTCCTTACAGTAACGAAACAAATAACTTCCGCGATGATTTTCCATCGACGACGTAGATGAAGAGGACGTTCACCGTAGCCACTGTTCACTCTTCGAAGTCTGAATAGCAACTGAGTCGGTCATGCTATAGTAAAACTTATATATATTTGCACACACATATATATAGACTGTTTAAATATTATGCGTATAGAATATACATATATACGTAATACAAATACTCACAACAGTAGAAGCCATGTCATCCAGGGTAAAAACCTATATTATGTTTATAAAACAATCATGGAATCACTCTGAGGAAATCCATTTGACTCACTCACAACAGTATAAACTATGTCAACATGCAACCATGACCATGACATCTAATGATGTTAAACAGCATTTACCTGACCTTGGTTGACATCTCATGACCTTGACCTGGACCTTTGACCACCATCTCGAACAATCTATAGCTTAAAACAAATAAAAAGACTCGCTGGGATCTGAGGTCGGGGCGTCGTCGTGGGGACGACCCTCACTTGTGGCGTCGTCGCGGGGACGAGTACTGGCTAACAAAATGGCCGATGCGGAATGCATAATAATTTTTTTTGACCTTGACCTTTCGTAAAAAATACTCAGAATTTTGTAGTAAATTTTTAAAAATAGCAAATAAATTCGTAAGACTTTTGCGGCGCTTCGACAATGGCGATGCGTCAGGTAAATGCTGTTTAACATCATTAGATGTCATGGTCATGGTTGCATGTTGACATAGTTTATACTGTTGTGAGTGAGTCAAATGGATTTCCTCAGAGTGATTCCATGATTGTTTTATAAACATAATATAGGTTTTTACCCTGGATGACATGGCTTCTTCTGTTGTGAGTATTTGTATTACGTATATATGTATATTCTATACGCATAATATTTAAACAGTCTATATATATGTGTGTGCAAATATATATAAGTTTTACTATAGCATGACCGACTCAGTTGCTATTCAGACTTCGAAGAGTGAACAGTGGCTACGGTNAATATATATAAGTTTTACTATAGCATGACCGACTCAGTTGCTATTCAGACTTCGAAGAGTGAACAGTGGCTACGGTGAACGTCCTCTTCATCTACGTCGTCGATGGAAAATCATCGCGGAAGTTATTTGTTTCGTTACTGTAAGGAATATGATAAAACGGAGGTGAAATGGTAGAGTACAAGTCATGTCTCCATCACGGTGTCACGTAAGAGGTTGTTAGGAGGAATACGAGAAAGCCGTGGTGATGTGATCGTTGTACAGACCAGGACGGTCCGGTCTTGTCTATCGCTGTCTAAAGTCTCGTAGAGTATCTGACGATTGTGCAAAATGTGATGGTTAGTTGCTAAGTACTTATAACTTGTTTACTTTACATTTTACTTTTTTTATATCAGTTTGTGACAATACATATCTGCATCTACGTTCTTCCGCGATGAGTAGTTTGTGAGATACCTCTGGGCCAGAGTACTTGGTTCTAATCTGCGTTTATTCTGTCTCAACTTCAAGTGGCCGTCTTCTTCAGCATCGTGTTTACGCTTTTGCTTTGCAGACGCAGTTACTTCATCATCGTCAGTAGAATATGTATATTTCGCATCATCACCAGCGGACTTGGTGGTCACACTTTCGTGCTCGATGTCCTGGATAGTTGTAACATCCTCGTTTTTCATCTTACATGATAGTAATACATGTTTGTTGTTCACATCGTTGTACGATCCGTATGGTTTGCACTCTTCATAGTAAATGTCTGCAACAGTCGTATTTCCTTCTTCACAGAATGTTTTGGAACATGATGCATGTCCGGATAATGTTACGAGTGATAGAACAATCAATAGTTTACACGACGAATCAGTATAATGGCCAGCTATTGTATTGTCTTGCATCAATAAGTTCAATGCTTGTTGTCTTGTGCCAAGTAAAGGTGTGTTACCTTTACATATACCAGTATGTCTCTTTAGATTGTCACTTCTACCAAATGTCGCACCACACATATCACATGATAGTATTCTGGAGGCTGGTTTCATATAGCACTCACTCTGTTCATGTCGTCGTGCATTGCAACTTTTACTGAAGGTCTTGCCACAGTAACTGCACTGTGTTACAAGTAATTGTTGAACATGCATTGACGGTTGGATTGAAACCTCGTACGTACGAGTGTGTGTGTGTGTGTGTGTGTGTGTGTGTGCGTGTGCGCGCGCGCGTGCGTGTGAGTGATCTGTATGAATATATTACTTGTATAGGGAACTGAGTTCGAGACTTGGAACTATACAAACTACTTTTAATTCTTTTACAGACTTTGACATAATGTGCTTTTTTCCTTTTCCTAGTGATGGACGTGAACCTAGTATTAGCATGGGTTACGATAAATGAATAACACTAAAATAATTAATATACTTTTACATTTTTTATAGACGTGCGAGACGAGTCATACAGTTTCATTAATCTGTATAATTCCAGCGTGTGGTAGTGTGTGTACGTGCGTGTGTGCGTACATGTTACTTGTAGTTTGTGTATGACTCGTCCAGCGGCTGTGACCTTCAGTGTACATGGTACTTGCAACCTGTTTATGATCACTCTCTCACCCTACATACTTAACGACTGCAGTCTCCAGAGTACATAGTAATTGCTATCATTCAAACAGAATCTCTCCCTGCATAACCAATAGCCAAGGGTTACATTAAAACATGTACGTGTTAATATAAGACAGGTGCATGGAAGGGATATGAGAAAACTAGGGTAGAATGTCTGTTGTACTGATCGAGACGGTAGTGTCTCGTCCAGCATCATCATCGACTAAAGCATCGTACGGCGTCAGACAGTTGAGCAATATGTGCTGGTTGGCGAGTGCTTATAAATAGTTTCCTTTACATTTTATTTATATCTTTTTTGCGTCTGTATGAATATAGTGTACGCATAGGCGAGTGTTCTGCATGTTGAATTTCAGTCATGTGTGTCGACACGGGAGTACCTAGAAGATAAATAAATAATAGCAAATAAACAATATACATACTTTTACCTTTATTTACAGACATGTCATAATAAGTATTCATATTATTTGATATGTTCTCAACATATTCTTCATTCAAGCGATACACTTATGGTAGGTGTTTTTTTGCAAAACAATTCCTGCTGTGAGCTTTCAAACCATTCTTATTCGCATATACCACACAGCAGTTGAAGCTTGGGCAGGTCTTGTAGACGGTGATAAATTTATAGTAGCTATCTTTATGACCTCTGGCAGTGGTACTGGTACTAAATGACTTTCCGCAATACATGCACTCGCTTTCCGATGAATGACAAACATGGCCTTTGCAGTTCTTGTTATGTCTATACAGACAATCCCTGTAGGTAAAAACATCAATCACAGTTATTATAGTCGAACACTTTGTATGCTAGGCATCACTGCTGTTCGCCCGGTATGCTAATTAGTATTGTTCGTCTTGGGTTGTCTCGGTGGACGACTGCTAGCTGTGGTACAAAACGATAGTATGGTTGGCGGACTGAAACAGATGTAGCTATTGCTATTTGTTTATATATGTCTGGGAGGTTGTAAGGGAATGTCTTGCTACAATACTTCGAACCCACTTCTCGATGAATGATAAACATTATCTTTACACTTCTGGCTATGACCATTCAGACTATTGCTGCGGGCGTACATGTAATAACTGCATTCATGTTGTCGTGTTGTAAGGTGTAAATCCACAGAGCCCCTTGACGATGTAGTTGCAGATGATAAGTCTTCAATCAAATTTTATATTGTAATAATGTACGTGATCGTGGTGGATGTATGTAGATGTAGCGATTTGCTTTTATACGATTAACATAGCATGATGGTTCGAGTTGTCTATCTCGGGTTGACGTAGCATGATCTGCTTGTTACCTACTTACAAATGTCCGACATGCCGCAGGTTTTTCAGATGAACATACATTGAGTATGGTCATGTACGAAACAATATTTTGTTGGAGATATAATTCATTGCAATTTTCGAATGATGTTCTCGATACTTATGTGTATATATATATATAATACTAAAATTGTTTTAATTACCTATCATATTGTTTTTTTTTTTTTTAATGATCTGATTCTCTATGTGATTTGAACATGCGATACCTTATTCAACCCGAGTTTTTTATTTACAAAATGTTTTCACATTTATTTGGTTCGGAAATTATAGTAAACTATGCTTATAAGTACGCTTAGGACATATATATCGATGTAGTCATTTTCGTTGACGGGAGTGAGAGCATCGTGTGTATTTCTCAACCAGCCACCGATTGTGAACTGAGTTCGAGACTTGACACTATACAAAAAACTATTAATTATCTTTCAGACTTTTGACAAAATCTGTTTTTCCCCCCTAGTGGTGGAGGTGACCCTAATATTAGCGAGGGATAAGATAAATGAATAACATAGAAATCATTTATAAACTGTTACCTTTATTCATAGTCTTGATGTAACAAGAATACATCATCATATTTGATACATGCTCTACATATTCTCCATTCGAGCAAAACATTTATGGTGTCTGCTTATAAATATTTTCATTTTATTTTTATATGTTTGAATCGGAATATAGTGATGTTGACCTTATCGTACCCGCACTTCACATCTGAAATTTCTTGGTCTAACATAACGTAATGTATACGTTGCTTACGCAATACGCTATAATTTACATAGGTTGTTAAATATATAACTATTTGTTTTATAATTATTTTTATATACGTTTGCAACGTCGTGTAGTAGTGATGTCTCTCTTGCATGGCTAATGGTTCGAGAGCTTCGCGTAACATGTTAGGCGCCTAGCTTCGTCAGTTACAAGACTCTTTCGAAAGCCTCTCGTAACATGTTAGGCTCCATTATCGTTGTGTGCGACGACGTCCTTTATAATAAGCCGTTCGTTACGTCGATACTCATAGTGCATAAATGACTGTGATAATTGACGTTATCGTGTGTGCTGTCTATGTTATGAATTTGACGGTTGTACCTTAAACGAGTCGGCAATTACGGTCAAGTATGCTTATAAGTTCGCATAGAATATAAATTACCCTGTGATAATTGACGTTGTCGAGGGTGATGCCTATGTTATGAATATTGGCGGTTGTTCCTTAAACATGGCAGAAATTACAGTAAACTACGGTAATAAGTACGCATAGAGCTTAAATGACCCTGTGTTGTCGGGGGTTATGCGTATGTTATGAATTTGACGAATGTATTTTAAACAGTACGTGAAATACGACCTACTTTGCTTATAAGTACGCCTAGGGTATAAATGAACCTAGATAATGTTCGTTGTCGGAGATGATGCTTATGTTACAAATTTGTCGATTATATCTTAAATGGTTCGGGAATTACGGTCAACTATGCCTATAAGATCGTATGGGACTTAAATGGTCATGTGATAATTTTCATTGCAGGGGGCGATGCCAATGTATGCTAGACTGTGAAGTTTGGTGAGTCGTCGATCCACTGCATCACCACAGTCGTGGAATACAAGAGCGTGGAGTTGGACGCGTCGTCTATACACTACACCACCGCGTCCCCGTCGAAATGCTAACACAAGTCCCGCACTTCCTGGGGTTATATATATCCAACACACCACCGCGGCTCCAGGAAGAGAGTCCTCTATCCACCACACCACCGCAGCCCCCATCGGAATGGAATGCAAGAGCCGCACAGCCTGATACGATGGTGATTCGTTGTAGAGAGCTGTGTTGGGAAATTTTGAAAAACATGTGTTGTCGCGAGACACCGCATGTATAGTTCATTTCATATAAGAAGGCCACATTCTGACAGTCAGTGAGTGGCAACTTAATATATTGAAAACAAATCACCGGCCATTTACAAAATCCTGTATCAGCTGATGCACGAACGAACAAAAGTTAATATTACGTTGGCTATTCTGAGAGCAGTGCCGAAGCACATCACACAAGCAGAAGATACGCGGATAAGAAAGAGTTCGTAGATTAATTAATACATTTTATTTTACGTGGTCATAAAACAGCAGTTTTTAGTTTTAGAAAAAAAACTTCGTGATAAAATAGTAATGTATAGGTGTTCAAAATGAGATGCACAATAAAACGATACGTATCCAAATGTGACGAAAAAATCCAAAGTTTCCAGACTCTCAAACCAGGTGCTGCCATCTTGTGAGTTAAAAGTGCACCATCTGTTGCAATATGCCCTTCAATGCCATCTGTTATGCATATCCCGAACTACATCCAGAAAAAAATTATAGTTTTGTTTTTTAAAATAACGTATTTACGCGCATATACAAATAATTTTATTTTCCCGCGAGCTCTGTATAATTTTTAAAGTAACATATATTTCGTGTACCGCGTTTACGAACGACCCTACACACGTCCACCAGGCTCAGTTTACGAATGCAGCGCCACCCAAGCAGTTCACCAATTGCCGCACGTAGCAGCACCTCCTGGACGCGCTGACTCGCCACATCAAAGCCTTTACTTGACACGCCTGTTGATGGCGAATGGATACATAAACGAAAAGACACGGCGATTGTCAACTGTCAAGAATGTGGCCTTCTTATATGGTACACAGTTTAGCCTGGGGCTATGTCATGCAGTCGAGGCGTCGTTGTAGGGACGTCTGAGGCTATGTCTATCCACCGCTCCACTGCGGCTCCAAGAAACGAGTTGTCTATCCACCTCACTACCGCGGCGCCAAAGAAGCGAGTCATCTATCCGCCGTACCACCGCGGCCCCCAAGAAGCGAGTCGTCTATCCGCCGCACCACCGCGGCTCCCAGTCGTATTGAATGCAAGAGCGTGATTTTTGGCATGTGGTCTATCCACTGCACCACCGCGGCCCCCAAGAAGCGAGTCGTCTATCCTCCACACCACTACGGCTCCCCGTCGCAATTGAATACAAGCGTATGACGTTTGGCATGTCGTCTATCCACTGCACCACCGCGGCCCCAGAAAGCGCGTCGTCTATCCACCCACACCACCCCATCCCCTTCCCAGAAGTGAGTCGCCTATCCACCACGTCACCTCGGCCACCATGGAGCGAAGTAGGGATTAGTCAGGGCATTGTGGCAGGGATTTGGGAAGACTCGGAGAAAATCCACTAGCTTGAATGACATGTCGTCTATCCACTACATAACCGCGGTCCCCGTCGAAATGCAAGCCTACGCACCGCCTGAGGTAGTGTGTTGTCTATCCACTGCACCACCGCAGCCCACAGTTGTAATGGAATTATTTTCAGAACAGCGCCAAGCACCGCCTCGTCGCAGCTGTTAGAGGTAGCCCACGATGCAGGTCAACCATTCGGCTTGAGGTTACATACAGCGCCGAGCACGGCCTCCGTCAACTCGGGTCCAGCCGGAGATCATACACGACGCCACGCATCGCCCCGTCATCCATCCTGAGTCGAGGCGTCGTGGCAGGGATTTGGGAAGACTCGGAGACAACCTCCCTAGCATTGAAGAGCATGAAGTAGGGATCGGTCGGGGGTAGCATGACAGGGATTTAGGACGACTCTGAGAAAACCCTCTAGCATGGAAGAGCATGAAGAAGGGACCAGTCGGGACGTCGTGGCAGGAATTTGGGAAAACTCTGAGAAAACCTCCTAGCTTGGAATGCAAGAGCATGATGTAGGAACCAGTCGGTGTGACGTGGCAGGGATTAGGGATGACTCGGAGAAAACCTAGCATGGAATGCAAAGGCATTAAGTATACAATCTAGTATGAAGGACTTACATGATAGTCGACTTTGGGAGGACTCTGAGAAAACCTAGCATGGAATGCAAGAGCATGAAGTAGGGAAGTGATTAAAACCTATTTAAACAAAACTTATTTAAAAAACAACACATTTTGAAAAAACTAATTTGAAAAATTTTTTGAAAAAAAATTAAACATAAAATTAAAAATTATTTTAAAAAAATTTAATAACAATACAAATATTTCGACAACCTCCCGTAGCCAATCGGAGACGTGAGCATTTTGAGAGCCTCGCATAGCCAATCAGAGACGAGACCCTTTCAGCGCACAAGCAGGAAAAATCCGTAATGATATCATTGGCTCCCCCGGGGACGCCACCCAGGGTCCCTGCTCCCGGCACCAGCACCAGGTGGCGTGGAATGGATCTTTTCTAGCTACTCACAGCTGCTGGGGCTTATTGTGATAATTCCCATAGGCACTACTTTCTTTCTTTCTTTCAGTATTAATTCTGTTGTCTCTGCTGAAATGAAATATTTGAGCAGATCTGATTCTCAACAGCAGACCTTGCTTTGTGGGCGACTCTATTCCATCATGTGGATATTTTCATGTGCAGAGTTTTCAAAAGCATAACAAAAACTTTTTCCTGGATGTTGTTGGTTTATACTGCCTGGATGCAGAGGTGTAGCCTCTCACCGACTACTCAAAAAGATGTCAAGGTCGTGATTGCTGGCCGTTCTGTCTGCACATGCAACGAGATGCTGGTGCCTGGTCTGACCTCCATCACTGCCGAGCTTTCCTGCCACCTCCCTTGAGACTGTTGTTTAGAGCTGTGCTCATCGTTGAAAAGAGAAGTGTGCTTGCTCGTATCACATGAGTTCCCCCTAAGAAACTTGTTTAATCACCTCGAAGCTTACAGTGTGGGGTGTGAATGTAATAACTGGTTGTGATTTCACAGACTACACCAGTATCATTACCCAGGCATCTGATGTTTGCATAGTAGTCTCCCCTCCTGGGAGCTGTGTTCAGTTCTGATATTTTATTATTCATGGGATTTTGTGCCAGTGTGCATAAAAATACACAAGAACAACAAAAACACACAAGCAGTAACAGTATGTCTTATGTGCAAAACCTGTGATTGTATGGCTTTTAAAGAACAAATGTTCAGTATTTAAAAATAACTTTAAAAAGTTGTTGTTTGTAAGTTGGATGGAAGTGTTTATGAATAATAAAAATAATTTAAAGATTTGGCACTTTGAAACGTGTAATACATGAAGGTAATATTGAATAACTAAACTGACTTGTTTTTGGCATGACATGGGTGCTGAAGACCTGCTTATCCAAGCACCCTCCAGATGTCTCCACTCTCAGCATTCTGTTTGTGATGTTAAACAGTCCATTTTCGAGTTGAAGCATTTATGATATTAAAGCATACCAAACCACTTATAAGTGTTGTTTATGAGTTCAGCAAATGGTACTACAGAAAAATCCAGGGGTAGCCACAAATGAAGAAATACTGAAAAACTGTTACACATTTAACAAATAAAAAATGCAAAAATTTAGATGCCTCGTGGTAGCTCAGTATAAATTATATGATTTCTCTACAGAAGCTGGTTTATTTTTTTATGTTTCAGAAAAAAATAAAAGTGTGATTTGGACGTGTGGTAATGCAAAAAACTGGTATCTGTGTATACATTTGACAGCATATACAGTATCTCCAAGTTGAACACTGCCCACGAAAAAAAATTGTGTTAATCAGTATCATAATATTGGCATTGCCCAGGACACTTTTTCATGTCTGAAATATTGTTTAATAAATGTAATTATGGGGAATTTGGTTCATAATGCTAGCTTTCGTAAAATGTATGTGTTAAAGGGTTAGTTGTCTGGAATGTTATTTTGAATACATTCCAAGTACCAGTATGTATACATACAGTTAATATGAAATGAAATAAGGCCATCTGTACTGCAATTTCATTAACTCTTCATATTGGTATTATCACATGTTCAATATTATAATGTGTGATGGTTTGGTGAAAAATTGCCATGCAACACAGCTACCCATTTTGAAGTTGCGTAATTGATAAAATGGAAAGTCATTTTTCTACACCAAATAGCTGTTATGTTAAGAGCACTATGTTATGATGATATTTGTTAAAAATATTGTGTTATTGTATTCTTGTACGTTGACATTTGCAGCCCATCTGGCTGCTAATAGAAAATAGAAGGAAAAATTATTTTCCAACAGCCATTGTAGAAGAGAGTATTGTGCATCAGGTTCACTGTCACCCATTTATTGCATCAAATACGCCAGTTTGTAGTTCATACAATAAGACTTTTCCAATTGCAAGTTTGAAATTTTTCTTTATAAAAAACACTTAATGAAACCCTATTTAATTGATGCACTTAATGAGACCTTAAAACATAAGACTTTGTGTTGAATACTGTATTGCAATGCAGTCATTCATATTTCAGAACTATTAGAGAATAACAGAGCAATTTGATTTCAATTTCAAGAAAGATTAAGCTCTGAAACTTATTTTTCTTTTGGAAACTAATATGTGTATTGCCTGCAGCTGCATTTATTAGGCGTGATGCATCTCTTAATAGCACTGTCCTGAAAGCGGTTGTTTTAAAATGTATTTTATATCTAGTGAAAAATGTGCTGCCAAATGTTGTCTTCATTTGCCATGACTCCTAACGTCTTTGCTTTATGTACATTAAAACAGATATGCATAAACAAATATCAAATTACATGTTTCTATAATTAAATAGGCTACTTTCCCTTGGTTATTGAAGCATGTATTCACGATTCTTCCTTTGCATGTACATTGCTTGTTTATCAGTTGTGAAAGGTATGTGTATAATTTGTTTCTATTTAACTGTGTTAGATATTTGCATGTTTTCCGACGACTTATTTCCGCTAAATATTATCCTAATAGTGTTTATGGCAATTTAATAACCTCACGTGATAGTTTCACGTCCATGGCCTTCCCAAGTTGTGCGCGCGCGCGCGCGCGTGTGTGTGTGTGTGAATGCGCGTGAAAGGAGGACGTGCACGAGGCAGAAAGACGAGACAGGGCCTTCCTTCATAAGCGCTGTGTTGAGGATGTGGTGGCTAGGTGCGGGAGATGGGCACACCCGCGTGGTTCTTGCGCCATGGCGTCCCGAGGCGGTTCCTCGCCGCCGACCGTGAGTCAACTTTCACGGCGGTCCGCGCCCGGCAGACTGGCCGACTGCAGTATTTCTAGTTGTCGCGGTTTGCGGGAGGGGGAGGCGGCGTTGCGACACCGCCCCCCTCTCGGCGGGAGGATGCCTGCTCGCTCCCTCGTTTTGTTTGGACGCAGAAGTGCCAGCTGTCATCAGTTTGTCAGGCCTTGCGATGACTAATGGCGGTGTAGGTAGTGACTAAATGCAGCAGGTGACGAAGACACTGAGCTGGGGCTCGGTACAATGCTCGATGTATACACTGAGTTTGGGCCCAGGGCAGTTGGCTGGGTTTATTGCTTGACACAAACACTTTGCTGGGTACAGTTATGGATGTAGATGCTGGGCTTTGACCAGAGGAGTGGTTGGACACGCATGCTAAGCTCTGGCCCAAACTAGAGTAGTGACTGGGTACATTTCTTTACACAAATACTGAGCTTGGTCCCAAAGAAGTGGCTGGGTACATTGCTGGATTTAAATACTGGGTTTCGACCAATGGAGTTGTTGGCTACATTGCTTCACACAAATACTGTACTTGGACCCAGAGGAGTGGCTGGTTTCATTGTTTGACACAAATTGAGTTTAAGCCTAAAGAGGTATCTGGGTACAGTGCTGGAAGTGGAAATTGAAATTGCAGCCTAAAATTACACTTGCCACAATATCATATTTTCATTCAGGTAATCAATTTGTATTTTTCTGTGAACTGTACTATTTGTTCAATTTCTCATTATAATGTAATGCACATTTTAGTTTTTTTCTTAACAATTTAAACATTTTAAATTTGTAATTGTGTGTTAATGATAGTCTATTGGATTGTTGTATAAAATAACAGTGCACTAAGTTTTAAGTAATATGTCAGTTCAATGGCATTACACATTGAAGAGGGGGAAGGGGGGGGGGAGTCAATTGTAATGACGCAATATTCTTAATTTTTTGGGACACGGGTGTAAAATTCTTGTGTGTGTAAGAAGCTTTGGTAAACTTCGTAATATTTTTATCGGGTTCACGTTTAAAGCTGCGGTGGTTCGTTTCCCGTGATAGTAAGTTTATCGGGCGGACGTCTGCTGTTTACGTTTATCAGGAGTCCGTTTTACAGTTTCATTTCGAACTTTGGTTTTTTGTGAAGCATCAGCATTAGTTAGATACTTTCAGGCAACGTCGACAAGTTTTAGTTCCTCCTGCATAGTTTTGTTGTACGAGAGGTTCGTTTCTGTGGATGTTGGCAGCATCGACAGTTTTAGTTACTACAGCGCACTTTCAATTTTGATAACTAGTTGAGAGCGGGACACATCGCAGTTTTGGATGACGCTGCTGGCAGATGCTGGATGCCANTGGATGACGCTGCTGGCAGATGCTGGATGCCATGTGCTTATCTTAGGAGAAGGGGGCGATAGGCCTGCATATAAATACTAGTGGTGTCTATCGCCTAAAGGAGAAAAAGTAACCAACCGTCGAAGAAGACGCATCGGGCGTGAGAAGACGCATCAGGCGTGAAGAATTTCGCCCACATCGGCAAGCACCAGTGACAGTAAAATCTTTTTTTCACATTTCTTTTCGGTTTAACTTAACCTAAATTCTCTCAACTTATTTCCGCCGGTGTGGGGGGTCATTAGGGTGCCAGGAGGGAACGAACATCCCTCCTGCCTTCGTAACTTAGTCTTGCAATGCAAGTTTTGAGACATTAATCAACTGTAAACGACTGTGGCGCTAGTCTGTACTTGTATATTTATCTCTGAACGGTTCGTATTCTGCATGCTGGAAATTCATATGTGAACTGTGTCATTCAAATGATGAATAAAGTATAGAACAAAATACTCTGGAACTTTATTTCTTAATTAATCGGCGTCAATTGTACTGGGTCTCGTGATCTACTTTGAGCAAGCCGTGGCAACGTAAACATTCGGCAGTGTAAGCGGCCGAACGTTACACAATGAAATTAGTTTGTTCCCTCTAAACACTCAAAATGGTAAAAATTAAGAATGAATAATTTGGCAGCATACCTAACCAAAAATATTACAGTTCATGTGGACTAAAAGTTGGAAAAATTATGGTTTTTGATTATTAAGTTTGTTAAAAATTTTCTGGAGGAAAATCCACCAGCAGCGCAAACAATATTTAACTGTGGGAAATAATCCTGAGCAGTATCAGTCTTAACACTCAAATTATAATTTTCGCTTTAAGGATCTACTGCTGGAGATCCAATGAATTCATTCCTACTGGCGTAGTGTTGCAGACTGAAAATTTGTGGATTCTCGGAACATTGTATTTCTGTGAGCGAGTGGAGAGATTTGGGCGTCTCTTAACATCAAGGTCTGGAGAGCAGATTGTAGTTCCGTCTTGTGTACCCCTTTCCCCCGTTCTACTTCCCAAATGAATGTTGTCTTCGCACATATGCACTGCCTCGGTTATTTCTTTACTGTTACGCTGTAGCACGAATTGAAATACCTCCACTTGGAAATGCATTGTGTTCTTTGCGGAAGGAGTTACTGTGAAAATGGGCACTGTGGCGGCATGAGTGTCGTACCATTTTACTCTCATACCACCAAAGTATTGCAGATTCACTTCCTGTGGGGATTTCTCTATTTATCATATTAGGGTACAAATAGTTTGCAACTATGGGTGTGTTAGTGCGAACGCCATCATGTGCAAGCATTCCCATTTACTTCACTACTACAACATGTTTTTTGACCCCTTCTGTTGGCATAATGTGTGTTTGTGGACCTATGTTTTTACATTTGACAAATGTTTAAAAAATTCTAATGCATAAAAATTTTATTCATATTCAAACATGTTTTGCTATCCAATATTTAGTTAATTTTTTTATAACATGAAATTTGTTTTATCTATGTTGTAACAGGTTCATCCTGGACACTTGCATATATCCTATTAAAATAAAATGTATCGAACTTCTCTCATCGTCTGATGTTTGTGTTTCTTAGTATTATTTCCGAGGCATCACAGGTTGTTCACGGTTAATTAAGCACTTTTGAAATTAACCTTTGAAAAATGTCACTTCCCTCACCTGCATATATTTTAACTGGCATACTGACTAGCATTCACCCAGTAAGGCTGGTAATGACAGAGGGAAAGTAGTTTTAGGTCTTAACGTTGAATTAAAAGTGTTTGGTTTCTGTATTTTTTTTTAAGTGTAAAAATAAACAAATGTGTAAAATATATACTTTTAAAATTATTTTACAGTTTTACTTGACCAATTAGTAAAGTGATCAGGGCCCATGGCAGTATTAATTTTACATATGATGTAAAAATACACAATGTGTATACAAGTAGATATTAAAGGTTTCTCAAAAATGCTTAATTTAGCATACACAAAATAAGCATGTTAATGTTCTTAGGAGTGAGTTGCACCAGCTGTTTTCAGAGGACTCTCTGTGGCACAGCATCGTCGGCTTGATCCTTGCCAATTTATATTGACCTTCCTTGGCGGTTTCGTGTGAGCAATTACGTTAGTGGCTGTCCGCGGTTGGCATTCTGCGCAACACGTAATTACGTTGGGTCTACTCAGAGTTGATGGCAGTTCCAGCATTCTTACTTGCTCAAGCAGTGAATAAAGTTGTAAATTTTAGAAAGTAAAGCAGCTTTAATTACTTTAATTTCAAGTAACTGGTGAAGTATGTACACAGCTAAAATTGAAATTCATTTCAGGCAGGACAGAATGTTTACTCATCAAAAAATATTTTGCCCATCAGTAGGTAATATCTGAAAGAGCTGGACCACAAACCCCCAAATTTTCAAACTTCACTTTTAGCATATCTTTTAAAGGACAAAATATAAAAAATTCTAGATATCCCAAAAATCATCTTTATATCAGTCGACTCAAAGTTAAATAGCATAAAACCATAATATTTTAAGAAAATATTTACTCGATAAAAAATTTAAATACACCTAAAAGTAAACATGAAATGATAATGTAATAGGATTATCTAACTTAGAAAACTCAATATAATGCATTTTTGTACCATTTTTCAACTCTTGTCCTTTATAAATAAAATAAACTGATTTTTTATTGAGAAACTACAAACCAGTCTTTTCAATAATGTTCACATTATCTCTCAGCTAGATAGAGTTTAAAATCATTATTCAAAATACAAGATATTTTCTTACCATAGTTTGTATTGACAATCTGAAGATTTGACATTTTATATTTGCTGTTAATCTCTAGTTGATTCTGTTTTTTAAACTCAATTGAGTTACTCAACTTGTTGAGTAGAACGTTTATTATTTATAAAGCAAACATTTTAGAAAAAGTAAAAATATAAAATTCAAAAATTAAATAATTACCAAAATAAAATAAATATATACATATATATTTTTTTAAAATTGAAATACCTTTCTGCTTATAAATAAGAAAAAGAATTATATTGGAAGGTGCAAGTAAAGAAAAAAAAATTAAAATATGTGCAATATCTTTAGGAACTATACGTTGAAGGGTATAAAGTATTTTTGTGAAAATTAATTTGCAGAATGTACTAAATGTAAATCAAAATCAAGTATAGTGAGATTTGTTTCTAATGAATTTGTTCAGAATAAATTAGCAAAAAATAGATTCACGACTTTATGATTTATAAAACTGTTCATATGCTGAATTGAGATCTTTGACAAAGAAATATAAAATAAATATTTGGTAATTATTAAGTTTAATGGCCTTTCTGTAAAAAAAAAAAAAATCCCAGAAAATGGTATATTTCCACTCTACTAATGATGCAGAACACGAATATACTAGGGGCATTAACGCCAGACTAATTTCTTAATATGTGCCCACCTAACCTAACAGAACCTAACCCCACAATGGGTGAATCACTATTTTACATTTTTAAACTAACCTAGGATTGTAGGGTTTTAAACTAACCTAAAATTTTAGGGTTTTAAACTAACCTAAGATTGTAGGGTTTTAAACTAACCTAGGATTGTTGGGTTTTAAACTAACCTACATTTTTAGGGTTTTACTCTAACCTAGGATTGTAGTGTTTTACACTAAATTACGAATTTAGGATTTTAGGGATTTAAAGGAACCGTAAAACACACTAACAGAATATCAATTTACTCATCGGATATACTTCCTCTGTCAACTGCCAATTCAACCTTACCTCATTCGACGGAACACCGTGTTCCACAAATCCGGCACATACGCAAATATAACGCACTGAATCACTAGTTTTCAGTTGAATATAACTCAATGAAACACTCATTTACAGTAAAATATATCGCACAGAGGCACTCGTTATTGCTTTCTCCGTTTTTAAATCCGTCTGATTAGGACAACAAGAATCATACCGGCAAAGGGGCTATGGCGACTGACCAGGTTAAAAATTTACCGTTAAGATGCAAATGACATCCGTGGCCGCTAGGTAGCGTGGAATTAACAATGTGCAGCCATTATTAATGGCGGTAGACGTTAACAAACAAATTTCACACTTTTTTTAATGTGTTCTACTTATTTTAACATTACGCCCTCTTGAATATGAACAAGGTAAACTGTGCAGAACCCATTAATGCAACTTTTATTAGTTTAGGACATTTTGTTCAGAAACGTAAACAAAGTGGCTGAACAGTCATTTCACATTTTTGTTCAATTTGTTTTTAATATGTTGTACTTATTTCAAAGCTATGCCCCTAGTATATTCGTGTTCTACGTGATTAGTAGAGTAGAAATATATCATAATTTTGAATTTTTTTTGTGTTTTTCAGAAAAACCCCTAAACTTAATAATTACTATAAATTTAATTGGATTGTCAGCAGAAAATCTTTTCCAAACATTAAATAGTATAATTCAGAATGTGAATCCCTTTACAAAGTTTCATGTTGATATTATAACTAAAATAAGTCTAAACATCTGATGTACCATATTTTAAAGTTTATGACTAAAGTTCAATAAACTTAAAAGGGAGTCAACTGCCTTTAAGTCAAAAATACATACTTATGAAATCAACAATAAAGGAAATTATTGTAAACCTACAATCAACTAAAACTAAAAGTATTTTCAAGTATTAAAAATATTTTAGGTCTTATTATGAAAAAATTGAAACAAAATAATATAACTACTCTTAAAGTAAATCTAATATTGGAGCATCATTTGAAAATAAGAACAATATATAAGAAATGTATTTTAGGACCAGGAATTTAATAATTTATAGATCAGCAAATTTAGATAACACCAAAATAATCTATTTGACGTATTGTTTATCTACTTTAAAAAAATAGCATCTTCTCGTACTATGTTTTTTTTGCCTATTGCATTCTATGGTTTTTCGTACATATTTTTCACAATCACAAAATGATTTGATCATTTTTTTTTTCATATGTTTTTGAATACAGTATTGCTGTGTTATACTTTTTATTATACATTTTACTATCATTTCTATGATAAATTCTTTGATGTTCCCTAATATGGTATTGAATTTTTTTAAATTAAATTTCCTATATTTATTGTTTTTTGAATTTATTTTCAATTAAAATTCATGGGAATTTTTTCCCTTGCATTTTAAACATTTTTAGTGGTCTAAGTATCCATTTTATATTGCTATCAATGTATAAAAATGTATGGAATTTTTGTTGAAGAAATATATTCACCAGTTGCCAAAATGACAACATTAAAGATGTTATTATCTATTGCATGGATCAAAAGCTGGCAGATAGAACCGATTAATTTTGAAACAGGAATATTAAATCTGAAGTGTACATTTATCCATCTGATGGTTAAGATGTGGAACCGAATAAGGTCTGTCTACTTCGAAAATCACTATATGGACTAAGAGAGTGTGTCCACGCAATTGAAATGAATGCTTTTATGATTTCGTGTCAAGTATAAATTTCAAAATATCAACTTATGATTGTTGTTTATATATAGGATGCATAAATGGTATCAAAATATACATAATCCTGTACGTCGATGACTTATTGATTTGCGGAGATGATTTTATGGCCATAAAAGAAGTACTAAGCAGATGCTTTCGCATGAAAGATTTAGGAAAAGTGAAACAGTATTTGGGAATATGCATAGAATATTGCCCGGTGCCCAGATGAGAAGAAAATGTACTTGTCTTGCTAAAATATTTAATGTTAAAGATTCAAAGAAAATTAGCACATCCATGGAATCCAATTTAAAACTGGAACCAGCTGATAAAGGGAATGATAATTTGATGCACATAAATTTTATCGGAGCTTTATTATACCTTACAAATTGTACTCCACCAGATATATCTTTTCCTGTAAATTAATTTAAGTCGCTTTGGAAATAGTTACAGCTATACATATTATATGCATTATGTGTACTTAAATATTTATATCATACTCGCTCCTTGGAGTTAAATTGCAATGCAAGCTTCGATGATATTATGGGCAGCAAATATTATTGATAGAAAGTCGACCACAGTGATTTTGATTAGTGTTTTTCGAAACACTATAATATGGAAATCTCAAAAACAAAAGATTGTTTACAGAGTGTCTACACATGCTGAATACTACGCTCTTGCCAATCGAGGAAGTGTTAGCAATTCAAGGAATGTTAGATGATATTGGTATAACAATAAACAGTACTGTGATAATTTATGAAGATAATAGTGGTGCTATTGCTTTGTCTAAAAATGGTAAATTTTGCTAGAATTCCAAGCACATTGATATTATTTATCATTTTGTTAGTGACTATGGAAGAAAAGGTCTTATAAATGTACAAAATATTTCCACTGATGACTAATTAGCTGATATTTTAACTAAGTCACTGAACAAAATCAAATTTCACAAATTTAGATCTCTTGTGGGCATTACAGAATTTAATGATGTGACAAAGGTACAAAATCAAGGAGGTGTGTTGAAATAGTGATTTCTGTACAAAGAGAATTCGTTATCTATGAAAATGTTGTTATTGTGTTTTGTTTTATATCTGACTGTGTAAGTCTTGTATGTAGTAAAAGAAGTTAAAAAAATTTGATTTAATAAATATAAGTATGTTTATAAAAGCACTGTTTACAAACGTATGACTCTAATTAACAGAAAATTCCAATAAGAAGAGATTGAAAAAATATATTCACAACTAGAACCAATTAAACCATTAACTAAGGAAGAAATAATTATTTACAATAAATCAAACAAATGTACAGTATGTGAATATGATTATTCAGAAAATAATCGTAAGGTACACTGTCATGATCGTCTAACTGGTAAATGCGCTAATCCTGCTTGTAATAATTGCAACCTACATTTGAAGCTACCCAATTTTCTACCAATTATTTTTCATAATCTTGCTGGTTATGATGCACATATACACTGCCTAATATCGTGTAGGGCTCCCGCGAGCACACAGAAGTGCCGCAAGACAACGTGGCATGGACTCAAATAATGTCTGAAGGTAAGCAGGAGGCAATTCACACCATGAATCCTGCAGGGTAGTCCACAAATCCATAGGAGTGCGAGGCGGTGGAGATCTCTTCTGAACAGCACGTTGCAAGGCATCCCAGATATGCTCAATAATGTTCATGTCTGGTGATTTAGGTGGCCAATGGCAGTGTCTAAAGTCAGAAGAGTGTTCCTGGAGACACTCGGTATCAACTCTCGACGTGTGGGGTGTCGCATTGTCCTTCTGGAATTGTCCACGTCCGTCGGAATGCACAATGGACATGAATGGGTGCAGGTGATCTGATAGGATGCTTACGTATCTGTCACCTGTCAGAGTTGTATCCAGACGTATCAGGGTGTCCCATTTCATGCCAACTGCACACGCCCCATACCATGACAGAGCCTCCACCAGCTAGAACAGTCCCCTGTTGACATGTAGGGTGCATGGATTCATGAGGATGTCTCCATACCCGTACACGTCCATCCGCCCGATACAATTGGAAATGAGACTCGTCAGACCAGGCAACGTGTTTCCAGTCATCAACAGTCCAATGGCAGTGTTGGTGGGCCCAGAGCTTTGTGTCATGCAGTCAACAACGGTACATGAGTGGGCCTTCGGCTCCGAAACCCCATATCAATGATGGTCCATTGAATAGTTCGCATGCTGGCACTTGTTGATGCCCCAGCATTGAATTCTGCACCAATTTGAGAAAGGGTTGCACGTCTGTCATGTTTAATGATTCTCGTCAGTCGTCGTTTGTCCCATTCGTTCACGATCTTTTTCCCGCCGCAGCGATGTTGAAGATTTGATGTTTTACCGGATTCCCGGTATTCACGGTACACTCGTGAAATGGTCGTACACGAAAATTCAAATGTTATCGCTACCTCGGAGATGCTATGTCCCATCTCTCGTGCGCCGACTATAACACCACATTCAGACTCACTTAAATCTTGATAACCTGCCATTGTAGCCGCAGTAACCGATCTAGCAACTTTGCCAGACGCTTGTTGTCTTATATAGGCGCTGCCGACTGCATTGCGTTACTCTGATTGGTTCCATACCTCTGTTATTTGCATACGCACGCCTATACCAGTTTTTTTTGGGGTTTCACTGTATATATTGTTTGGAATACAAGCAAATAATTTAAAAATTATATTTATTGGTTCTTTTAAATTCATGACCAGTAGTCTTAATTAATTATCATTGAATTTAATTAAAAAAAAAAACATATTCATAAATTTTTTTCAGAAAATTTAGTTGATTTAGTTATAAAATTAGGGGTTTATCAATATTACTATATTGATAACTGGAAAAAATTTGAAGAAACTGAATAGCCAAATAAATGAATTCTGTAATAAATTAAACAAAGATTATGTACATGCAAAACAAGTATGGAATAAATTCAATACAAAGAATCTTTTAGAATATCACAATTTGTATTTGAAAACTGATGTATTATTATTAGCAAATATATTTGAAAACTTTTTTTGAGATAAGTGTTTAAAAACATATAATTTATATCCAGCTTGGTATTTTACAGCATCAGGCAATGTTAAAAATTACCAAAAAACCATTAGATTTATTATACGGTTAGGATATAGTATTAATTATTGAAAAAGTTAATAGAGGTGGAATTTCACGATGTAGTAAACAATATGTTAAAGTAAATAATAAATATTTAGAAGATTATGTTGAAAATAGTCACAATATTTAATGTATCTATATGCAAATTATTTATATGGTTGGGCAGTCACCATTTTTACCATATGGTGGTTTGAAATGGATTAACTATACATCATTCAATTTACAGTTTTGGACAATCTAATATATAAAATTCTCCCGTCACAGTATTAGTCACTGAACTCCTCCGAAACGGCTGGACCGATTTTTATGAAATTTTTTATGTATACTCGGTAGGTCTGAGAATATATTTATATCTATTTTTTACACCCCTAAGTAATAAGGGTGGCCACCCCCAAACAATTTTTTTTTATTGTTTGAACAAAATTTTTATTTTTTATTTTTTTATGATGTGGCATCAAAAAATACATACCCTCCTAAATTTTCACCCTTCTTCCACCAACCCTTATTTTTTTATAGCGATATTAGTAATTTAATAAATTTTACCCTAGGTCGATAACTGATCAATTATCATCGATCATTTATCAATCTAGGTTACAATTTATTCCCACCAGGTGTCTCCCAGTGACACAGCACGGAGTAGCCGGTCTCCACTAAGTAATAAGGGTATAATCACTAGAAATACTTTTTATGGCAAAACAACGTTTGCCGGGTGAGCTAGTGTGTGTGTATATATATATATAATATGAAAGATGATTCTGACCATGGTTATATATTAGAAGTCCATTTAGAATATCCTCAAAAATTTAATCTTTTGCATGAAGATTTACCATTTTGTTGTGAAAATAAAATAATACCAGGGACAAATCAATTAAGATTATTAACAACGTTACACAGTACAAATAAATGTGTTATGCATTATAGAAATCTAAAACAATGTTTATTTAATGGCTTAATTTTAACATAAATCAATAGAATATGTATGGAAAACCATTATCAAATAATTTTTCAGGGTTTATGAACATATACCCTGAAATCCAATATTCACAAGATTTATGTGCCAACAAAAATAAAAATACTTTTTGTGTTATTGATGATAAATTTTACATATTTTAATAAGAGTTTAAAGAAGATACAATTGAAAATAAGCAATTTTTGATAACAGATTGGTTAAATATTTGTCAAATAATTTCAATAGTTTTCATGTTTATCAAAGACCCTCGGGAGAAATAGTTATGATAATAGATTTTAAAATATACATGATTGATTATAAAAGTTTGTATCTTTTTCAAGATTATTTAATGGCATTATCTGCTATTAGGATAAATGATAACAAGGTCATTCCATATGAAATCATCAAATTAAAAAAAAAAATGGAAGTTGCACCATTTTTTATTTTGATAAAAATTTGTTCTGTTGTTACCCTATTCTCAAGGTGAAAGAAAAACATTAGTTTATATTTTTACCTACAACACGTGGATGATTTTTCGTACACACTGCAAGCATATTTCACAGATTTCAGAGGTTTACGTAACTAGCAGTAACTTTTTTAATAAGTCGTCTATTGTGGAGTTGTCAGTGTCATTGGAAACTTAAATAAAAAAATTATTACAGTGTATATTTATGTTATAAAATACATTATTTATTTTCAAGGTGGCAGCCATCTGCTTTCAGCATTCAGTTGACAGTTTTACGCCACTTTATACCCCAGTCTGCTTCACCAAAGTTGCATGTGAGACCTGATATTTTGTGTGCTAAGACGCTACGTATAGAACAGTGGGCAACATCAAAGTTATCTGGGTTGAAGACTTCCTTCTTAGAAAAAAATAGTCTCCAACTTGGAAAAAATGAAAATTTGCTGTTTTCGAAGCCAAAAAAAGTGATGTGGGGGACGAAATAAAAATTTGTGTTTTTTATGAAAGATACTTTTGATGAATAGCTATAGGGCACAAGTTGTCCCATTCTGTTATTTTCACCCCTGTTGAGTATACAAGCCTTAAAAAAAAAAGTAATTTTTGAATTTAATCTATTGTGCATTATATAATCCGACAGTTCTCTTGGGTGGCACAAAACTATATATATATATTAAAATACATGTTGATAGCCCAGGGGACTTTTTGAAAAAGGAGGGGGGGGGGGGGAGATTCCAGACAGCAACTCCCTATCTTTTTCCTGTTGAATCTGCTACTGCAGTTAACTGGCAAGAGACGGACTTGTTCTTTGAAACATTCACGTATAACTATTTTTAAATGAAAAATTGCAGGCTTTCGCGGCCATTGTCAGGCTGGTTGTATTGTCCTCCGACCTGGAGCTTCATCTTTGTTTCTTCAGCCAATGTTTCGCGGTACTTTGCAGCAGGCATCTTCAGGGTTCTCGAACAGGACTGAAAGCCAGGAGCATTAAATGACTTAGAACACAAAATGACATTTTAAAACTTTAAAACATCATTAAACAACAATCTCTTGTTTATTCTCTTGCCTGTTGGAATTTAGTAGCAGGCATAAAATTTGTTATAAAATTGGTTAGAATAATACTATGAAATAATTTAGCTGTTCAAAGTGTGTTTGACTACAGATTTCAATTATTTGAAAAAAAAACTTGTGAAGATGGCTATGCCACTGATACACAGCATCAGAGTTGAATAGAATTTATTGAACTTTAATGCTGTGGTGTTGAAATAAAGTAATACGTATTAATTTGGACTGTCTGTGATTAACAGTAAGTTGGGATATCTGTGATTTTACTCATACATTTGGCAGTTTATTGCAGAGTATTACTATTTAGTTTATGTTTTCTGGTAAATGAAATAATTCAAAGGTTGAGATTAACAGGTTTATGTACATAAATGTAAATCGTGTATTAAAAATTTTAAATATTTATAAATAATTCATATTTTCAAGATTTGCAAGCAGGGATTTACAGGAAATAGAGTTGTCTGTATAATGTTGTCATTATAATTGTCAGGTTATTTTTGTAGTGCTTTTTGTTTGTTCTTCAGCTGATATAAATTTCTGATGAAAGAGCTTTGTGAAGTTGATGCATTTAGTTTCTACCTCACCCATTCTCTCATGCCGCTTCCCACGCCACACTTTGCTGTTGTCTGATGGTTTCGCTGCATTTAATACAAGACTTAAAAGTTTAATAAGTAATCGCAGTAAGTCTGTGGCAAGAGTTGCCTGTCAGTTTGACTACCATTCACGTCACATAAATAATCCCTCGTGCTGCTTTCGTTATCTAGACTACAGCTGTAACATAATCTACGGCAGCAGATTGATTTATTGTGCGTCATGGAGGTGATATATGGTTTAGCACCACGAAAGTTAACTTCAGTGATTCAGCATATTAAGCACTGTGTTACAGAAGTTAATGTTTTTATATATTCAGAGTGGCTTGGGAATTTTTAATCCGATTTACGGGTTGTTTTAACAAATTAACAATAGCTCAGTTATGTGATAAATCTGTTTTTTAAATTGTATTTAAACTGCAAATGCTGATATCATTACATCCACCCTTCATTATGACAAACATTAAGTAGCTGAAAAATTGACATAAATGGCGAGACTGTGTTGCGATATGGGCTTGGCCAGCATGGAGATTGTAACAAGCGGTCAACGTCTTCCCACCCCTTGTGCCTCGGCATTGAGGAGGCTTGGCATGCACTGCCTATGCCAGGAAGCAGAAGTGAGCCAGACGTAACTGACTCCGGTCAAGCGTCCACACCAGGGCTGCAAGACACAGATATGCCAGAGATAAACTACCAGCCAGCTGCAATTAAAACTGATTGGCAAGGGATTTATTACACTGACTCCTTCAGAGCTCTCCCACGATCTGCCTATATAAGATGGGTGGCATGCCAGGATTGAGGACGGTGCTACTCTGTTCACCGGGATCACAGGACAGTCTCATCGGTCTTCCAGAGACAGTAGTATTTCTCAGTTTGCCAGGAACATAGAGCAGTTACTCGTAGTTTCCTGGTGTATTTCATCTTCCTCGGTCGGCCGGGAAGGATGTTGGAATTGCAGCTCCGCGGTCTGACTGGGAACACGTGTCTGTGAGCACCCAAGTTGCATGGAGGGGCCAATAGGCATTCCCCGAGTGTTGGTGGCGAGGGAAAGTGTGCTGTGGGCATGGTGACCAGGGACATCTGTTCAATAAACGAGCTAGTTCACTGTACCCATAGTAATTATCATTTCTACCCTTATGACCTCTCCCCCTCAAACCTCAGCCCAGCAGTGACAAGGAGGTTGCTGACTGGAAGCAGATCTACAGGATGTAACAGAGGCAGTGTGCGCAGTTGAGGTGGCTGCTAGTACAACAACTGGTGCCAGCCAGGTTCCAGCCCTGGGCAGCACGGACTATAACTGCCAACCTCCCATCCGTACTCTTGACCCTAGGTGACGAGTAATCAGTGAGATGGAGGAATAGGTTAACAACAAATGGCGCCCAACGTGGGGTGTACGAATAGCTGGAGGCATTCGGGACCCACCTAGGAAACGTTAAGTAAACTTCCAGGAGTTCTTATAAACATCCAGTGGTGATCAACACAGATTAATTTTTTTTTCCTTCTCTGTAAGCATCCTTATCTAGGCCAGGAATAGGTGAGCAAGTGGGGAAGGTCATCACATTTGTCTGATAGAAGTGAAATATGATCTACAATGCCATGATTTCCACTGCCAAAGGACAATCCTCACTAATAAGCCTTACGAACTGCAGGGCACATTTTTATAAAGTATGTTTGGGATGGTAGAAATAATTAGATATGGTGCCCAGCATGTCAGATGTATATGAGAAATGTCAGAACACAGTAAGAAGTTGAGTAGCTGAATGATGCAAGGGGACCAGATGTCACCGTATTAAGTGCAGGGACTGTGACTGCGAGTTCTGTCATGTGTGTTTAGGGTGGACCGGGGAACCATGTGATATGGCAGGCCTATCTTATATGTGCGTGCAATGTCGGAACTGAGCCGGAGGCCATGATTCAGTTCTCTCCCAGCATAGCCAAGGGAACATGTATGCTGTAAGAATCCTGCAGGAGATTGCTGCACTGTTACCATAGTTCTTGGGAAAGAAGTTCAAGAGTCTTATGCTGTTTATGAATCACTGTGAGGAGATAATACAGGAGGCTGATGTACCAGAGATTTGCTAAGGTAGACATTGCGCTTTGCCAATTTCGTGGGTGGGGGTGGGCCGAATTATTGTAACGTCGATATGGAGAATTTGTAAACACGTTTTCGGATCAATACGACCGCATGACATTCCAGTTTGGGGAAATTGGAATTGTGAGCATCATAATGATGATGGAGCTAGCTACATGGTGTAATGACGCAGTATTCTTAATTTTTGGGACACGTGTTTCAATTTTGTTCGTTTTTCTTAAGCTTTGCTAAGCTTCGTAATATTTTTATCAGGTTTCAAATTAAAAGCCGTGGTGGTCCGTTTTATTGTGATAGTTTGTTTATCCGGCAGATGTTTGCTGTTTTACGTTTATCAGGAGTCCGGTTGTCGTTTCGTTTCGAACGTTGGAGTTTATGTTAAGCATCAACATTATTTAGCTTTTTTCAGAATGCGTCAACAAGTTTTAGTTGTACAACACATTTTCGATAACGTGTCAGTTTCAATAATGGTAGAGAGCGTGCGTAGCCAGGCCCTTATCTCAAGAGAGGGGGGTGAGAGGCAGCACAAAGACGCATGTGTCTGTCACCCTTTAAGCAGTGCTTCAGGTCAGTCGCCCTTGAGGGCAGGTCAGTGGGAAGTCAGTTGATATCGAGCAGTCGTCGTACAATGCTCGCCTAGGCCGCGTCGGGCGTGACGCTAAACCCCTACATCAGCAACTAGACTTTGCTATTTTATTTCTCTGCCGGTGTGGGAGGTCGCCGCATTTATTATTTATTTGGGCCAGTTTTTTAGAACATAATTAAGTGAACAACTGTGGCTCTGTTCTGCCCATATCTAGTTATCTGTGCACGTTTCGTACTCTGCATATTATGAACTTCGGCTGTGAAATGTGTCACTTCAAGAATAAATAAAAGGATAAAACCAATACTCTGGAACATGTCATTATTTCATGTGTAATTGGCGTTCATTTTAGAGTCTCATGTACTACCTCTGAGCTAGTCGAGTGCAAACCGGCAATATATAGTCGGCTGTGTAACTGACCCGGCAGAACGTTACAATGGGAAATAGCAGGAAGAAGGGGAAAAGAGTTTTATCCGCCAGAAAGTTCACCTGTATCAGAGGGTACACCTTGCTAAGGATATTAGTCAAATAATACCACTTTTAGTGGAAATGAAGTGGGGAAATGTGAGCACTTTTCTGCTGGAACCCGAGCCCTGGTACATAGAGGAATTAGTCAGGAGGGCACTGTGTGTTTAAAGGGATCAGAGACCTGAGTACCTATTCTGGAACCACAGACAGGAGGCCACTGAACTCGTAAACTAAAACTTGTCAGAAGACCTTGCCACCTAGAGGGGAAAAGCAAATGCCACATCTCCACCACTACCCGAGACCTCTGAAAAGTTCTACATCAAACTCACGCCCTATTGGACAGGGATAATGAAAATATTGGGTTAGCCAAATACCCACCAACAGTATGAGGATACATCAGAGCGTGAAATGGCTCGCAATGGCACCAGAAGTTTGGAAAGACCCCATGTCCCAGGTGAAGATTTGGCGCAGATCTTGGACCTTGGCACCCTAGGATAGCCAGATGGGCGGCCTGATGAGGAAATGCAGCTCGAACCTTCAGGACACACTCAAGGGCCTGCGGAGGCTTTTGTTGTACCCCCAGGAGAATTCTCAGAGGCCACTAGATGAGACATCAGAATCTATCAGGAGGAGGAGCCGAAAAACCCCAGGCACGAAGAGTCCTACGCATGCACCTACACCTCGACCAAGACAAAGTCGCAAGACTAGACCACACCTCGAATTAGCCTGCACTCTTCCATAGCCCCTATGGTATTACTCTCTGCACTGCCACCTAGCCTAATATGCTGCAGCAGATGTGTGCTTAACCCAGCAGCAGAGCTGTGGTATCTCATGCCCCCACTGATAAAGCACTCCTATGTTTACTCATCATTGCCATCCAGGAAACCTCAAGCCTGCCCTTGGAGACAGTGTTGAGCCAAGATAGAGAGCCATTCAGGCAGATATAAGGAACGGAGAAACTGGCAGTCATCCCAACAAGTGAACCAGAATCCACCACCATATGGAGGGAGCCGTTCGAAGAAAAAAGTGGTCTAGATAGGCAATGTATGTCATTGGGAAGCCAGCGCCGATCCACTCTGAGTAGCCACCGATGCACCCCGTCCCCACCCTTGTACCGCCCACCGAAGATGCGGGGACTTAAAGAGCCCCCATCACCCGTAAGCGGCTGCCTCCTTGCCAGCATGGGCAAGGACTCTTTGTGTGTCTCCTCGCTCAGGCACACCCGCCTAGATCGTGTGCAGCCCAGATCTGCACCTGCCAGTGGGAAGATAAGTGGTGTGTGGTATGTGGCGTGGGGCCAGTGGCTGGAAACAGTTGGTGATGGTTTGTGGTTTTTTTTAAGGGTTATGTGCTTTTTGTTGTTATTACAAATTATTTTTAACACCTGAGTTGTATGGCACACGAGAGAGCGTGATAAAGAGAGAAATTTGTAGTAATTTACAAAAACGGTTTTAAGCCAGACACCAGAAGAAAAGGAAAAAAGTTAAAATTAATATGGTAGGCTAGTTTTAAAAGAGCATTTATTAGAAACTGACAAATTAATTATATAAATATTACACTGTGTGTATTTATTTAATTAAATTGTGCAAAATAAGAATTATTTATTCCTTTATTCCATCGTAGCAGTGGGTAGATATATATTTTTTGTATTCAGTGAGGTAACAAGTGAGTATTATGTAATGTGGCAGGTCAGTATCAGAGTTATCTGTGCGATTTGATATACTGGGAGATGTGCACATAATTTGGAAATACAGTTGAAAGAGAAAGTGCAACACAAGACAGCACAAGGGTGCTTGGAAAGAAGGCTTAAATCACCACATGTTAACTTTGCTGATCCTATTGTATAAGGCGAGTGTTTGCCACAAGCACCACCGGTGTAAATATTTCAGTTGATAAGAAATGTGCTGAAGGGAAGTGTTTCTTTCATAAGTATATGTAGGTGCACAGCAGGCAAGACAGTGTGGCCTAAGCTGTGCTGTACTAAATTTGGGAATTTTGAGTACCGTTGCTGCGGAGCGCAGCGGAGGAAATAAGCAGTAGCCAGGAGTTTGGTTTCCCGAGCCAGCCTGGTGTATGAAAAAGTGGGGGAAAACAAATTGTCATTTATCAGACACCCAGTACGGCAAGGTCATGGCATGGAGGAGGTCGTGACTCCTCAAGGCCGTGCAGCTGGCACAAGGCCATGGTGGTGACGTAGGTCACGGGGTGATTTACCTTTCACGACCACCATTGGCACAGGAAGGAAAAGTGTTGTAATATTCCACGTCAAGGGTTGACGAATGGAAGTTACAACTCGGTTAGCTCAATCGGAGAAACACTAAAACTCTAAAAAGGCGCCAATGAAAATGAAGTGAAGTTCCGGTTTATTTGTTCCTTTACTTTTATTTATCAATCACGTGAAATAGTTCACATACAATCATATATGCAGGGTACGAACAGGTTTCAGGCAAACAAGCGAAAATAACAGCGCCACAGTGGTTTGTTTATTTCACGTCTTGAAAACTTGGCCCACCAAAAGAAAATACAGGAAGCGACCTCCCACACCGGTGGAGAAATAAACGAGCAGGTTCAAGTTTGCCGGTGTGGGGGTTATGTGCCACGCCCGACGTGGCCTCTGCGAGAGCTGGTTGTCAACCGCTGGCCGGCGATATGCACACGGAGTATTAGTCGCTGCGTGCATATCCACATCCCACTCCTCAGAGTATCAAACATAACCAAATAAGGGCATGGCGTGTGTCGCCACGCCATATCGAACTGCGTAGCCCTCCAAACTGCATCGTCAGAAAAGATAATCCAAAGCTTCCAGAACAAAAACTGTTGACGCAGTCGGAAAAGTTTATATTCTACTAATGCTGACGCTAATAAAAACTAAAAACTATGATTTCTGAAATGGCAAACGGATGCCCGATAAACGAACTACCTAGGTAAACAAACTCCCACTGAGTTAATTTCAAATTCCAATAATATTTTACAAAGCCCTGCTAAACGAAAGAAAATGAACCGTGGCTGGAACCTTAATAATTAATAATATTGTGTCATTACAGTGTGTTATATCAAATGTTTCTACAGGATGTTCAGGAGAAAATGTATATTTACTGAGTGTTCAAGAATCTGTCTGTAAATTTTTTTAAAGATTTTTCGTCTCTCACCATTTGACATGCCAACGGCACATTAGACTCTGTAATGGACTTCAGTGACCCAAGTAATGTTATTTCCAAGGTTATGCATCTGGTTATTTTGAAGCGTTTATGTTTGTGTGCCAAGGGCGCAGTCGAGTCACTAGCTATGTATGCCATCCCACCCACAACATGTGTAATTAGCCTGTGTTAGATAGTCAGTTTTGCAGTAATTTTTGTTGGTTTTGTTAATTTTACAGATCATTCTCGTTTGTTTAGATTTTCGTTAAATTTTTGCTAAAGGTGACCCCGATGGTCAGTTTCATATCATTTAATGTAATTATTGGCCGTTTTACGTTTGTTGATGGTGATGTTGGGGTTTTCAGAAGATTGTGGGGCATCGTAACAACAAGAGACCAATCGAGGAAGAGGATGAGTACAATTTGGCAGGCCGTTGCCCATCTAAAGCATGGGGGATGTTTGGTATGGGCTTGCCCCATATGGAGATATGGTAATAAGTGGTCAATGTCTCGCCACCCCTCGTGCCTCGACGTAGAGGGGGCTTAGCGTGTATTGCCTACTCCAGGAAACAGAAGCAAGCCAGTCATATCTGACCCCAGTCAAGTATCCGCGGCAGGGTTGCGTAGCCCAGATGTGCCAGAAAGAGATGACAGTCTGGTTGCGAATACAACTGATTGGCAAGAGAGTGATTCTGCTGACCCTTAGAACTCTCCCACGATCTGCGTATATAAGTGGGACAACGTGCCAGGGTCGAGGGCAGTGCTCTTCGGTTCATCCGGGATCACAGGACAGTCTGGTTGCGAATACAACTGATTGGCAAGAGAGTGATTCTGCTGACCCTTAGAACTCTCCCACGATCTGCGTATATAAGTGGGACAACGTGCCAGGGTCGAGGGCAGTGCTCTTCGGTTCATCCGGGATCACAGGACAGTCTGGACAGTCTTCTGCATTAAGGCTACTGAGCTACACTTCTACATAATTTGAGCCACCTCAATGGTATATATAATAATTTTAAGCACATGTATAATGACGGATCCTGAATTTGCAAGGTACACGATAACCACTGTCTTTGCTGCAAGATAGATACCATTACATTATTTAGTACCCATAAACAAATTCATAGATACCAAAAAATAACTGGGATTTTTGATTTTAGTACACAATTTCTTCTGGGCCATATCTGCAGGTAAGCAATAATTACATTTATAGCATCTCTCTCTCTCCCCTTCTCTCTCTCTCTCTCTCTCTCTCTCTCTTTTTTTTCTCTCTCTGGTTACTCATCGCCTAGGATCAAGAGGATAAGTGGAGGTTGGCTGTTATTGTCCATGCTGTTCGGCCCAGACGAGCACTCAATCTGCATTAAGGTGTCCTGCCATTCCAATACCATTAGGGAGATCACTATCTGGAAATCTGAGGAGGTTGCCCCAGGGTATTCATGAGCCAAATCCGCTCTTACAAAATCTTAGCCTAAAGGAGTAGTGGGATGGAACCTGGCTTGCGCGCAGTGTTGTACCAGCAGCCGCCTTACCTGCACGCACTGCCTCTGCTCTATCCTGTAGATCCACCTCCAGTCAGCTGCCTCCTCGTCTCAAATTATGTGTGGCTTGGGCTGTAGCTCAGTGGCCGTAATGCAGTTTGGGATATCTCACAATTGTCAAGTAGACAATGTTTTTGTGACAATTTTACTTATATTACAAAACTAAAAAAAATGTCTAGTGACTACTGAAACTAATTTTCCACCTGTCATAACGGTAATAGTTTTTAAATCTTAAGGTGGAACCTCTTTTTTTTTGTTATAATTTTGTAGAAAAATTGTTAAATTACAATGTTTGAGGTTTTTCTGTGTTCAGTTGATGGTAACATTCTTATATTTAGCCACCTTGTAGCAGGTAGAATTGTTCTGTAACCATGTTGTGTTTAAAACAAAAGTATTGGTGGTTGTGGTAGATGATAGTGTAAGTGGGACATGTGGTAATTGGGGCTCTGTTCTTCTAGCGGAGAACGTGAACCGCGATGACCTCATCTCCATGTACAGGGCTTCGTGCGAGAAGCACGGGGCACGGCCTCTGCCGCAGCTACTCAAGCAGTTGGAGGTGAGTCTCTCTTTCCAGCTCTCCATTTCATTTTTTTTATTACCTATGCAGCGTTTGCATAGTTGCGTACAAAGCTTCAGTGTACTCACAATTTCCGCATGATTAAACGCTTTTCAGGCCAGTCTGGCTCGCATTATTAAAACCTACGAGCATAATTTTACCCTCTATTTTTTCATTTCATACTGATATAGTCAATATCTGCATCAAATCACACGCAAGTCTTTTTCACACTAAACATCATCATTTTTATAATCTCTTAACATGCCATTTCAATGCTTTCGTAAAATATATAAAATTACTTGTTTACTGTATTCACATTCATTTCCAACTATTGTTTACAGCACATCGTTGCCATCACAATAAAAAGTGCGTGGTTCTCACCTGGTTACCAACCATCACATAGAGAAAGCTAATCAACATGTAACGAGTTTAATTTTTGCAAATAGAGTCAGTATTAATGTTAGTATACTACAAATTTACAGAAAACTATGATTTAGTTTTTCAGTTCTTAATTGTTGTAACAAGTACGTTTTTTTTTTCCATCACCAAAATTATTCCTTGTATTGTGTCTCTTTCTCTTTATCACAAGATTCAACCTAGATCCTTAGTTTTGACCATCTCTTTGACCAGATATAGCGGATGGAATGATAAAATAACTATTATTATGATTACCTTGAATGCACACGTTATTACAAAGAATCTGCCTCAGCACTACTTACTTATATGGGAAAAAATGTTAGCAACCGAGTCTTCGAAAATTTATTTATACATGTTGACGCTATTCCCCACCTGTGGGTCATAGGATCTCAGTTAATGTTAAATGGTACAGACTATAAGCCTTAAACAATGACTTCATCCCGTCTTGGTTTTAAACAGGTTTATTTGGCGGGAATTCATACACACATTCCCGGCACTTTTGCGTGAAGTACGCATACTTTCTTGGCACCTTTTGCCGAGAATTAACTCGTACGTTATCGACCCTGTGAGTTCTTGTACTGAAGGGCTGATTACAGTGTTCTGGCTAACGTTTCCGACGCTGTGGGGACATTAGGTGACAGGACACGTCCCTGAGTGACGCCGTTGTTACTTAACTGTACTTGTTGCGGGGTAGTTGTTCCGGCAGTAGTTGAGATCTGGTGAGTTGGGTGGCCCTGTTACAGGCCCTCGGACTGGCTGTTGTTGGCTTGCTGCACTCAGCTGGCTTCCTCTCGACGTGGCGCTCCTCGTTGAAGCTCACCACTCGACTTCGCCTTCTTGGTGCGGGATTGTAACTGACTCGACTGACTTCCACGTTCCGGCTCCCAATGCTTGACGCCATGCGCGTCCTGGTTTGGCGCTTCCAAGCGCCGCTCTACCTGCTGCTCGTGATACCGTCGCCGGACGGCGACGGGGTATCACTGATTGACTTACTCTCCGCACTGACTCTCGCCCTGGTTGTTTGTCCCGATATGGCTGACCCCTTAACACTTTCTCTGGTTGTCTCTGCCGGGGCCCGAACCCCGCTGCCTCTCGGCGTCCCGACGGACTTCCTCTCTCTGCGCGTGATTCTAACTGATCTGGTTCCACTTATTCAACTGATCTTCCTGGCACGGAGTATCGCAGCTTCCGACTGCCCCGATATGACTGACCTGACTGACTGATTCAACTGACTTTGACTGACCCCCTCCTTGTCTGTAAAAACAGCTTTTAAACTCTCTTGGGGCCCCTCCCTAGATTCCTACACATGCCTCCCTTGTTGGGCGGGGGAGGGGGGGTGTAGGAAGGCTTTGAACAATGAACACTTCATCCACGCGTTGGCCTCTTGTGGGTGGAGGGGACAGGGGTTGGTTTGGGCCAGTTGCCCCTGCCATACGCTGCCAGCTTATTCTCGGTGCGTATCACCCTTCAGCACGTGTTTTAATTTCTCGTGTGGGCGGACATCGCCAGAATATCTCGTCATTTCTTAGGTGTGTACAAGTTTCACGCGGTTTACTAGGGGGTGTGCGGAAGAGGCCCGTGGGCGGAAAGTGCTACCCCACCGCGGCTTGACCTCGGCACGCGTTAACGGTTAACACGTGTCGTCCG